>OV651818.1:61675934-62083434 GCA_927349885.1 Psylliodes chrysocephalus
TTAGAAACTAAACTAACTAATGTATTTGTTGCAGAATCGACTTCCCAAGATACATTATTTAAAAGATTTTTTAGCATTTTCTGATCAAGGAATTTTCTAAATCTTGTCATTTTATGATTTATTTTTATTTTTCAGTTTTTATTGTGGCTTTAAGAGTAAATTGTAAAGCTGTTATAAAGTGATCTGTTATATCTGTTCGTACAACACCCTTTAAAGAATTCCAATGTATACTATAGTGGCAAAAAGGAGATAAGCGTTATTTTTTTTTCATAACATCTAAATAAAAAAAATGTCATTAAATTAAATTCAACTTTTTTTAACAAACCAATGTCCTGTATAGTTTTAAGTTACAGTCTGTTCACTATACTTACGCGGGTTTCGGATTAACAAAATTATACAAATTAGTCATTGACAACCAGTTTCCAATAAGCCTCTTCCCAAAAAATTAGGTAAAATTGCCCTTGCAACCAAGAGAATATGGCAAGATAATAACGTAAAATCCATCAAATATACCGATGGAGAAGGGTAGCGACACATAATTTTACATGCAGGAGGGAAATCGGGTTTTAAAGAAGGTGCTGATTTAATATTTTCATCTAAATCAAAATCCAGTGACTATCACGATAATATGAACACAGAAATGTTTGTAAAATGGTGCATGAAAAACTTCTCCCAGGTTTAAGTGAGCCCAGCGTAATTATTTTAGACAATGCACCTTACCATTCTGAAGTATTAAACAAAAGTCCCAACGAATTCTTGGACTGTTGATAAAATTAAAGAATGGTTGACAAAGGAACATATACCATTTCCTCAATATATATTAAAATCAGAATTATTACGCTTGGCAAGTTACGGTCATCAAGTTTTACGTCTGTCACCGTATCATTGCCAGTTTAATCCCATCGAATATGTATGGGGAATAGCAAAACAATATTATGACAACCATATTGGGCCTTATGGTTATAGTGACGACGCAGTTCGGGAAACTTGGCGAAAAGCACTTTCAATTGCAACTCAAGAAGTGTGGCGGAACTGTATATCCAAGTGCGAGAAACTAATAGAAGATTGGTGGACTCGTGAAAATAAAATAAACGAAATAAGTCCAATCATAATAAAAAATAAAGGTGATGGCAGTGATGATGATGATGACGATTATGATATTTTGGATGATAATGACTGATTTTAATTTTTGTTAGCAAGTTCAATTTTTTTATTTTTCATTTGAAATTCTCTACATGGAACAAATTTTTATGTTAGAAAATATTTTATTTGAGCTAAATAACCCTCTTATTATACATAGACCGTATTTTCTGTGTGAAGTGTAATATAAAATTATTATTAGGTTTATAATAGCCACATTAGACTCCATTAATGAAGAAGTTTAATTCTGCTCTCAATTATACAAAAGATTCTCCATTATTATTTAATTAAAAAGTTGTACATTATTTTTCATTTAATTTAACCAGTTGATATTTCCCCAAAGAACAGGTCAAACTTTCGGGTACTTACCTGGAAATACTCATAAAATTTTTAATCCGAAACCCGCGTAAGTATAGCGAACAGACTGTATGTAAGATATTTCAGCACAACGACTATAGGTGCAAAGTAATTCAAATGCGAAGAGATGTATAGAAACGTCAATAAAATTCGCCCTATAACGTTATCACGAGTGACTTGTTTTCAGAGAACGAAATACGAAATAGGCGAGAATTCTGGGAAATCTGCAACATTGTAAACATTTATTTTATTATCGTCACGACTCACATATTTGCCTTTACGATTGGTTTTCCAACCAGATTTTTCATATTTCCGTATAATATCAAACTTTCTCCAAAATATATAACCGTTTCTCTTTCGAAACTTCCACTTTTGTTGTCTGTATACCTACAAAAATAGTTTGGACATGGAAACGTCAAGTTATACCCTTATAGGTAAAGTAAAAATAGATTAGAAACATAAAAATGAATATGTGTTGTCAATTTGAAGAAACAATTTGCAGATAGTAAAACAAATATTACTATAAAACAGTTAAAACAATACAACTAAAATAATTAAATCAAAATTAACAGGATCAGTTTGGTATAGCCTATTACGTAGTCCCCTCTAAAAAAAAGAAACCTTAATTCTATGACAGGGTAGCCCAAACAACTCAATTTACCGCCTGGATAAAAGCCTTCACATTAGGACTCATTTATTGCCATATGTTGAAATCACACACATACCCACTATACCCACCGTGACCAGACCAGAAAGGGATACAATGAGACAGATTGAATCTTTATCTTGTAAAAGGGTGGATTTACACCCCTACTTTATCCTCTACTACTATTTACTGGCTATTGTTCAGTTATTAGTCAAATTAACTGCGTTCGTTGCGAATGCTAAATAAGGATAAACGATCGATTTGCCGCGTCTGGAAAAACAGTTTTCGGTTTCGAACAAATAGAATAACGTTTTAAACTCTACCTGTATTGCTATAGCGGAAATAGTAGTTTGTGCAACAGGAGTAGATATGATGGGCAAACGGACAATCCAATCGAGAGTTCTATAATATATTTTAACTATTACCCACTAGAAATTTTTTTTAGACGAGAGTTTAATTGCATTTAATTTTGGTTCCTAATTAATTTGAAAATGATAAAAGATAAATGCCTAAGATTTGGTTAAATAAATCAGAGCAGTGGCTGACGCTAATATCAATATTACAACTTTAAAAACAATAAAAATAAAAGTTTTTACAATTAAAAAAAAAATAAAATTGATTTTTCAAGAAGACAAGCAAATATATTACGTTAAAACCAATTCTCAAATAGATGTAAACTAATACGAAGAAAAATAAAGAACTAAAAAACAAGCTGAAATTTCAAATAATATACGCAGCAATACCTTTTTCTACTTTCTTTGCCGATCATTTTAGTTCAATCATTCGTTGACAGATCGAAGAACTTGTCTCCAGCACGGATTTCATACATTCTATTCGGAATATAGTTTTGATCATTTAAAGTAAAATGGTGAAATTTGTACCCTATTTTAAGAATACCTGTTATTAAGAAATGCAACATTAACGAATTATTTGCGTCGATAGACAAAATAAATTCATGAATCGGAGTTTATTGCGTTTCAATTAACTAACCCGAGGCCGATCATTGTGTCGTCGACTTCTGTCTTTCGCACTGGTCGCGTTTTGCGAAATGTGTTTCATATAATTAATTGCATGTGTTTAGACGTGAAGATACCGTTCTTGGTCTCCTTTGCCGTCGCTTCTGCTGTCGTATATCGTCTGTCACGCTTTCCGAAATGGTACCTTAAATATTAACCTGCGTCCAGATCGCTTTGTTGGCGCGAAAACTGTTAAGAAAATACTAACAAAGGTTTGCTGGCATTTGACGACAAGCCGAATCGTAGCGGTATAATCAAAGCAATTGGGCAATTCGAGCGAATGCAATGTGGACGGATGTTCATAGGAGTAATAACGAATAAATTGAACCATTGTTTTCATATCAAAATGAACATTCAATCCGGATACATGCCCCAACTAACTTTTGATAGAACAATAAATGCATATATATACTGTAATATTACTTAACCCTATATATAATAAAATTAATTATTTTAACATTATATTCAAAATAAAAAAAAAATACTCATAGTATTATATTTGCCTTGGGCTAGCCTTTATTCTCTTAATCAATCCCAGGTGAGTTCAGGTAAGTTTATTTTAAGATTTCTAATCTTTTATATATTGTTTATTTTATTTTATTTTACTATTTTATTTTATTATTTCATTTTGTTTTTATTACTTAAAAAGTCACTTCTATGAATGAATTCAAATTGTTGCAAAATTGAATCAATTAATATATTTGATGAATTACCAGTAAGTATTAAATAAACAGATTTTTCAAAAAACAGAAGATAATTAAATTTATTTAACTAGTTCTTATCAAAATATACAATCCCTATTACCCTATATCAATGAAATTATTTCATCCACTCTGTCATCTTACATAACGCAAACTTATGTAAAAATGGATTTAAATTCGATTTATTTTGTCTTTAAGAAATTAGAATTCCATCCTTTTTATGAATCGAATATTAATTCTTCGTTTCTGATTGACATATGACTTATATGTATTATTTATCAAAATAACTATGGTTAAATTTTAGAAAAAAATAAATATAAATTCTATTTTCTTTTCTAAATATATTAAAGCAAGGATTCTAATAAATATGTACAAATTTTGTGAATATTATTCACAAGTAACACAATTAACTGTTTATTTTGGTTATAAAATATAGGTACTCACAGAGTTCTATATATTTCTTTCAGCTCCTGTACCACTTCCAACTTCCAAGTCTGTTGAAAATACGGCTCCAGTCCAATGATGTATATATAGCTGCTATTCCAAATAACAGCCAATTTTTCCTATTTGAAGATCTATTATCAAATTTTTAACAACACAGGTTCGTAAATACTTTACAAATTGATAATATAAATCTGCTTACTTAATTTGAACTTTTTATATATCAACTTTATTCTTTTTAGAAGAAAAATTCTCAAAATTTTAATCATCTGTCATCTTTTTTTTTTTTAATTTTCCTTCCAAACGAATGTTTATGAACCAAGGGCGAATGGCGTTCAGTGACGTGGTCTGTACGCAGCTCTACGAAATAACTACTTATAGCGAAAAACATAGAGCTACTTTTTCAAAACATTTAAAGTTTCGATTATTTTGACAATTTTAAAATTTTTCAGAAAAAAAACTAAATGAAATTTTGGAAAAATGGTTCCAACGGAACATATAATAATATGTAACTTAACACGTAGATAGGTATTTTTTTCTTCTACCATTTATTAACAAATCGGTACTTTTTTGCCTATTGTAAGTGCCATTTGAACAAATGTCACATACGTTAGTCTGGAAAAAAGGTATCGAAATGTGAATATTGGAAGACACATTGTGAGCATAAGACAAATGTGAATATAAAACTAAGACACTAGATTAAAAGATAAATGTGAATATTATTATAATAAAATTAAACATTAAAGTAACTAACGTTATCCTATAAAAAATTATGTAACAGAACCAAATGTAGTATTCTTTAATCAATTTCTTTATTATTTATTATTTTTGTTTTTGAAATTGTATATATGTGTTATGTGTTCGTTTTTTGGAACCTTTCGCCCTTATTTTTGAAATACTATTTGCATTACTTTAAAATGTCCGTGCCAATTACTTATACATATTTCCATTTCTACAAAAAAATGCAGATATATCATCGGAATTCGAAAAAAAACTGGCATCAATGGTTTATATCCACTTGACCTTTGCTAGCGTAAACTGGTAGCATTTAGAGAGTTGGTTTTCAAGATATATGTTACGGTTCCTAACTTTGATCAGGCCCGGTTGCAACTGCCATATTTAATTTACTTATTTAATATTAATTCTGATGCCTTGGTAGGATTCCCCACTCGACCATTCACTGTTGGGTTCTAATTAACAGTGCTGTTCCTAAAGTGGCGCAAGAAAACAGTAACAAGGCCTGTCTGTAGGGGTGTAGAAGTACTAATACTCCTGCACTATGGAGTATTAGACTACTAGTACAATCCATAACCTACATAGAACACGAGGCTAATGACCTTAGTTGTTGAAGCCAAAGACACCAATGAAAAAAAAATTCCAATGTATATTCAGTAAATACAGTAAATACACCAATTTATTTATTTATTTGCCAATTTATTTTTTAATCAAAACTACTGATTTATATTTAATTTTACTATAACCATTTACTTCTACTATCTCGAAGAATCTCGTTGCTTTAGAGGTTTTCAAAACTTTTCCTCTACGAGTCGGCCGGCGTGCAAAAGAATTTCTCTAATCTCGATCGACCAGCGGCTGCGAAACAAAGGCGGACAGTTAAACGGCGATAAAGTAAACAAAGATCAGGTCTGGAATGTTTGAAAATGGCTCGCACGACAATATTGATATATTATTGTAAGGGGTTTTCTCGCCACAGAGAAAACGTTTCTTTACGAAAGACGCTGGTTACGGGCGGCTCTCGAGCGCCAGATTTTCGGTTATGGTTTACTTCACAAACTCGGGTAGCTACAGATGGAGATAAAAAATTCCAGGGGTCAAAGGTCACTTAGACACAGGTAATGGTAGGCCACAAGTAACGGGTTTTAATCGTTGCTTGGGCTGGTACAGAATTTATCACTAGCTAAAATACAAGGGGGAAATAAAGTATGGAATTAGTAACCAGTAATACGGCAAGTTAACAATGACACATATATTGTGAATAACTATTTACACATTAAAAATAAAAAATATATATATTTCAACGCCCACCCTCGTTGCGATAATAGTCAATATAACCTTGAACAAAAAAAAACAAAAAAAGGACGGTATTGAATCCCGACTAGTCTCAATCAGACGTCAAAATTGAATTAAAATAAAATGAGAGCTTCGGTCGCAGAAAAAATTAACTTGACTACTTAGTCGGTAATTAAACTAAAACATAATTTTCCATTTCGGTAAGGGAAAATTCTAAGAGCGGTCGTAGCAAAAATTAACTATTTAACTGTCGCATCGGGAATTAAACTAAAATGTACTTTACTATTTCGGTAAGGAAAAATTATCTATATGGTCGCAGAGAGTGCGAGGAGATAGGGTCATGAAAGAACTACTTGTAGTAAATATTCGGAAAGGGAAAAAAATAAATTTATACCCGGGGTAGCCTATTATCCCAGAATGAGCTGATCGTCATCACGAGCCCGCTCAGACAGGGTAATGAAGCTATTTAAGATTTCTTTAATTTGGAAATTGCACGATAAAGAATACAAAGGGAAAAAGAAAACTAACGCGGATAGTACCTAATCCAAGAATGAGCTGATCGTCATCACGAGCATGCTCAGGCAGGGACATGATGCTATTTAAGATTATTTAAATTTGCCGTTTGCACGTTAACAAAAAAAAAAAAAAGAATCTAACGCGGATAGTACCTAATCCAAGAATGAGCTGATCGTCATCACGAGCCCGCTCAGACAGGAACAGGATACCATTTAAGATTATTTAAATTTGCTGTAGAAGAGGAAACAAAACTATTAAAAGAGGGAAAACGTCTCCTCGATAACTCCGTTTCTAAATATTCCCTACTTATTTATAACGCGGCAATTACTGAACAAAAGTATTTATCAATGAAATCAAGTTTAATTCCCGATTTAACCTAACAAAAAGAAAAGACTAACTACTAAATGTATAAATCAACGGTATTATAATTTTAAAGAACTAAATCCTATCATTTATTATTTAAATCAAATTTAATTCCCTTTAAAGAAACGATATTCTATTTTTAAAGTGCTAACTTCTAATATTTATTAATTAAATCAAATTAAATTACGGGACTGAGACTAACAAAAATAAAAGTTACATTCCTTAAATCTTTTTACAACAATATCTGTAAAAACAGTATTATATTTTCCAAGAAATAAATTCTAATATTTATTAATGAAATCAAATTATATCTTTTAACTCAACAATGAATTAAAATGTTCCTATTTCCAAAAGATAATTCGGTTTTTAAATTAAACTAAATGCGGTCTCAATATAAAACGTTTCTTCTATAAAAACTGAAACAAGGTTTTTTACCTAACGGATTTATAAACACGATACGAAAAATTTATCAACGGCGGACCTAATTGAAAATGCGGCTTTAACTTTTAACTGGCTGAAATCAAGTGCCTCTCCAAATCCTTTTAATTCGCCACGAAAGCGAGAGAAATTTCTACTCTACGACCAGTACTATCTCGCATCGATATTTCGATCGGCGGTGCGCAGCTGTTTTAGCCTAAGACAAGCAATTCGAGCGCGTATATTATTTATTAAAAATGATAAAATAAAGTGATTAAGGAAAAATTGACTTCGTTACATTATAGATATTCAACTAAATCAAAATCGCATTTCGTCTGAATTTATTCTCAATTTTATTCACATCGTCAAATGAAATTGAATTGGCACTGTCGATTCAATTGATAAAAGTGCTAAAACATTCACTCTGCTTTCAGACATACTTGAGCGTAATCCTATTTTAATTCATTTCAAGCATGAGAATGCGCGTTTATGCCATTGATTTGTAAATTCTTTAAACTATGTTGATATTTGGAAAAATCCAGTTGCACATATTGTTGATATTTACATGTTTTTTGTCTTCTGCTAGTGCCAAGTGCTCTTTGAAGTGCAAGATCTCTTCAACTAGATTATCTGAAATATCCTGTGAATAAAATTCACACAATTCTCTAAAACTCTATCGTTCGTATATTTTGGACAGTCCAATTCCGAGATTAAGACTAGACCTATATTAGACTATCGCTACATTAAGATCTGCAGCTCATGTTTGGCGGTTAAACTTCTGCCTAATATAGCTACCCTAATCTATCCACAATTGTACGGAAAACGTTTATTTCGAAATCATTATTAGCACCAAACAGAACTTCTTCATCATAGTCGCTTTCTAGTACTCTTCTCCCTTGCAGTGTAGTTCTGTTTACCAATCAGCGCCTTGGCCTCCTCTTCATGCATAAAAGGGAAGAAGAAATGAACGAAATTAAGGATATTTACAAATTCATGGCCAATACAATATCAGCAGCTTCCTGTTATAGTTTTTTACCGTCTACATTGATGCGATTCAGAATACTATTCCAAAAGACGCAGTTTCAAATCTAGTCATTCACCTGATTAATCCTGCTGTCTCTGTTTCATAATAATTTGTAGATTCATTACAACTTTCCGCGAACCGAGTAGAGAGATAAGAAATTTGGCGGAAAAAATGTCTGCCTTCGAAAATTTGCCGACGTAGGCTATAGCCTAGCTAGCCTATTAGGCATTCCAAACAAATTGGCTGCCCGTTTGAAGTGACAAGCCACTGACAGGCACATAATAGGTTATAATATGGCAACACTGTGAGTCTAGTGGTTTTGTAGGGTCAATCATATTTGATTGATTGATCATCCATGGCTTTAAAAATAAACATAAGCTTATGCCTTGAAGTAAAAATGAAAGCAATTATTTTTTTTAAATATTCAAAAGCTGAAAATTGGTTTTAAAAAACATTTTTGCTAAACCGATTCAAATTAATAAACACTTGCCAGGTAATATAGCCGCTCGCAAACGACCCACTTTGAGCAATCTATGTAACTATATATGTATCATTGACCCTGTTAAGTGTTAATGACAATATGCCCAGAGGGTTGCCATTTATAAACTGTCGGATCCCATTGGTAGCCATTTGGACATGTAATTGGAATGCCTAATTTAGAAATCCGCCACTGACTACCGCTTTAATATAATGGTTAAAAATTTTATACCAATTTTCTTTGTACCTATATCAGAATATTTGCGTTATTTTGTGACACTATTAACATATTTGATTTTGTACCAAATTATGATGTTTAAATAGTATATTTGTCGCGCATAAATACTACAAAATCAAGAATAAGTAGTTATAACAGATTATAAAACAAAAGTCAGGAAAAGAATCATGGAACGTATTGACAAACAAATAAACACTCGAATAGTAAATATTTTGTGTGTAAACATTTACAAATACCTAGATGATTTCGATCTATTTGTTTTTGGGATTATTTTATTACCAATTATAATAAATATTTGAAACTGATATTATTTAAACAAAGTAATCATTAATTATCAACAATATATCAATTAATAATTACAGATTAAACGTATTGAATAGGATCTTACATGACCTAAGCCAACTTTACCTATGATTAGTGTAAACAGTTTTAATTTTTTAACTATTTAAATAAATACTCATGTTTGACGGATTTAGCGGTGATAGACTAATATTTACAAGAATCTTTCTTTATATTTGCCAGTAAAACCACAGAGTAGGTATACATAAAGCATTCTGTGGATATTATGACATAAATGCAGGACAATTTGATCAAGGGTTTTTATAAATTGATTTTTTTATAAAAATTTCATTCATTCTCTCATTTAAAATGTATTACTGTTATCACTGCTATATCAGCCTACTGAAAAATGTCACATTTCACACTCGTAAAGTAATCCGTTCAGGATTACTTTACGAGTGTGAAAAGTGACATTTTTCACTCGAGCTGGAAATATTGTCGCACTGAGTGCGACAATCACAATGTAAATAGTAGTTTGTGCAACAAGAGTGGATATGATCGCCAGCCATATCGCACGAAGACGAAATTTGAGCATGACGCCATAAGGGAGTGCTTAATCGTCTGAGTGCGATGTGGACAATCCACTCGAGTTATACAGAATATTTTTTCTACGACCCATTAACGAAAATTTACAAATAAAAAAAATATTCTAGGTTATTAAGACAAAATAACTAATTTTAAAATAATTTATGACTTTTAATAATTTTTAAAATAAAATAAACGAAAAAAGAAAAAAGTCCATTTTATTTTTCCCCATCCGAGAATCGAACTCGAGTCTTCCGTGTGGAAAGCAAGAACGCTGATCACAGGACCTCCTTTTCTTTTATTTTTGTTGCTTTAATACTCGTAATTAAATTGATTTCACATAGTTTTATTTAAATTAACAAATTATTTATAATTATAGATGAAATAAAAACAGAAATGCTATTATTTATCGATTCTACACAAGAATAACTCATTTTAATGTATGTTTAATCTCAATAACTAAAAAATATACTGACAATTAGTTTAACAGAATTGTCTCTTATTTAAAATTTTAAAAATAACAGCAGTCGGTTGATCAAAATATGAACGGTGATTGGTGGATTTCATTTTTTTGCAGTGTTCTCACTACCTAGAATGGATATGAAATATATTCGTTCAATTGAAGGCAATAGCATACTCTTTCGTTTTGAAGATAAGCTAATATCCATGTGGGTGTAGAAAAAATATTGATACATGCCCCTGCGTGAACAGAGAAAAACAAATTCTAAATAAGTATACAAGGTGAGTCAAAAAGGAATACAAATATTTTAGGAGATCATAGAACACTGAAAATTAAGGTCAGTTTGCTATACAGGATTGGGATAAAGTATGGAACCAAGCAAATATCTTTAAAACGAAAAGGTCAATATTTATGAAACTTTACAGGCAAGTACAATGACGCATAACGCATCTGATGCCATATTTTTTGTTATTACTGTACTTCTGGTTTCACCGGAAATACCCTTAACTTTTTTAATTTAAAGGAGACACCCTATATGTTTTTTCAGATTTTAAAAGATCTTGTTATTCCGAATTCGTACATACTAAGTTTAGTAGAAATTATATCTGCAAAAATATACAGGGTGTCCCCTTTAAATTAAAAAAGTTGAGGGTATTTCCGGTGAAACCGGAAGTACAGTATTAACAAAATATATGGCATCAGATGCGTTATGCGTCATTGTACTTGCCTGCAGTTTCATAAATATCGTCCTTTTCGTTTTAAAGAATAAAGATATTTACTTGGTTCCATACTTTATCCCAACCCTGTATAAACTAATGTCCGAAATGTGTCG
The DNA here is from genome assembly GCA_927349885.1 of Psylliodes chrysocephalus. Lineage (NCBI taxonomy): Eukaryota > Metazoa > Arthropoda > Insecta > Coleoptera > Chrysomelidae > Psylliodes > Psylliodes chrysocephalus. Next base: position 61,687,458 of record OV651818.1, read on the forward strand.
GATGTACCGATAAATGTGCCTACTATGAGTAGTTTTCCTTAATTCTTTAATTCTCTTTTTGTGTTTATTAAGTGTGAACGTTGGGATAACTGTCAGTGGCTCCAAGTACTGGCTCCAAAAAGACGCTACTTCAAGTAGATCCTCCAAGTAATGGTTCCAAGTAATGGGTCCAAGAAGAGACTACTCCTCTAAGTAGTACCTCCAAGTAGTACCTCTAAGAAGAAGCTATCCTATGAAATTTAAGATCCTATAAGAAGCTCCAGGCTCTTCTATGAATAAGCTTTAAGAAGCTCCTCCAAGAAGCTCCTAGTTGCCCTTTTCAAAGTACCTAAAGACGGACATAAATAAAAAGGGCGGTACTTCCGTACCGTACTAAAATACCACATGGTCACCATTTATCGAAGTATCTAACAGTACATTTAATTAATTAATCAATTATTCATTCATTCATTCATTCATTCATTCATTCATTCATTCATTCATTCATTCATTCATTCATTCATTCATTCATTCATTCATTCATTCATTCATTCATTCATTCATTCATTCATTCATTCATTCATTCATTCATTCATTCATTCATTCATTCATTCATTCATTCATTCATTCATTCATTCATTCATTCATTCATTCATTCATTCATTCATTCATTCATTCATTCATTCATTCATTCATTCATTCATTCTATCATTCTATCATTCATTCATTCATTCATTCATTCATTCATTCATTCATTCATTCATTCATTCATTCATTCATTCATTCATTCATTCTATCATTCTATCATTCATTCATTCATTCATTCATTCTATTTGCTATTCACTAACTAACTATTTATTTTGTATACTTATGTAAAACAAATCTTTCATTTTTTTATTAAATGTATTAAATTTTCTCACTTTCTTTTATTTGCCAGAACCCATACAGATAACTTTAGGTACCAGAGACTGACTCAATTAAACAGGACATATCAAATCAGATAAGTTTTCCAAGTTACTGAAAAACTTGGTGGCGCTCAACATTTTGTCGTTATCAGTTTTTAATATCTTTTCTTTCATCGTAGAGTAGACCTTGGCCCGCGAATCGGTCAGGCAAATCTGATTTCATGTCCTGGTCAATTTTTGAATCCACGCAGCGTCAACAATTTGAGCTAAATCACCTATTACATATAATTTACAACGAAGAAATTTAAAAAGAAGGTAACAAAACCCAAAGAGAACCCACATTTCTTCAATAAAATAATTTTCACCGAAGAGGTCACATTTCGGTACAAGGTAAGGGGGTCTTCAATACGCACAACTCCTAATTGTATGCTGAAGAAAATCGTTTTGTTGTGCGAGAATACCATTATCAACATATATACTTACATTTAAAGTAGTCAGTTTTGCCAAATAATTGCTATCAACTATTATGGGTGTGATAATACCTATTGTTTTTTATTGCAAATATCAAATATGATTTGGCAAAATAATATCTTGCATATTGAAATCTAAAATTTACAAATAAAGTGTAAGAATGATAAAAATAAAGGACTTTCCTAAAAATGAATGGTATAATCAAGAATGATATCCCTATTATACCATTATTTTTAGTGTAAATATATGGAATGCCTAGCTACGAAACACAGCGCCACTATTGCAAAACCCTGTATATCACTCCTGTTATCGTTCCCTATTCTAAGTAAACCTCTTATCTCCATTATACACCCATTTTATCAATACTAGTTCGTAAAGGGCGTACCTAACAAACCAAAATTAACTATAACGGCACCTTTTCCACGATTATGTGATAAGCAACCGCAGATTAGAAACGACGGACGGTGAGATACCAAAAACGAAAAGAAGATAATTTTAAGCCTGCCGACTAAAATATCCTGCAACGCTTACGCTACAATCGCTAGAATATTATTCCGTTTCGTTATAGCATAGCAGGAGCGAGGAGCGACCATTGGTGACGGTATTGATGGGGATTTCCCGGGCATGCGCTCGGTAAATACGTGGAACTATATTTCAAAATGCTTTGTTTGGATCTTGTTCAGTGGCGGAATGAGCCCGTTTTTGTAAAATAAATTCATATGAAACGTAATGTTAACTTAATACGGGTGGCACAAAATTTTAATGAATACATCAAAGATACTCCATAAACCTACATTAAAACTATTTGTTTCGAATTGGATTGTTTTAAAATCAACTTCTCATTTAATTCTTTAAAATAGCAAATTAGTTTTAAAATAGCCAATATCAAGAGTATTATAAAACCAGTTTAAAACCAATAGGAGCAAATAGTTTTATAAGAATAAGTGGCATTTAAAAACCTTTAGTTTATTTTGAGGTAACTTTAAAACTATTTTCTTTCATTGAACATATTAAAGCACTTTTAAAACCAAAATAAATTGGTGTTTTAAAATTCTTAAAATTGTTACTTGGGTCTGTTACTAGTAATGCAGGCGGTGATATACAAGGTATATTAAGAATTGGACACAGAACAACTAAAGATTATCTGAGTAAAACTAAAAATAAGACGATTAAACAAAACATGTTTGGATAAAATATGGTTTCCGAAATACAGGGTGTTAAAGTTGATAATTAAAAAATTATTAATGGCTAAATTTTTTTTATTTCTTAGCATAATTTTAGTAAATTCGGTAAACATTTTTGGTGGCATACGATACACCTATTAGCAGAACAACCAGTTAAATAAACTTTGCCAGTGCCGTACGACATGGATAAATAACACCTTTATCCCCTCTAAATTTTACGCCACTGTCCAAAAACTTACTTGGGCTATACTTTTACATTTTTGAAATAAATCATGTACTCTTGTTGGTTCTTACAAAAAAATCTGTAAGCTGATTTTATCTAATAGGAGTTACGTTTTTAAATAGTTATCTTCAAACTACAAATGTCATTTAAGACTATGTTTAACAATAACCGATGATTATACTTTGATAACATTTTAACAATACCAGTTGTACCTGGGCCAAGTGGGTATTAGAAAAGAAAGCAACAAACAAACAGAAATACTTACATCACCAGAAATAATTGCAGAAAAAAGAAATTAGACCAAAAGGCACCTGCAAAATTGAATTCAACATGATTACATTTTAACTGCCTATTGTACAACCCGCCCTAAATCGTCTCATTTTTAATCCAATAATCGTCTGTGTCCCATTCTTAATGAGACACCCTGTACATAAATAATGTTTTTCTGGTTAATACACGTCACATTTGATTAGATAATTCATTTTATATTAAGACTTCATAGCTCAGGTAATTAAACGTTCAACTTTGGATTTTGAGACTGGGGTTCAATACCCGATAAAAGTATTCTTTTTATATTTGAAAACAATACGTAAGTACTACTTATTGTTTTTTATTTGTTTTAAATACATTTAATTTATCAAGAGGGTCCCTACTATTTCATAGGGACAGTATTAAACGGAAACAGATTGAAAGTTTTTTAAATTAGACAAAAATGGTGCCAAGAAACCTTTGATGTCTACAGGGAGATTAAAAATATCGGACAAAAAATTAATTAATTTAAAGAAAAAACAACTACTATTAAGCAATCCATTAATCTTTTTACAATTTATTTTGATTATTTGATAGAAAAATAAATTTTTATTATTTTTTATTATTTTCGATAATCGATTCTTTTCGATCAATCGATTTTTTATTGATCGATTCTTTTTGAATAATCGATTTTTCCGATTATTCGATTATTTTATATTAATCGATTCTTTTCAGTTAATCGATTATTTTCTATTAATCGATTATTTTCGATTATTCGCTTATTTTCGAATAATCGATTATTTTCGGTTAATCGTTCTTTTCGATCAATCGATTATTTTCGATTAATCGATTATTTTCGATTAATCGATTCTTTTCAATTAATCGATTCTTTTCGATTAATCGATTCTTTTCGATTAATCGATTCTTTTCGATAAATCGATTCGTTTTCATTATCTGATTCTTTTATTTATTGGATTCTTTTCAATCAATGGAATATTTTCTATTAATCGATTCTTTTCGATTAATCGATTCTTTTCGATAAATCGATTTTTTTCGATAAATCGATTCTTTTTCATTATCTGATTCTTTCATTTATTCGATTCTTTTCAATTAATAGAATAGTTTCTATTAATTCAATCTTTTCGATTCATCGATTATTTTTGATTAATTGATTATTTTCGAATAACCGATTTATCTTAAATCGATTATTTATCACTAGAGTACAGTAAGTCATTTACTAGTTATAATGTTTGAAAACAGTATGATATTGTAATCGATTAATCTAAATCGAATATAATAATTCTCCAAAAAATCGAAAATCCCATTAAAAATCGATTAATAAAGAAAAAGATTATCGATTTTTGTATTTTGTTCGCAGTTTATTTAATACTTATAGTGTAGTGTAGTGTAAATAAAGTTTTGATCAGTTCAACCGTGCGAAATGGGAACAACCCATTATTTTAATCATGGCTTTCCAAAGCCCAGGGTGGTTATAGTGGCTATTGCATAGACAATCCACTCGAGTTGTACAGTATATTTTTTCTACGACCCACTAATGAAAATCTACAAATTTAAAAAATATTTTAGGTTATCAAGACAAAATAATATAAAAATAATAATTTACAAATTTTACTGATTTTTAAAATAAAATAAATTAGAAAAAAAAGGATTTTATTTAATTAGTCCCCAGCCGAGATTCGATCCCGGGCTGTCCACGGCGTCATATAGTTTGATTAAATTTTTTTTTTTTAATATGATCCAAATAAAAATAAAAATGCTATTATTTATCGATTCTATACAAAAATAACTCATTTTAATGTATATATAATTTCAATAGGATTGTTACTTATTTAAAATTTTAAAAATAATAGAAGTTGGATGTCCAAAATATGGTGGATTTAATTTTTTTGCAGTTTTCTCACTACCTAGAATGGATATGAAATATATTCGTTCAGTTGGACGCAATGATATACTTTTTCGTTTAGTAGTCCGTGCGTAGATAAGCTATTATTAAAGATTTTTTGGAAAATCGCAAACAATGTGTTAAAATCGATGAACATAAATCAGAATTTTTAAATCTTCACTCGGGCGTACCCCAAGGTTCCATTTTAGGCCCTCTGCTTTTTTCAATATACACTTCGAACCTTATTAATTCTTTAGAAAACTGTAAAATTCACCTATATGCCGATGACACTCAGATTTATTACAGTTTCCCTCCAGATCTATCACAAAATGCGTGTGAGATAATTAATCGTGATTTGAATTCTTTTGTTGGATCAGCAACTGAGCACTGTTTACTAATTAATGCTTCAAAATCTAATGTGATGTTGTTTGGATCAAGTCGTAATCGTGACAAAATCATTGAAGAATTAGGTATTGAAATTAATAATGATAGACTAACCATAGTAAATGAAGCTAAAAACTTAGGAGTTTTAATTGATTCTGAATTAAGGTTTGAAAAACACATCACTAAATTGATTCAGAGAGCTTATACCTCATTAAAATTGATATACGGTAATCGTAAGTTGTTGCCTAAAAGTATTAAAATATCACTATGTGAATCACTTGTACTATCAAATTTAAATTTTGCTGATTCTGTCTATGGTCCAAATTTAACAGTAACCTTCAAAAAAAAAAAATACAAAAAATACAAAACAGTTGCTTGAGACTCATATACGGTATAAGAAAATATCAAAGGATATCACATAAACTCAAAGAAATCGGTTGGCTAAATATGGAAAACCGACGAATTCATCATGCAACTACGCTATACCACAAAATTGTCTTGTATAAAATCCCCATTTATCTTTACAATAAATATCCTTTAGGACAGATGTTCACAACTTAAATTTAAGATTCAAAGGTCTACTATCACCACCTCAATTTAGATCCGAACTATTTAGACGTTCGTTTTCATATCAAATTTTTCAATTGTATAATTCTGTTCCTATTATATTTAAAAATCTTAACCCTCTTACTTTCAAATGTAAATACAAAACCTTGTTATTTAGCAAGCAATGCACTTAAATCGTAATTGTTCTACCTGTCCCCTCTAAAATATAAAAATATAAAGATATAGTTTTTTGTTTTTATTTTGATTTTTCAATATGTTTAGATTTAGTTCATATACCTACTCGTATTTACATATGTATATAAACACCATCATTGGGTTAAGTGGAAGAACATTTTCCAAGTGTTTTTTTTAAACTTTGGAAAGTGAACTTCGCCTTTTGTTTTCTTTAATAAACTATTAGTAATATTAATTTTGTAAAATGCTGTAATGAAAACAATAAAGACCTTTATTATTATTATTATTATTATTATTATTATTATTATTATTATTATTATTATTATTATTATTATTATTATTATTATTATTATTATTATTATTATTATTATTATTATTATTATTATTATTATTATTATTATTATTATTATTATTATTATTATTATTATTATTATTATTATTATTATTATTATTATTATTATTATTATTATTATTATTATTATTATTATTATTATTATTATTATTATTATATCCATGTGGGTGCAGAAAAAAATAGTATCTGCGTTTGTAGAGCGCAATGTATCATTTTTTTAGTAATGGATCATCTAAGTGATGTTCAAGCAATCTTTTCATGACACAGGAATCTTAAAAAAAAATTCGGAATTTAATTGTATTAAAACGCACGATGCCAAACACGTTTTGAGGGATATTGGCGCTTGTACAAAGTTTTACAAATTATTAGCAAAAATTGAACGCCCATTTTAAATTACCACGAGCCGCCACTGCCTAGACCCAGCCACATCTTGGCTGAACTTCTATAACCAGATTGTCTGTTTTTACACTTTTTATTAAATTACTTTATAGTCGTAGGTAAACTAGTCTAGATACATTACACACAGTGGATTTTTGCAAAAATGCAAAAAAATTCACTTTCCTTTCTAGTATCCACAATAGATCTGAAAAGGTCGAGGTGGGAGAGGCCACATGGCCCATAGTCCTAATTAAATCTTTCTAGTAATGTATTAATACTATTTTATTACTTATTCTCATTTAATCATGTCAGCAATCAAATATTTTTGAATAGGTATGTATTCTAAGAAAAATCTTTATATAATACTGTGAATACTTAAAATAAGTGCGTATACTCGTATTTATTAAATTAGATAAAATATTAACCCTGCGAATCGAATCTTATCTTTATATAAATGTGTAAAGTTTGGTCCATAAGTGAATCCATCGATATTTATAAATAAATCTAATCGGTCATATATATTTCTAGATAAGTATTAGGAGTTATGATTTGTTTTTTGTTTCCCAAAATTATTGGAAAATCCATACTTCCTCTTAATATTTTGAGAAATACTTGTGATGAATGAATTACCTTACTAGATTGGTATGTAGTGTCATCTTTAAATTTAAGTTAAAAATAAACCAAAATGGTGAGGAATTTATTTATTATAAAATTGTATATGTACCTGACATAAAGATGTAACCTACAAATTGAGGTAAACTGCCTAGAATTCATAGCTGGGGCCCGTATTTATATTTGTAAATACTTTTTAGTATTTAAATACTCAAAAGTATTTAAATTTGGATCAGCGGTATTTGTATTTGCAGCTGCAAATACTTTCATAAGTATTTACTATTTAAATACTTTTTCAAAATATTTTAAATACTTTTTAAGAATTTAAATAATTTTCTGGTATTTAAATACATTTCTGGTATTTAAATACATTTCAAGTATTTAAATACTTTTCCGGTATTTAAATACATTACAAGTATTTAAATAATTTTCCGATATTTAAATATCTTTTTACGTCAAAAATAAAAACATATGTTTTAACAAGTTTCAACTTATTAAACCCAACGTAAGAAATAGTCTGGATGAAGTGCTGAAGTTTCATTTCGTATTTAAGCGTTAGAGAAGATTCTTCATTGTTCCAGTGGTCAAGTTGTGACTGTTGTGATTTGTGTTACAAGAAAAAAGAGAGCAAGATAAATATTTATTATTATGGTTTGTGATATTACACAGTAATTAAAAAATGTTAGAGGTACAGATGATTAGTTAAAAGTAAGTCTATACAAGAAAGGATATTATAATTCCAAATAAGTCTGCGCGGTTTAAATCACTATACGGATACACTGAACAAGAATTTTGTTGTAAAAAATGGCAAATTGCCCTTCTGTAGGATGACTTAAGGACGAAAAATGGCAAATATAAGAAAACATATTAAATGCAGTACTTTTATCCATTTGCAAACAATTTTCATGCACTAGCTGTTTCAATCTATTTAAAAATATATCTAAATCCAAACGTCATTTTTCGAAAATTATAATACAATGTTGCCAGATGAGTGACCATAAGCTAATTGAATAAAATAGCGAAAGCCGTTATTACTGGTTTGATTGGTCAGTTTTAGCTAGATTTGCTTGTTTTTGGTTAGTTTTTGGTTTACTCCCATATTTTCTCACGTAAGTTTGAGGTTTGAGACATTTGAAAAGCAAAATACTTACTCTTTTTTACCTTAAAAACTGCTGTGTAACACGCATTTTTTTCTTGCAGTGTATTTATAAGAGTACATTCTTCAGCACGTTTTTATTAACTCGCTTTCCTGTATGTATGTATGTCTGTATGTTCGGTATAAATTTTACAACTGATTTTAAACAAACTTCCAATTAGCTAGAGACTTTATTTTATTTATTATATTTTAAACATACCTCAGAACTGGATGGTAATTGATAATGCAGTTTTAAGGTATCTAAATTTATAAAGTATTTTACCCAGAACTTCTCCTAAGAACTAAATTTGTTCAATGCTGAACCAGTTCATGTTATGGGAATCAGCTGAAATTTGGTAAACATATCTAAACTAAATCACAATGCAAAATTATGGTGTCCAAAAGTTAAGACGTTTGCGACATATATTGGTACTTTACAAAAGGAAATCTCCTTTTCTAAAGTTTTTTTTTCTTACATCTTAATTTATATTTTTTTCCTTGTAGTTCTTGGGTTTTTAGGTGCTAGTGCCATACAACTGAACGGATATTACAACACCACAAACGGACATGACAAGGATAATAGAAATTAAATATATAATTATAATAAAAAAAGGATTTTAAACATTTCAATAATTATAATGACACACCCCAACGTTGTACTAAAGAACGATTTTGATATTGTAAAAAAAATAATAATGTACAAATAATAAAAAAAAACTACTGAAGAAGGCACTGATCAGTGCCGAAAGCTTTACCCACACATACACGAGTTTCATTCTCACTAGCACCTAAAAACCCAAGAACTACAAGGAAAAAATATATTCATATAAGTATTTGTTTCTCATTTTTCATTGGGATTCACATCTTGAAATTTGTGCAAAGTTTTTAACATACCAAATTTTTTAAACGTACTAAAAGGATATAGTATATTACATTACGAGTGTGGAAAGTGACATTTTTCACCCGAGTAGGAAATATTGTCGCACGAGGCACAAGCCGAGTGCGACTATCACACGAGTGTGGAAAATCACTTTTCACATAAGTAATGTACAATATTTTTCCTACGATCACAAAATAATTTCATCAAAATATGTAAAACCAGGTTATTATTATAATAATTAATATGTATTTAAAAAAATAATCAACAATAATCATATTTATTAAATTTTCATATTTTCTAAACAAAAAAAAAACTAAAAAAACAAAAAAAAATTCTGCCCCCGCAAGGTTTTGAACGCGGTCGCTCGTCAGGTCTCAAATAGACCTTTTCATCATGTGATGAGCGCAAGCGCAGCCTCCATGTTAAAATAGCGATAATTCAAAAGTTTCGTACTGTTTTGATCAACAATGGTTGGAAAAACAATATTATCTCTACATACAAATCAATCATTAGAAAAAATCGTTGATGGTAATTTAAATTTTTATAACTCTGTAAAAGCACATAGTTGTGAGCAATTAAAAAGGTTCTTGAAGTGACGTGGACTTTCGGAACAAAGAAAAAAGTGTGGTGATTGAGAGGTTAGGTTTCAATACATTCAATAACTGTGTAAAAAATTAATGAAAACAATAATTATAACTCTATTCTAATTAATTATGCCAACCAACTATTAATAATTGCAAAAAACTTTAACATGAAAGTTAATCACGAGTATAATTAATAATATAAATTATTTAAAATTTTAAGGATCAACATGTAATTTTTAATAATATTACTGTGTATACCGAAGTAGTATTTAATATAAAAAAATATTGTGTAATACCAGACAAGGATTTTCTTCTGTTGAACCATTTTTTCCATGAAAAGGTAGTGAACAAATATAAGTATCTTTAGTAACATTATCATCCATCAATCGATCGAAAACCTTTGTCACTTTGACCACATTTTTTCAGTCATACCTAATCATCATTTTGAATATATTTTAATATGTATTTTGCCTAATGATTTGATAATTTTTTTATAATACTGCAGGCAAGTTTTTTTATAAAATAATAATTTATACCGTGTGTTACTTTTACATACTCATAACAATATTGTTTAGTTTTTCCTTTCCGTAAAGATAATTAATTGATTGCAAAAATTGATTTTTCAATTAAGACATTTATTACTTTACTTTTTTTAATCCATTTTTTATTAAACAAATACACTTAAAATTAATATTTATCGATTATAATTTTTTTCACGTGGACATTTTAACATGCTTGTTTACAAAAAACAGTACGAAAAAGATGGCTGACCATAAAAGCACTATTATCGGAGGTTATGCCCCCGTATTGGACGAGGATTTTTTTTTTAAATGGGCAATCCTCAGAATACATTTCTTAGCAATTTACACTTACTTTTAAATTATTTCGATGTTTGCCCATTTTTTTATATCAACTGAAAATACAGAAATGCACTACTATCGGAGATTAAGCCCCCCTATTGGACGAGGATTTTTTTTAAAAAATGGGCAATCCTCAGAATACATTTCTTAGCAAATACACTTATTTTTGAATTATTTCGATGTTTGCCCATTTTTATATCACTAATAAACACATATAAATGCACTATTATCGGAGTTTAAGCCCCCCTATTGGACGAGGATTTTTAAAAAAAATGGGCAATCCTCATAAAACATTTTTTAGTAACTCACAAATATTTTGGCATTATTTCGATGTTTGCCCATTTTTTTATAACAAATAAACTCGTATAAATCTCGGATAGTGGAATTGTCATCAAATCCCTTTTTTTATTAATTTTTTTTTAAAGATCGTTATGGAAATTTGTGAAACAAAAAAATGGGCAAACATGGGCTAATGAATGATTATCTAATGCAGTTATCATATTGCATTTTTGTGAATATTTTTTTTTTATTTTCTCTAATTTTTTTTTTCTGAAAAAACTAATTTATGGGCAAACGTGGGCAAACGAAATGCTATTATGCCGTGAAATTAAATTATGAAAATTTTAACTTTTGTCTGGAAGTTGGACCGCGAAAATTATTTTCGTTTTATTGTGAAAACAGAGGGTGGGCAAAAAAAGTTATTTCATGGGCAATAATGGGCAAACGATGGGCAAATCTCTCACACATTTTTGACCCTTTTTTGTAATGTTGTGGTTCACAGACCTACGAAACTGCAGCCTTTTATCAGGATCATCCTCGTTCAGCTCTTGTACTAATCTAGTTTTGTACAAATGAAATTTGTGAGCTTTTAAAATCCTTATTATAGATGAACGAGAAACACCCGAGACTTCAGCTTGTTGACGATACTTATGATACGTAAGATCCAATTCAACATGTCCCTAAACAGCGACTTCCACAGCTTCATTTCTGACGACTCGCTGCATCTGAATTTTCTTATTACAGACAGATCCAGTATCGGAAAACTTTTGAATTATTTTGGTAACATACGAATGATTCACATTTTTATTGGGATGATTGTTATTAAACAACCGAGCAATAAGCCTAGCGCAACTATTATTTTAAAAATAACGTTTCACAATTTCAAGTGAAGTGTCAATGATATAATAAGGAAAAAAATGTGTCCCCCTCCAAACAAAAATCGACGTGTCCAAGCATTTCTTCTTTAAATCTCAGGGAACCAAGAAAAGGGAGGTGGATACTTTTACCGTTTTAAATAAAAGTCAACCTAATACAGTTGTGAGATCTCTTCTGATTACATTGTATCCATTTAGGCAGTTTTCTGTTTTTGAAATTTTTTTGTTCACTGCATATTTCTTACAGTAGGGTACAAAACACATGACTATTCTGAAATAATCTTAGACACTGGAAAACAAAAAACAAAATATAAATTATGATCGTAAAACTAAATTGTTGTTTAAAATTGCAAATAAACAAATAACAACTTCAAAAAAAATTTTACTGTTTTAAATTGCAAATAAACAAACAACATAACCTCAAAAATACTTTTATGCTTAAAATAGCACTAAATGCTTTACCTTGGAGACGTTTTTCGGTAACAATCGTTGAATTGACACATACCGATTTATTGAAGACGCAGATTTATTTAAACACAAGTTTTAAAATTGTCTTATGGGGATTTATAATGTATTTAGAGTTTGATTGGAAACATCGAGATAGAATGAAGTAGAGACGACATAATCAGAAAAACACTATTTTGAGATATGACAACTGACAAGTGGACGCACTTTTGACTAATTTGAAGTTAATAATTATATATTTGAAGATTGACGGAATGAAAATGTATTTATATCATTTAAAAAAAATTGCAATTATTCTCACCAAAACTGACTAACAACTGATTTCAATGATCGAAAAGTTTTGTATGTCCCGCCCTACTTTGTGACCTCATGCCTTGTTTATGTGCGATGCACAAAATAGCCTGGTTTAAAGCAGTAACATTATTTGTTTTACGGATCTGGACAGGGATTCTCATGTGCGTACTCAACACGTAACGAATTGAATAGAGAGACATTACATACGAATCGCATTCTGTGGAACGAAGATAGTCGTCTCACAACACATACCAAATTAAGAGATGAGAATCCCAATGCTGTTGACTTCTCTTTTTAACTACAGGCATTTGCGGAAACCTTTAGTACTTAATCTCAGCATAGTGCACCGACAGAGATGTGACGAGCCAGAGCGCACGAAAAAAATAGAAATTAACATATATTAAAAAAATAAAAATATTAAAATTGTATTTAAATTTTTATAATATGTGATTTTAAAATAATTTTACTGCACAAATGATATAATGAAGAAACCGCCCCGGGTCACTTGTAGTACTCAGTTTGAAACTGGGTACTACGGTACTACAAACGACCTTTGATTTTGCTTACTAGAAACAGATGGCAACACCATTTTTACTACTTGAGTATTTATTCTCTTCGTAACCAACATTATTGACTACTAGTGAATGTGTTGCATTTGTTAATTCCATTAGAGACTGGAATTGAGAACATATCTATTTCTTGCTGAAGAGTCCTAATAAGGACAAACCCGATCCAAGAACAACGTTTTCCTTAGTAAGCAAAATCAAAGGTAGAGTGTTGAAATCAAAGTTCTATCTCTGCTGTTTTTTCTTTAGATATAATTCAATACCTGTTGTGGTATTAACCAAAGGAGTAGTTGTTTTCTGAAGGCAAACGGTCGCTCGTATTATATGATTAAAGGCTTCGCGTTTATTAATTTTTTATTTATTCGATTTATTATTCTCTAGTGACGTTGCGACAACCTACATTTGGTTATGATGTACAAAATAATTCTTAAATTCTAGTTGGGTAATTAATTAACAATTTTATAAATTGGTAAAAAAACATTTTTTCTTTTTGATAGGTAGGTAGGTACCTACAAATTATACAGTTTTATAATAACCTTATCTATCATAATGTAGATACTCAGGAAAATTCCTTACTTAAATTTAAAGATGACCAAATTATTAAGAGAGGTGATTCTGTATGGATTTTCGATTATTTTTGGGAAGTAAATCATACCTACCTAACACTTAGACGTGACCGATTATAGATTTATTTATAAACATCTATTGACTCACTAAATTTTACACATTAAATTTATCGTTAAGATAAGATTTGATTCACAGGGTTTATCTAATTTAATAAATGAGCACTTATTTGAAGTATACATATATACCTAAGTATTATGTGAAGATTTTTCTTAGAATGCCTAAAAAATATTTGATTGCTGACTTATGATAAAATAAAAATATTTAAGTATTAAAATAGATTACCTAAGTAAGTCCAATAACACCGTCAAAGTAATCATGAAAAGTCAAATAGGATAAAATGTTCATATTCTATTTGGTAACTTGCTGAGGAGACTAAAATCATTTAAACTTTACAAATTGTATTTTTGTAGAAATTTGCAAGGAGGCTAGAGATTTTGAATCCAGCACCGTCGCGAATACTTACCTACTGTTTTTTATCCATCTAAAAAAATGTATAGTCATTTATTTTGAAAGGAAGAAATGAAATCACAAAATTGAAGAGATCTGAACATTTAATTATGACAAAAAACTTGATATACATACATCATATACATTCTCTATTCACTATATACAAATTTTGGTTCACAGTTGCACGTTTTTATCAATGTACTTCGAAATATTTACTTTTGTTAAGTAAATAAATACAATATTTATCTTTCAACATCACAAATTATCGTTTAAAAATTATATTTTTACTATTTTAGTTAGTACATACAATATGTTTACAATTTTTACATAAAAAATTAAGCGTTTCAAAACCCATGTTTTTTTTGTACAAATAAAAAAATTTACAACAAACAGATCAAATAAAATCCTTGAGATTTTTAGTAAATTGTCTCTTCTACAGAAAGTCATAAAAATACAGTTTAATGAAACCAATTTTGAGAATATTAGTTACGAAATACATGTATAATTGAATCAAAAACTGATAACAGAAATCACATTTTATTTAAGGTGTAGGTACTTACTTAAGTAAACATAAATTTCGCATGAAATTCCCCTGATAATGGGTTTCATAAAAACTCAAAATGTATGCCACTATCTTCGTATAGGTATATTATTTAATATATAAAAATAGTTATCGTTATTCCAACAAATTATAAAAATAATTTATAACAGTATATATATCTCACTAAATATTTTAAAAATTTTGTACCAAAGAAATAGGTACCTACACTTTAATTTTTTTTTATACCTTTTGAAAAAAAATTGTGAAATAAGTTCTAGCTGACTCCATATTATCTCTATGAAACCTACATTAATGTTTTCATTATTAATTTTGCAAACCAAATAAAAGTCCAATATGTACGGCACTATTAGACATAAAAACTTACGGAGCAATAAACTCCATTTTTAAAATATTTTCAAATATTCAGGGTGTTCAATAATTGTAGTCTAAAGCAAACTTATATTTTATTTTATATTTGAATTACTTTAAAAAATACTATTTAGCACTAATTTTTATTTACTCTAAACCTATGAGAAACATTTTTAACAAAATCAAACGTAGTCAATTCTTTCGCTTGCAGTTTTTTAATTTGATTTTCTAAAAACTGCTTTATTTGTAATATTTTTCTAATATAAATCCATTTTTCCATGCTGCAACTTCTCTGTCTGATATACCTACGATCGATTTGAAAATTCAATAAAACGTCTATAAAAGTAAAAATATTTGGATAAGGCGAGTAAAAAGATTCATTTAATTTCGAATGAAACAATTCACAAGCATTGATAGTTCTTTGATGCGATGACGATTTTTCTGCCCAAATATCTGGCGGCAACAACGAATCTTCATCAACGTATGTAGATACAATGTAGTCTGCAAATTTTTTTAACAGCATTTGATGTTGGCTGGATAGAACCCAATTCAAATGCAAAAAAGTCACCTACATCT
Organism: Psylliodes chrysocephalus; assembly: GCA_927349885.1. Taxonomy (NCBI): domain Eukaryota; kingdom Metazoa; phylum Arthropoda; class Insecta; order Coleoptera; family Chrysomelidae; genus Psylliodes; species Psylliodes chrysocephalus. The sequence goes on from OV651818.1 coordinate 61,703,337, forward strand.
TGCTGGAGTAAAGAAAATGGCAAAAAAATATAACTCAAATATTTTACCATTTCAGATTCTCGTTTATTGTATTTAGAGCTTAAACTCACCTCTTGAATTTTTCTATACCACGACTGTGTCAAGTGGAAACGACATCCTCTAACAAGAGTGTCACGAAAAACAGCACGAATTGCCTTATGGATGGATATTTCAAAGTCTGCTGTAATTTTAAAAGGTTCAAGTCACCTCTTTGAGTACTTCTTTTATATATGTGAGAGCTGTCTTGTAAGTATTAAATTGCTTATTAGGTAACAAGAAACATATTTTTCATCGCAAAACAAATTTAGGATAATATTCAAAAGTTCCATCCAGATAAAATTCAGTAATTAAATTTCGATATTACTTTTACATGTAAACATTGTTGGATCTGTAATTTTTTATTACAAAATCTTCATTTTTGTTGGTTTTTATTCGCCGTTCTTCTAAATATGTATGAACTTATTCAATATTTTTCAGTAATGGTGTGGCATCAGTGATCGACGAGCATTGTAGATATTTTTTCTAACTAGATTTATATCACTTACGGTTAGAGTATCAATATTACATGATTTGAGTTCTTTATGGATAATTTTGGCTTGCCGTTCTGAAAGATTGTCTAGTGCTTTCCTTTTCACCTTATTGCTAAACTGTTGTCTTATCAACACGGGACTAGGTAATTTGTTATGGACAGGTCCGACGAGAGGGGGCAGGTGGGACAAAATCCCCGGGGCCCGGGCACAAGGGGGGAAGTTCGCCACAAAAGGGAGTACGTGGTTTACGAAAAATACAAGCTGAGGACCTTTTTTTTTTAGAATTTTTTTTTAAAATGCCTCGCTATTTTCCGCAAATCTGTCAACGCTACTTATATAAGGGATCCTTGGCAGTGTTTTTGTCCCGGGCCCCCACCATGGCTCTCGACGGCCCTGGTTATGATCCAACATCGAGTCCACGATAACATTTTCTTTGCCATCTGTTTTTCTAGATGTACATGGCCACCGTTTTTAACTTTTCCAGCAAGTGTTTTTTGAAAAGAAAAAGTTTTGATCATTTATTACCAAAAGCACTTTTCACTTAAGACTACTTGCAACCTCATTTTAATATTTTTTTGTATAAGCAAAAAAAATATTAATACTGATAAAAAATATTGCAATCGGACCAAAAGTTGACATTACAGGTAATTAGTTGACCAGGATTAAAAGATTATGTACCTACCTGTTAGTCATTGGAGACAACTTACCTATTATTGGGAGGGAGATAATTTACCTATGAAAATTCTGACCCTTTAGAAGATGGGAGACAACTAGTCTTTACTTTTACTATTTCAATTATTTCAACCAGTTTTCTATGAAAATTGTATTGATTTCAATGACTTGTATACTGCCAAAAATAATTAAAAACCTATTTTTGCGATAAAAGTTTTCATTTTAGTCAAATTTTATACGTACGCACTTTTCAATTCGTAACCAGTTATGTAGGGACAGTCGAAACTAAAATACACCATTTTCTCATTTTTTTTATTAATTGATCATATTGTAATATATATCAACCCAAGTAACATTATTTTTCTTATTTTTCTCATGGTCGCTTTAAAACTATACAATAAAATTTCTAATAAAACCAAATGATCTTCGAGACAGCCACAAAACCACCATAAAGCATCTTCTAGCCAAAAAGGTCTTTCAACACTTAATTTTAGAACTATATTAAAATCGTATTTTGGTTAAGAGTTCTTCAAGGCAACTTTAAATTTATGTATTAAAACTAATTTACTCACGTTTTGCATTTAAAATATATTTGTGGCAAACTAAATTACCTTGAGAATCATTAAAATTAACCCTTTTCATCTTTATGTACCTAATTTAATTAAAAAAATACAGGTATGTTACTGTTACATTTTGTTACATTAAATTAGATTATTGGGAAGATGGTGTTTTCTTCGAATGTGGTTTCTCTTTCAACCAAATTGACTAAATTAAAACCTATAAGCTTCAAAATATTCTTAATTTATTCTTTAAAAGGTAAAAATTATTTTTTTGGATTTAATGTGGAATTTTACTGAATATAAAAGCTTAAGATAAAATAGTTTTCTTAATGGGTTTTAATGAATACATTAAGGGTACTCCATAAAACTTTATTAAAACTATTTGTACTAAAGTTGATTGTTTTAAACCAACTTGTTATTTAATCGTGTAAAATAGCTAATGTCAAGAGTATTATAAAACCAGTTTAAGATCAATAGAATATTTAAAAGGTGCATTAAATTCTTTGCATAAGAACAAGTGGTTATTAGTTTGTGGTGCAATAGATTTTTTATAGTGGTATAGTAGCCCTATTTTTCCACATTTTCTGTAAATTCCAACCACTATTAAAAAAATTATGGTTCAATAATTATATATAGGTTTTTTTTTCTCCTGGGCTCCTCTGACTATGTCTCCGAATAACGCTGAAGCCTATTGGCTTATTCTGTTTTACCCCATGTTAGTTCATAGCACCGACCTTTGTACCTTGTACAAGTTTGTACAGATCCTTGGGTGAGTGGGTTCTATACGTTGTTGGATCAACCTGTCTTTTGCGATCTAGAGCTTCGCATTCGCACAGTATGTATTTGGCCGTTTCTGGTTTCTTGTGACATAGTCGGCACATGAGTTCCCCATTGTACATGTCAATTTTGTTCAAGTGTCCCTTTACTGGGGCGTGCCCAGTCATGAACCCTGTTATTACTTTCAACTGGTTCCTATTCATAAAGAGTAGTTCTCCAGTTCTTTTGGGACATGGTCTGCCTATGAAGGCTTTTCCATGTACCTGTTTTGGGGTGCTTCCCCAATAGTTAATATGTTGTTCCCGAATCCAGTCGTTTATGAAACCCCGGACTGTACTTTTTGGTACTCCTGGGTTTGTGTCTTGTTCCGGTGTTTCTTCTGACCCTCTTTTTGCAAGTTCGTCAGCCTTTTCGTTGCCTTCGATCTCCTGGTGACCTGGCACCCAAAATAGTTTTACTCTATTTCGGTCTGCCAGTGTTCTTAGTTCTTCGATGCATTCCCATACTAGCCTCGACGTAACTTCTGATTCGATATGGCCTTAAGTGCCGCTTGGCTGTCTGACATTATTTGAATATGCTGATTTTCGACAGCTCTTTCATTGTTCGTTTTTGCACATTGCAAAATTACGTATACCTCGGCCTGAAATACCGAGGAATATATTTATATAGCATATCTATGGTTAGTATCAGGGTTTTTGGAGAATACTCCCACCCCAGTGCCTTCCGCAGTCTTAGACCCGTCTGTATACCAGGTTTGTTCCTGTCGTTGGGCATTGGGCTCCCTTATGGTGATCTCTTTCCTGTATATAGGTTACCTACATCTTGTGTATTTAATGCTGCATCTATTAGTTTACTTGATGGATATTTAAGATTTTCAATTTGCACATCCTGAAAAGCAAGTAGTTACCGCGATATTTAGGTACACATTGACCCAAAGTTCTTGATCCTATTAAGTGCCTTAAATTGGATTTGGTTCGTTTTTTACATATTTAAGTTAACTTACGGCAAATTCGACCGAAATACATTATTTATCTACCATAAGAAAATTGCGGGGTGTTTTAAAAATTTCCCAAAACTATTAACTTTAGGTATAAAGAATGTATATTTGTTATGAATTGAAAAATGTATTGCGTCGGCGTAAATATTGTTTAACATAGAAAAAAAATTTTATACGGCAAAAAAATTTGTTTTCAATTGTTTCTTTTGCAGTATACATATCATTGAAATCAATTCTATTTTCATATAAAAATGGTTATATCGTGAGAAATACCCTGTGTTACAACGGAAAAAGTGAGAGTACCTAATTCAAATATAAAATAAAAAAAACAAGTTTGTTCCAGACTAAAGGTATGGAAATCGAAAATAAAATTAAAATATGAACTTTATAATGCTGCTTACCATTCGTTAATTTTTTTTATACAGGGTGTTTGTGCGAAAGATTTTAAGAGTTAGTTGTTAAAAAAACTAAACGGGACCAAGTCAGTGGCGTACCATTTTTTTTATAAAAAAACTTATGGAAGTCTCGCAAGAATGCCACTGGTGCAAGTGCAGCTGAAATTGCTCAATAAAATTGGCAGTTTTTACTTAATAAGTTTGCAATAATTTAGAGTTTTTAAAGTTCTGACAAATCGAAAATAATCTATTATTTTCGCTTAACCGGTTATTTCGATTATTAAAAAGATCGATTACTTAATCGATTATTTTTTTTATTAATTATTGTACTAATTGATTAATAATCGATTACACGATTTTTTTGCCCACCCTTAGTATCTAATACTACGTTCGTGGTAAAACTAATTCCATTCTTGAATGTTTTCTGAACAACTTATTATTTTGTACCTTGAATACCGATGCATAACAAAGGAACACCCTGTAGAATTGGAAGTATTTTAGAAATATTCAAAAAATTAGCCCTATGACTTTTATTTCAAACATTTTCTCATATTTCTTATGATAATAGGGATATTGGATTTCTTTGTATATTTTAGGTTATATTTTTAATAATTGAATAAGAACATTATTACACATTTTTTAGTACTCCGATAAGAAAATTGATACTTAAAATTTCATAAATACATATAATTTTGAAAAATGTGTAGGTACCTAAGTATCTTGATATTATTTAATATCATTTAGGTACTATAAGAATATTTCGTAATTATAATTCTCAAAATTGGTTTACCTCACAGACGGTATAATAACAAAAATACCCTACAATTTTTTAACAAAAGGCAGAAATCAATCAATATTTTTCAAAAATGGACAAATAAAATAAAAGAAACTCTAATGATGACTAATTACAAATACTAAACAATGAAAATGTACTTTGATACCATTGTTATTAATAACAGATTCATAAAAGTACGGCAACGGTTCCAATTAAAATGATAAAATATTTATACAGGGTGATCCAACAAAACGAAACCGTTCAAGTTTGAAGTTCTTAATGTCATTTAAAAAATGGTTAAATGGAGAAATGTATCAAGATCTGTTGGAAAATTCCATCGAACTACCATTACTCAAATAGTAAAAAATTATGAGCGCTATTTACCAAATTGAATAATGTTCCAACATGACGCCGCTCCTTCGCATTATACACAGCAGGTGATTTGATATGCTATTGAATGGCCACCAAGATCTCTAGATTTGTCTCTGTTAAGATTTATTTTTGTGGGGACATCTTAGATATATACTTTAAACATTTATTGAACTAATTTTAATTTCAAGCGTCTTAGTAAATTAAAATATCATCTCATTTCACAAATGAGGCATCATTAAAAAAAAATTGAAGGACCTTTCAAACAAGATATCAGCACCCTCAAGATTTAAGGGATTTACAGCATCATGTTCAAGGAGTCAAAGATAAGGGTTTGGAAATAAGTCTAAAAGGTTTTCCCATCCACTGTTCAAGCATTTTTTAATGACATTAAGAACCGTAAACTTGAACCATGTCGTTTTCGTTGGCCCACCATGTATAATATTTTTTTATTTTTCTATCTTAAATGCCAATTTTGTTTAACCTTCCAGGCTTTATCTAGATATACCTTTACAATTGAATTTGTTAAAGTACTTAGAAAAGAATTTGTGGCTATTATTAAAAATCAAGTGTATTTTTGTAATTTAATCAAATTTTCGAGATTTAAAAGTCCAAACTTTTAAATATAACCAACCCTGCATTGTTTTTGTTTTATACATCGAAAAAGTACTTAACGTAGTTACCTTTTTTATTGTGCATAAGTGTGATTCTAGAAAAAGAACCCAAATTCTTACATTTAGAATAATAATTTATTTAATGCAAATGTAAGTACAATAGGTACTTCTAAAACGTTACAAAATGACGTACCTACTTTACTAAACGAATAATCAATCAAATAATATTGAATATTCAGATATTAAAAATATTATTATGTAAAAAGGCTATTTGCTGTCTCTTTATTAAATTATTTTAATTATTTAATTTTTTTGTCACATAGGTACCTACTATAGATAAATTAGAATCTCCGTAATATCAAATTGTCAAAATTTAGTTTCAGGCGACACTTGCATAATCTAAGGTCTTTCTCACGAATCACTCCTTAGTCAACATATAGGTAGATACTATTTAAATTATAATTTTAGTTTGGAAAAATATTCATTGGCTGTATACGAAACAATGTTACCTATACAAATAATATTAGGTCGATCGACAACATTATTTGCAATTGACATTCCACCAGTTTTTTAACAATACGAAATAACACAAATAGGTATATAAAAAACTATATACAAAAATATTTACATTTTTATTTTACAATGTATATACATTTAAGAATTTTAATTTAAAATCTGTCAATACTCTTGTAATATTTTCAATAATTATGCTACAAATTGGAAATGTTTTTGAAAATAATCGGTTTGGTTTGGTAAATCTGCAGCGGATTTCAGAATTCGTAACTATATACGGAAAATTTTTTCATAAGAAATTTTTAAAAAACATGTATTTTCCAAGTATTTATATTTATTTTAAAACAAATTTTATATTTTTCACGGAATTAAGTTTGTAGAAAAAATTTCAGTTGAAAATTTTTATTGGAAAATAGGTAGAACTGCAACACCTTGATAAGGTATTGATTTTCAAATAATGTAGAAACTTGAATTTTAGATATCTATTTTGTATAGTTTTGAAATTCGAAAAATTTTAGTTTTTGCTTTTTGATAGAAATATATTTATATATATATCTACCAATTGATGAATATTAAAATTAAAAAGATGACGAGTAAGAAAATAGAAAGTTTTTTTGGTTGCACACTTTAATAATTTGATTTGTTTTTAAATGAGAGAGGTGATAAATTCGAAACATGTTTAGGTTCAATTTAATTTACTCTCGTATTAAAAATTATTCAAAATATAAAAAAAAAACAAAAAATTTTTTATTTGGTTAGTGTTCAAATAAAAATATATATCTCAAAAAGTTTTGGATTTATAACATCTATCAATTTTGTAAGTATTTATTCTCTTTTCAAGTTATTGATTTTCAAATAATGTCGAAACGAAAAGTTTTTTTTTTAAAACCCTAGTTTCATCTTTAAATAAAGAAATTCGAAAGTTTATTTTTTGTTTTTTTTTGAAATAATTATTATAGTTATACTCTTTAACAGAGTAGTCTGTGAAAAGTAAAGGGAGTCCCAACACGAACTTGAATTTTTAATGACAAAGAAAACACAGTAATTAAAAAAAATATGCTAATATTTTATTGCATTTTCAAGGGAAAATATTGACATTAAACATGAAATAAAATATCTGTCAAATGGCGACCGCGGCTCCGTTGACAGGTGTATATTCGTTTGACGAAATTTTGGAAGACATTTTCGAGCAAAATTGGCTGGATTTCACGAATATTACGTTCGATTTCTTCCTTCAGTTGTCGAATTTTCTCAGGATGGTTCCTATACACTCTACTTTTTAAATACCTCCAGAGGAAATAGTCTAAGGGCGCCAAGTCGTAACTTCTCGGCGGCCTGTTTTGGTTTCCAAATTGAGAGATGACACGACCTGGGAACTTTGCAGTATCGCCATTGTTTCGCATGCGGTGTAGCAGGTCGCGTTATCTTGTTGAAACCACCAGTTATTTATGTCCATTCCATTCAGTTCTAGCCAAAGAAAGTCAGCATGTTACGGTAGCGATGACCATTAACATTCACGGAGACACCTACATTATTTTGAAAAAATAAGGTCCGATGATCTCTCCTACCCAAATGGCGCACCAAACTGTCAGTTTTTCAGGATGCATTGGATGCTTGTGCACGGCATGTGGATGCTTTTCCCCTCAAATCCGACAGTTCTGTTTATTCACAAAGCCGTTCAAATGGAAGTGCGCTTCATCAGTAAAGATAATTTTGTTGTGAAATGCATTGTCAACTCCGTGTTGTTCCAATATCCAATTAGCAAAGTTTCTGAGCTGTCTATGATCGGGCTGGCTTCAGCTCTTGCGTCAACTGTATTTTATAAGGACGAAGATGCAAATCCTTCGTCAAAATTCGTTGTAATGTACTGCGACTGATATTTAATTCCTGGCCGCGATGTCGGATGGAAGTGTTTGGATGTTCGTTAACACTGGCTCTTACGTCGGCGATGTTTTCAGCAGATTTTCCTAGACGACGACATCTAATACTTGTCTCGTCTTTTAATGCAAATGTACGCTCAAATTTGTTGATCAAATTTTCAATAGCGGGCCGCGATGGACGATTATGTACACCAAAATGTTCACGTCATTGTAAAATTTTCTCCATTTCTGTAATGGGTCTTCACAATTAATAAACGTTCTTCAAGAGTTAACGCGGAATTTTCGTAAATGTCAATGTTTTGACAGAACACATGCCTAATATGGCCCACTTGATGTTTGACAGACGGAAATGGCGCGCGATTCAAAATTCAAGTACTTATTGGGACACCCTTTATTATGTAGGGTGTTCTTAAACATCATGTCATAATTGAAGGAGGTAATTCCTTGGCACAATTTATGACTAAAAGTTTATATATACATGTGTCCTAAATTGCTTTGTTTCAAAAATACAGGGTATTCAAATTTTTAAAAATAATCAATTTTTCATTCATATCATAAACACTCTTTGTTGTAGTAAGTGACTAATTTTGACCTAGTTATATCTGAATTATTAATTCCAATGTGGAAAAACAAAGTGGCGTGCTTTTTTTTGTCAAAAATATTAATAAGGTTGTCTTTGGGTACTGCACTGGAATTGATAATTTCTAACTCAGCCTCTTACTCAAACAAACAAATGTACCAAATTTCATCAAAATCGGCAGAAGAGTATTTATGATATTGATGAAAAACTGATTATTTTTGAAAACTTGGAAACAAAGCAATTTAGGACACATGTATATATATAAACTTTTAGTCATAAATTGTGCCAAGGAATTACCTCCTTCAATTATGACATGATGTTTAGGAACATCTTGTATAGGTTTTACTTTCAAAAAAAACCAAAATTTTTAATATTGATCCGAATTTAAAAAAAATTGTACCAAGATCTTTCTCAACAAATTTTAAACAACTAAAAATGTCCGTCGCGCGTCATTTCGTCTGATATTACGTTTTTTGTTCGCACGATAAGTCAAAATCGAAAAATGATATCAACTAGAAATTTTCATGAAAAATTAAGGAGAAAAACCTATTGATTTTGAAAAAATATCTTAATAAAAAAAGGGGTAAAGCTCAGGGAGAATGCGGGTTAATATTAAAAAAAAAATCATAAATCAAAAACGAAAAATCATTATCAACTTGAAATGTTCAGAAAAATCAAGCTCTATGAAAGACCGAAGCCTATGAATAAAAATGGAGATGTAAGGGGATTGAAATATAAAAAAAATCAAGAAACGAAAAACGATATCAACATGAAATTTTTAGTAAAAATCAAGCTCTTTAGGGGAATGAATTCTATTGATTCTGAAAAAAACTAAATAAAAATTGGGGGTAAGGAGTTTCTCCCCCAGAGTCGTCGCATGGACTTACATGGCTATCATAAGACCTATGCTAACATACGGTGCAGTTGTCTAGGTATCGAAAACCCAAAAATTAACAGCTATCCGTAAACTAGAACAAATTCAAAGAACAGCATGTCTCAACATAACACGAGCCATGAAAACAAGACCGACCAGAGGCATGGAAGTCATTCTTAGTCTCACTCCCCTTAATATTTACATCAAGGAGGTTGCTATGACGACAATGACATGCCTCCGCACGTTTGGAATAGATCCTGATGTAGGATCTGGTGAGACGAGACATCGCTTTTGGCAGGAGGCGCTCGATACGCTCCCACTGCTTCAAGCGAACATGGACTCCATCTCACCTAGATATATCTTCCATAAGCCATATAAAGTTATAAAAGAACAAATAGAAGAACCAGAAGTGGCAGGTACGATTCATATGTACACCGACGGTTCTAAAACAAAACAAGGCTCAGGATGTGGAATATACTCCAGATTCTTAACCCTAAACATAAAATGGGCTGTGAGCAATAGTGCCAGTGTAGTTCAAACAGAGCTAACGGGGATCCTCATAGCAGCAAAAGAAATAACCAGAAACAATATCACTGGAAGGAACATGCTCATCTATACAGATAGCAGTCAAGCACTACTCACCTTGAACAGACCACGAATTTACTCAGGGTTTAGTACTAGAATGTCACGAAGCTTTGGCCGAAGCATCAATCAACAATGTGGTCACCTTAAGATGGATCAAAGGTCACGTCACATCGAAAGGTAAGCGTCTTGCTGATTCACTAGCCAAGAAAGCAGCCAACCAAATACTTTTTGGACCTGGCCCTTTTATTGGCCTGACAAAATCGGTAGTGACAAAACCTAATTAACGAACATTCCCTTGTGAAATTCAAGGAAAGATGGGATGAAACAGTCACAGACATTCTGACTGGTCAATGCCAAGTACGGAAGCATCTCCATATTATGGGGCTGTCAGAATCCGCACTTTACAGAGGGTGCGAACAAGAAGATGAGACCAACGAGCATATCCTTTACGATTACTCGACGCTTTCGTTTATTAGAAGATTTGTGTTCCGCGAGTATCGGCTAACACCGGCCGATATAAGAGAAGCACCTCGTGGCGACGTCATCAACTACATTAAAGCTCACGAGCTAGGAGGTGCCTATTATGTTAGGAGGATGCACAATGGGCCTAATGGGGCCTAAGTGCTATGGGGGTAACCCGCCCTCCACACGTTAAAGATACAGCTGGGGGTAAGGGGAATTGAAATATTTAAAAAAATCCTAACTCAGAAACAAAAAACGATATTATAATTTTAAAAAAGAACATGGAAAGTGTTAAGTAAATAGATTTGCTGAAAGTTTGTAGGAAAATTGGGAAGCGCTTCTCCAAAATAAATACAGGGTGTTTCCAAAAAATGTAGCGGAGCCACCATTTTTTTATAATTCAAATAAAAAAATTGAAGTTCAATTTTGTAGCAAAAGTTGTGATACCTACTAAAATTTTAATATTAATTATTGCATCAATGCATTTCTCATATACCATCGATGCTGTTTAGAGAAATTTGAAGATTTGAGAATGAACCTGAAACGGCGCTTGGCCCGATTTAGCACATCAAACTAGGAATCTCGACAAACAATGCGTGATGGTCTAGACATGGGGCATTTGTGTACAGAACAAAGTTGTCTGGGTTCGAATCCCAGCACCACAGCACCAACAGGCTTTTTTTCAAATCTACTTTGGGGTTCGAGGATGTCATAATAATTGGTAAGGGGATTTTTGAGGTTTATATACGAATTTTCAAATTTTTTCAGCCAATTATTATTACTTAGACACTTCATCGATTTTAAAAGTTTTTCTTATAACCTGTAGTTTCATATTCAAATAAAGAAACTCGAAAATTTCTTGGTTTTCAACAGAATTATTTTTATCTGTAATTGCAGAATTTTAAAATTATAATTAAAAAGAAGGGCATGTAAAGTATAAAGAAATATAAAGAAATTCGGAATTCAAGTTTAATTTTGTAGCAAATAATTAGATACGTACCTACTCAAAATTGAATAATCGATTTTAAAAGTTTTTTTAAAAAAATTCTAGTTTTATGTTCAAATAAAGAAATTCGAAAATTAAAGTTTTTGGTTCTTGTTAGAATCAGATAAACATAACTATAATTGCTAAATTTTGAAATTATTTATTTTACAAAAGACAGTTCAAAGAAAGTACTTATATATTATTTTAAAAAAGTTTGTAGAATTTTTTTAAATGCTTATCCTATTAGGCGTGGTTAGAATTCAGAATTGAAGTTTAATTTTGTCAATACCTACACAAAATTGCATAGTTTTATTTGCATTTATTCATTTCTAAATGTCATAATAATTAAAAAGTAACAAAAAAAAGAACTGCGAAACTAAACTTTTTAGAATTGTTTTTTTATTTTATTGTTCAATGAAAAATAATCGCACAATTTTAAATTTATAATTAAAAAATAGAATATATAAAGTGTAAAGAAAATCAATTTCTAAAAAATTGGTAATTGCCTGGCTACATACTAATTCAATGTTCTACTTCTGTATTGAAGTGCAATTTAGTGCTAATTTGAATAATTTCATAATAGATTTGAAAAGTATTATTTAAAACTTCAGTTTCATGTTCAAGAAATTCTAAAATGTAATTTCTTTGGTTTTTGACATGCAGAATTATTTTTATCTATAAATCCAGAATTTTAAAAAGTGATATGTAAAGTGTAAAGAAAATCGATTTGTACTAAGTTTGTAAAAAATTTGATTACCTTCTCTATAATACATATAGCTTAAAAATTCAATATTTTATGAAATTCACAATTAAAATTTAATTTAGATACCTACTTACTTAAATTTAAAGTTTTTTTTTTAAATCATATTCAAATTAAGAAATTCTAAAATTGTATTTATTGATTTTTGACAGAATTAAATTTATTTATAATTGCAGAATTTTAAAATTATAATTTAAAAAAATAAATGTTAATTATGTGTAGAAGAATCGGTTTGTAGAAAATTTGGTAAGCGCTTTCCCTAAAATACATATAGCTCATAAATTCAATATTTAACAAAATTCATAATTGAAGTTTAATATTGTAGGAAAGTTTAGATACCTAGCTACTCAAATTTGAATAGTTATTGTTATTTAACTAAATAATTTGATTATTTAAGTATTTAAATAAAAGAAGTGACAAAAAAAGAGCGTCAATACTAAACTTTTTCGAAATGTTTATTTTTATTCCTTAATAAGAACTATTTTAAAAATTATAATAATTGAAGAAAATGATATGTTAAGTGTACCTAAAAAAAATAGATTTGAAAAAAATTTGCAGAAAATTTGGTAAAATACATACAATTTTGTAGCAAAGTTTGGATACCTACTTAGGTACTCAAAATTAAATAATTGTTAGTAAGTACCTAATGATAAAGAACTTGGAAACTAAACTTTTCCGAATTGTTTCTTGTTTTATTGTTTAATAAGAAATTTTCCGTCGAATTCTGAAATATCTGCGATGTAAGTATAAAAAAATAAATATCCAAAGAAAAATCTTTGAATAAGTTAAATTACCAGATTTAAATCAACATTTATGTATATTCGAAATACCTACCTAGGTAATTGGATTTTTAATTTGCGAGGTTTTTTAGAATTAAATCTTACCAGTTAAGGTAATTACGTTATTCGTTTCCAAATTATAGATACCCTAATTTCCTAAATTTTGAGATTACATTACCCATATATTATATTCCCAGATTTTCGACAATTCAAATTTAAAATCAGATAAAAAAATGTCAATTACAAAATCTTACAAATAGGTAGGTATATAAAAAAAAACTTAATATTCGAGACGATAAAATCCTTAAGCCAAAGGATACTGTCACAAGGACGTCGTTCCCGCTGACGTGTGGTATAAAGAAGGGCTATTATAATAATCATTACCTATCGAACTATGAGAGTGTATGGAGTTTGGTAGAGGACTCAGAGTGTTGTATCCAGCATACTGCATGTCAGCATACATCTTAATGTCCGATTTACTTTCTGCAGGAAGCAGCCTGGTGATGGAGAACGGATGATTCGATGGAGTGTACCCAGTTGGTTCTTGCTTCAAGTGATGGTTCATAGGAGCATGGTGCAGCATAGCAGCTTGGTGTTCACTAGTAAGTGCTAAATGGTTACTTCTATTAATCATCGCTGATAATTCTTCGTGCGACATATTCTGGTGATGATGATGCTGCTGCATGTTATGCAAATCGTTCGCATTAAGTAGATTCATTTGATCTACATCTAATTTAGTAGGATGTAAGCTAAGCATTGAACCTAAATTCTCATTGTTCTTATCTAAATGATGCGATTTATCATCCCCGTGTTGTAAAGGTGTTTTTTTACCGGAACTATTGCTACTATCGACACTATGTGACGGGCTTTTATGCGACGCTCTGATTATTTCTTTCTTTTCATCTTTAAACCGTTTTTGCCGTCTAAGATAGCAACCATTTTCGAACATGTTACCTGAATCTGGATGCAGACTCCAGAACGATCCTTTTCCTGGTTTATCGGGAGTTCGAGGAACTTTAATGAAGCAATCGTTGAAGGATAATGAATGCCTGATGGAATTTTGCCATCTCTGTTGATTTTGTCTGTAGAATGGAAATAAATCCATTATAAATTGGTATATTTCGGATAATGTTAGCATCTTTTGCGGACTGTTTTGTATAGCCATAGTAATTAGCGATATATACGAGTATGGAGGTTTAGCATGAGTGTAGGATCGTCTATAAGTTTTATCGGCACGAGCTCTTTGTAACGCACTGTTTGGTGATGTATCACCACCGCCTAAATCACCGCGACCGATTGTAGCGTTGTAATTGTTTATAGACGACATTGTCGCTCCCATACAAGCATTCATATTAGATATCGGTGATCCTATCGCTGAATATCCCAATTGCGGTGTTTCATTCATTGATTGGTCCATCCTAGGCGGAATTCTATTCATAGGCATGGAAGGTGACATTCCCGAATTCAGCATACTAGAGCCGAACATCGGTTGCGGTGAACAATTCATTTGCGCCGCCATCGCCATAGAATTCATGGAGTAAGTACTAGTCATCGGTGACATCGCGTTACTTCCAGTAGACATAGTATTTACATCCGGGTAAAGTTTTTGCGTCAACATATTGCACTAAATAAAGTAATATTGCACTATTAGTTTACACTGAAAACGTATTTGTCGAAACGATCAATTGATTCTATCTCAAACGTCGGTTTTGTTTCATTGTTTACATCACGATCAAATTCACAAACAACTTAACACTTTAGGTATTCCAAAACCTACACTGATTGGAAAAACAAATACCTCTCGCAGCCTGTTTACTTAGATACTACAAGCTAGTCTGAAGTACCCAGAGCGTTGGATAGTCAAATACAAAACGGTGGTGGGAGAGAATCGCCATAGCAACGGCAGGACTAATAGCGTGCGTCCTTTGGTCGTTACTATGGAAATGGGTGAACGACAACAGGCTGATGATTGGTCGAGGCGATTGGGTTGGCTGCGAGTTATTTTGAGGGGAACGTAGACCACGCCCGTTTAATTCCGATGACGCCACGGAACGAGTGATGTATGAACTAATGATTTCTTCTAGAAGGCGAGATGCAATGAGTTGAAATTCTGGGCTAATGGTGATTTTTATTTATAAAAAATCGACTTGTGTTTTGTGATGTTTTTGGATATTAACTGATAAAAGGTAATTAAAATATAATGAAATATCTAAAAGGACCTATAACTTTTATTAGTGATAATAAAATAAAATAAAATAAAATACCTATTTAGGCATAATTCTTATAAATTTTTTTATTATTGACAATTTTTTAAATCCTGGCGGAGGAACATCTCATAACATTAATTAGGTAAATGCAGTTTTTTAACACTTTTTTAAGTTTTGGCGGAAGAACGACGTTTCATAATTAGGTATGCAATGCAATTTTTTGTCGTTAGGCATACAGAATTTTAAGTTTTGGTGGAGGATGAAACGTTTCTTTTACAAATAAATTAATTTTTTGGTGAAAGTTCATAGCATTTTTTTGGTGGATGAGGTTTCAGTTTTTAATACATGGTAGTAATAAAATAGAAATATATTTTGTTTATTACGATATAGGTACTTAGGTTACATTTGCAAGTCATAAATAAACGATGTTTCCAGACACTGACATTACTTAAAATGTAGACAGGTTAGTTCAGTTTATATCATCAGGATTTTACCAGCTCATAGTTTACCGAAAAATATAGATAGTTTATCCGATAAAATTGTCCAATTTTGTTTCGATTCTGATATAAAGTTTTTTTTAACAAATATTTATTAGATAATGTCTTGGACCGATTTTTTTTTTAAATTGTTGCAACTTTATGAAGTGGTTTTTACACATGGTATCTAGATCTAGCAATCCGAGAGTTGTGCTCACAGGACTCTTCGATTAGTATATATTTTTTAATTCTTTATAATTTTTTTAAATAAACTAACTAAAAATATTATTTTTTTTTTAAATTTTGTTCGCATCTTAGATAGGTCCTTCGTTTTTGAAGAAAAATTAAAACTAACAATTTTGCACGCTTCTGAATACCTAAATCTAAATATATATTTCAAAAATAATAACAAAACTGGATCTAGTTTATTGGACAAATTACTTGCAATTTTCGATAAATTATCAGACGGTAAAATCCTGGCGATATAAATTGTACCTACATACCATTTTTATTTTTAAAATAGACTGATTCACTGACTGAATAAAAGCATAGGTATTTTAAGAAATTTCGTGGAATTTTGAATTTTTGAATATTGGAAAATTTGTCGCATTTTAGATGTAAATTTTTCGTGGAAAAAGAAAATTTGTCGCTCAACCCTTTTTCAAAGGGTAAAGTTGGCACTGCCAATCACCAAACTGACCAAACATTACATTTATTTTATATGGATAATTTGTCGCTTTTTTGTCGTAAACTTGTCGTGGAAAAACAAAATTTGTCGCTCCCCCCTTTCTTGTAACAAACTTCAAAAATATGTCTCACTTTTGACTCCCTTAGTATAACTTATCCATTTAAAAAATTCTTTCACCTGATTATACCCTCACTAAATTGTATTTTTAGGAAGGAGATGAGCGACAATTTTTTTCTACGAAAAATTTACGACAAAAAGCGACAAAATTATTGATATACAAAAATGTCTTTTATGCTCATTTTCGTGATTGGTGGTGCTAAGTTTACCGTGAAGTTAGCACTACCAGGGGTTATTTTACAAAGGGATGAGCGACAAATTTTCTTTTTCCACGACAAATTTACGACAACAAAGCAACACATTATCCATATAAAAAATATAATTTATGCTAATTTTCTTGATTGGTAGTGCTAACTTCCCATCAAAATTGGCATTACCTGGGGTTTATTTCAAAAAGGACTTGAGAGACAATTTTTTTACGACAAATTTACGACAAAAAGCGATAAATTATCGATATAAAAAAATATAATTTATGCTCATTTTCGTGATTGGTACACAGAAAGAAATTAATGCTCATATTAAGCAAAAAATAAGCATTTTCAGGCTTGTTTTTGAGCCAAACATGCCACAAAAATTGATTCATATTTTTAATGATTTTTACCTACTAATCGTGTGTAGATGTTTTTGTGCGATGTTAAGAGGAAGAAAATGTTTCCCGTTAACGATATATATCAAGATATTTGAATATGTTATTATCTGGAAAACTTTAAGGGCAAACAAAATTAGTGCTGTCATGCTTTATGTGATTTTTTTATATATTTTTTTAAAACCACTTTGCTCAGGATTGGGATTCGCACAGTTGCCATTTGGTAAAGTACAATGTTTTTACAAGCTTTTGGAGTATATTTTATTTCATTATCAGATGGCGGTAAAAATTTGCAATGGGCTCCTGGACTATTATGATTTGATTCTGTATGCGCCAAATCCGAGTTGCACAATATATAAACTGGAACATTGAGATCAAAAGTGCCGACGCAGAGTGAGCGAACTGATTCTTTAGCTATAAACTGAGTTAAAGACATTTCTTCTACCCTTAGCAGTGTTTGTATTAGGGGGGTTTTGAAAAAAATTGGGAGTATTTAAAACATATACTAATTTTTCACCTAGTTCAATTTCAAAATCGTTTGGGTTCGCGTCTGGAACTGGGGGAGGGTTTAACCCCTAAAACCCCCCTCGCTGTGCCACTGACCCTTGGTAGAATTTGACGGTCAAGATTGATATTTTCCAGTTGAGATAAAGGTTGTGCCTATCGTTTGCAAAAAGAACAGTTTCACAAAGGTAGGTACATATTTTAGTAAGATCGTTGACGTATATAATGAACAGTAGAGGTCTAAGAACAGAACCGTATGTCACTATATGGCTGATCATTTTAAACTTAGACGAGGTATTAGTAAAATATACAGCCTGTAATCTATTTTTAACTTTTCGTTCCTTTAGGTAGAGTATTTATTTGAATTAAATTCAAAAATAAAATAGAACACTTTTCGGACATTTTGTTTACCATAGAACACTTATTGAATAATAACCATATTTGGATTTTTACAGTGACGTAATTATCACATACGTATCGGCCAATGCATACCTTCTAATATACCTTGGCACAAGTGCGTGTGAAAACTACATAAAGTCAGCACTAGAGCAAAGGAAAGGAACAAAACCAGCGAGGCCAGCCTATATGGCCTGGCCGACGTTACAACGCGATCGGGTCGTATAAATAGCAACGCTGACACTATTAGTTTCACTCTCGCTCCAATACCAACTCTCTGCAGCTTCCACACGCACCTGTGCATGGTGTATTCGAAGACTTTCGGTGGCCGATAGTGTATATATTCTGTTGGATAGGTACTAACGCAGATAAAATATTTAGTGCTTTTACAAATTTTTTTATATTTACTCTATCGGTTTTTTTACCACGGACGATTTATCTCCGATCAAAACGGTCATGTTAGATTCGATTACTGTTACATGAAAATTTGGAATTGCTCGTAATTCTAACCCCTATCATATTTTTCGTTTTATGAAACTTTTAAAAACTTTTGGTACCTATTGTGGTTTAAGACCCATAGTTTTACATCTGAGTCCAATGTTAAGATTCTTACGTAGATTAGGTTGTTCCTAATTGTTTCACGTCTATATACAGGGTGTCCCGAAATTAGACGGTCATATTTTCGAGATACAGGGTGTTACAAGTGAAGTCCTGATGGCCTATTTTTGTAAATATTATTTTAAAATTTCTTTAGTCACTGGCTTTCCAAAGTAAAAAAAAAATTAAATTTCTGATTTCACAGGCCTACTAATTATTGTTTACACTTTCGAATAACTTATCTTGAAATTTTCAAATGCTTTTTTCTTGAAAATGGTGCGTCCTAGCGAGATGCAACAATTGTAACTTTATTATAAAGAAAAACATTGGTTTTCCAAATTTTATAGTCAAAAAAAACTTACGGCAATTTTACCCTAAGCCCCCCTTTACCCAAAAAAACTGGGGTTTAGTCCATTAGATAGAGCGTAAAAAGGTTAGCATTTGTACCAAATTTTACTTAGTTATCTTTAAACTTTTAACACCCTATATCTCGGAAAAGAAACGTTTTCGGACCTATGTTTATATGAACTTTTACTCATATTTTAGGATGTAGATGCTGTTAAAATATGACCGTCTAATTTCGGGACACCCTGTATACAGTGGGTAACAGCTAAATGAAATCAATTCAGTAGCTTAATTACTGTCATAACTATAAAAAAAATCCCGGAGTAGATCGATTTTAGATCATTAAATGACATCCTACAACGTGAAAATTTCACATATCTATAAAAAATCCCGAATTACGTCGGAAATGAGAGCCTGCAATCTGCAATTTTCACCCCTACTTTCCACCCTCTTCGGGGACAATTGCAAACCCCAAATTTGTATGTAGGGGCTTGTGATACCTCATTTGAAAGGTCTCGTCATTCTCTATTAAAAAATGGTGTGGTTTTCAAATTTATTATATGAGAGTAAAAAATTATAATTCATCTGACAATGTTATCCAACTAGATCGTGTGTTTTCTGATAAATGCACTTTAATTCACAGCCATACTCATACTAGTCGTCAAAATTGTCGCTATTGATCTTTTAAAAATCCTCAATGGATGAGATAAGAATATAAAAAAAGATTATCTAATGTTTGGACAGGGATAGTTGGAAATCATATCAATGGTCTCTTTTTCATTGCTGGCAATTTGAATGGAGATAATTAATATAACACTGCTCCAAAATAATGTCGTGTCAACTTTGTCAAATTTATATCCTGGTCAAGCAGACCCACAAGTTCCAGCGAATGTGATAGGGTTACAGCAGGATAGAGCACCACTACATTTCCAAAATAATGTCGGGCAATACCTAGACCAAATATATCCAAATCAATGGATAGAAAGATGAGGATCGATAACATGGCTAGCATGATCACCTGATTTTACGCAGTAAAATTTTTTCTTATGGGGATTTGTGAAAAATAAGCTGTACAACACTAAGGCCCGTATTTATAAACAGAACTTACGTGAGTCGGACTTGGGTAAGTCGTCCTTGAACGAAAATCGAAGTTCGGTTATATCGCGTGAATTTAGAGATGGGTAGTAACAAATCCGTAAATGTACATAACAGTTACAGATTTGCTATTATCCATCTCTAAATTCTAGTTTAACACCAGAACCACCTAGAACTTTAGAGACGTTGTAACCGAACTTCGATTTTAGTTCAAGGACGACTTACCCAATTTCGACTCACGTAAGTTCTGTTTATAAATACGGGCCTAAACCACGCTATTTAGCTTATTAAAGAAGAAGAAGAAGAAGAAGAAGAAGAAGAAGAAGAAGAAGAAGAAGAAGAAGAAGAAGAAGAAGAAAAAGAAGAAGAAGAAGCAAAATAAAAAAAAAAGAAGAAGAAGAAGAAGAATAACGTTTGAGATTAGGTTGGTCACGCCTCAGATGTTGATTAACATTAGAAAACAATTTTACTTACGATAAGAATACTGCCAGGACGTTAGAGACATGCATTTTGAACATTTCCTACATTAAAATTGGTGTTTTTATTATTGTTTTACATTATCAAGAACGAAACTCTGTTAGTAATTAATCAATTTTTGCCATAAATTTGAAAACCACAGCATTTTTTGAATAGACAACGAAGAAACTTTTGGGAGTTGCAACTGTCACTAAAAACTGTCACTAAAAACTGTCACTAAAAGGGGGTTGAAGGTAGAGATAAAATTTTCACGTTGCATGGTGTCATTTTATAACCTAAAATTGACGTGTTTCAGGATTCTTTATAAATATAAATAGTAATTGAGTTTATTCCATTTGGCTGCTACACACTATATGTCGTGTGTTCATTCCATCTTGTATGTTGGTCAAACGTGATTCCTAGGTATTTGATATTGTTTTTTTTTTCTAATATAAGACAAGAACATTTATTTTTAATACATATTTATAAGTTTATGTAGGTACTTTTATTTTGAGATTTAATATGGGCTTATCAGTAGGGGAAAAATTTATATATTTTGTTTTTTTATATTTAAACTGAATCAATTGTGCTTGAAATTTTTTAAACATGTTTCTGTAACAGATTGGACATTCCAAGATTTCCTACAATAGATAAATGTGATATCAACAGCATAACAAACTATTTTTTTTTATGTTTGTATGTTTAAAATACGATTTAAATGGGGAAATTTAAAAATAAAAATTTTTCATAATTTATCTACTCTAAAAATTAATAAAAATTTAAAACAATGTTAAATAAATACCTATAAAAAATTGTTTTTATCTCATGACCCTCTTCCATTCAATTGATTCCAACTCACAGAAACCACGTCATAGTTAAACACAATTCAAAAATAGGTAGATATATAGTTATAAATCTACTCAAAACTAAAATGGTGGGACGATTATTTACTATGTATACAAATCTATTGCAATTTAAACAAAGTTTATTGCACTGTGTACTTGCCCTTTAAACTATCTAATTAGGTACTATTTGTTTGTGTATTTATATTATCTAAATATTATGGTGATTCATGTTGTCTGTACATTGTTGTTTTTGAATAGAAAGTGAATTGTAATAAGACTGATTGATTTTAAATATTTGCTTTTAGATAAAATAAATTAACATCTCAAGTTTAAACAGATAGAACTAACTACCTATACAACTTAATTTCACTCTTTAGTGAAACACCAACAATGTTTAGTTCATAAAATACCTAATTGTTGTTTATGCAAATATTAAGTATAGAATATTACTTTAATTCTTTTATTTGGGTTTTAAGTAGAGTAGGTATTCAATACTTAAATATTTTTGTAGGTACTTAAAGGAAAATAAATCAGTTTAAGTTTATGATTCCTAATGACTATTACTAAACACAGTACAAATAACTTAAGGCGGCAGTTGATAACGGACCTGATCAGAGTTGAGAACCGTTATACATTTTGGAAACCAACTACGTTCAATACTGTTTAATAAAGTATTTTACTTAAAACTATTTTGCTTCGAGTGGATTCAAACCATTGATGCAAGTTTATACTCAAATTCCAAATAGGTATGTTTGGCAAACACATTTTAAAAATAATGCAAATAGTATTTCAAAAAAAGGGTGAAGGGTTCTAAAAACGAACACGTATAATTTCAAAAACAATAATAAATAATAAATTAATTGATTACAAAATATGAAGATAAAGTTTGAGCACGACGCCGTAGGAACTCAGATTGTGTAGTATATTTTTTCTACGACCCCCAAGTAAACCTATAAAATTTCTAAATTAATTTAGGGGTTAAGATAAAATACCTATTTTAAAAATATTTTAATTAGTCCTCATCCTAGATTTGAACACACAACATTTTTTTAATGCCTTTAATATTGGTTTTATAGTTAAGGTACCCTTTGTATATTATATCCTGTTTCCAAGTCTATCCGTGGACCTTTTGTTTGTCAAAATCGCTTATAAATACCCATAAGCGTGTAATATCCCTGTAAATCCCAAAATCATTAAAAAAAAAATAAAAGGAAAAACAAAAAAAATAAAAAAAATAAAAAAACAAAAAAAATAAATCAAAAAAGAGCTGTAATTTGGTAAACAAAAACTTGTGAATACTGTATTATAGTAAAATTCATTTGTAAAACTAGACGTGAGCGTATTATCCTTACTATATGATATAAAACTAACATATAATTTAATATCTATGTGGTTTGGCGAATAGACTGTTTTCGCAGTCAAAAAATTAAAATAAAAAAAACAGATTGGTTTTAGTGTTAACAGAGCTGAACATGAACATAATCGCTGAACAGAGCCAATCCTGGAATTTGTTTACAGTGCTTTAGGGCAACCTCTCCTTGTCATTTACATGTATAAGAGTGGAAGGTTGAATCACGCATAATTTCTACACTCGTGATGGATGCGCAGACGGTACTTTATCGTTCTACCCTCTCTACTTCTTTGGACTGAACCGACAATTCCGGAAGCAGAAGCGGATGATTAAAACGCACCTGATATTTTTCTTGCTGCTGTCAGTGTCAGTGAATATTATTTTTGGAGTCACAGTTTATTGATAAAGAATCAGTTAGCTCACTCGGACCAGTTGAAAGTTCCAAAATAACATCCTCTTCAGGGATACAAATTCAGGATACGCAGAAGACTGCTGTTTTATTATAGGCGGTTGTCATAAATTGTATTATCTGAGTTGCGCAGTGTATAAACTGGAACATTGAGATAAAAAGTGCCGACGCAGAGTGAGCGATCTGATTCTATAGCTATAAACTGTGTCATAGGGTTCAAAATGGCCGCGCCCTATGTTGGGCGTGTCGGACCTCTCTCTTGCCCCGTATAGTTATCAAAGTATGTGCCTTAAATACAATTCTCTCGGAATTAATAGATAGAAAATTTGACGACATTGGCAGAACAAGTCTATGGCAAGTGATACATAACTTGGGTTTCAAATTTCAAAAGGAGGATAACAGAATGGCCCTTTGTGAAAGAAGTTCTGTCGTGCACAAGAGAATTAACTTTCTAAGAAAATATTCTAAATTTAAATATATATACATATTTAGACGAAACATGGATATTTTCCAGGGGTGCAACCAAGAGAATATGGCAAGATGATAACGTAAAGTCCATCAAACATACCAATGGAGAAGGGAAGCGACACATAATTTTACATGCAGGAGGGAAATCTGGTTTTATAGAAGGTGCTGATTTAATATTTTCATCTAAATCAAAATCCAGTGACTATCACGATAATATGAACACAGAAATGTTTGTAAAATGGTTGCATGAAAAACTTCTCCCAGGTTTAAGTGAGCCCAGCGTAATTATTTTAGACAATGCACCTTACCATTCTGAAGTATTAAACAAAAGTCCAACGAATTCTTGGACTGTTGATAAAATTAAAGAATGGTTGACAAAGGAACCATTTCCTCAATATATATTAAAATCAGAATTATTACGCTTGGCAAATATACACGCAAAACCAAAAACCTTTGTTGTGGATCAGATTATTGAAAGTTACGGTCATCAAGTTTTACGTCTGCCACCGTATCATTGCCAGTTTAATCCCATCGAATATGTATGGGGAATACCAAAACAATATTATGACAACCATATTGGGCCTAATGGTTATAGTGACGACGCAGTTCGGGAAACTTGGCGAAAAGCACTTTCAATTGCAACTCCAGAAGTGTGGCGGAACTGTATATCCAAGTGCGAGAAACTATAGAAGATTGGTGGACTCGTGAAAATAAAATAAACGAAATAAGTCCAATCATAATAACAATTAATGGTGATGGCAGTGCTTACGATTATGATATTTTGGATTTTCATTTTTGTTGGCAAGTTTAATTTTTTTATTTTTCATTTGAAATTCTCTACACAAATTTTTATGTTAGAAAATATTTTATTTGAGCTAAATAACCCTCTTATAAATATAAATAAAATGAAAAATATAAGAAAATATATAAAGTATGAATGATTGATGTTTATTATTTACCTGTGAACCGTAATATCTGGTTATTTCTTGTCGCTATGACTTTTACACTGATATGCAACACAATAAACCATTGTAACAACTAATTATCAAAGGTTGTTTAATTCAAAAATCACAAATAAACACGAGTAAAAAGCTTTGGTGTCGCCGAAATGCTTAGCACCAAAATAATGGCGGCCAATCGATAATCGGCACGAGTTCTTGATATATACTTGTTACGCGTCTTCTCTCTTTCCGTGTCTAAGACTTCAATATATTTCTGACTTTTTTTAATTTCCCAACTGACAATTCTAAAACCATCTGGTAATCTTCCCAAAGTATACCTGACAATTCCATTAATTTTAAAAATCCCACTACCATCGCGTCACAACCCTAAGACAATTCCGAATAACTTCAACGATGCAGGACGGAAAACATAAGAATATGCCAAATGACGGAATCATAGCAACATATGTTTTAAAATATATGACGAGTATACACTATCTGTATATCTGCCCCCCTCCCTAATACCTTTATTACTTTACTTTAACATTAAAATAAAAAGTTGGGCGTACACGTTAATGGTAAGTGCTAATTTATAGAAGACAAGTGATACTCTTGTTACTTACTGACTTACTATTACTAATTATTATTATTTCTTTTTTTCTAAACTTGAGTCACTAACTAGAATTATTTAAATTAGGTAAGGTTCCCGTACTCCTTACTCGATTACTCTCTAAAATTTGCAAAAGTACTCTTTGCTTTGATTATTATTCATAACTCATACTCAGATACTTATGAGTACCTTGTAAAGCTACTCATTGTGAAATACTCATGAGTACTTTAACGCAGTACTCTGCCCAGCTCTGCAGAACTAAAATTATCGGTAAAGATAAATGTTTTGTCGCATATATTATTTTAAATTTCGACTTGTATTTTAATTCTTAATTTTTTTCGTTATTACATCGATTTGAGAATTGGTTTCAGCGTGATTGTAATTGATTCTTAATGGACTATTTGCTTGTCCTTAAAAAAATCATATTTTATTTTTAAAAATTGCCTAAAATTTTAGTTCTCCGATTTATTTAAAAAATGTTTACCCACAAAATCTTAGCTCTTTATCTTTTATCGTTTTCAAATTTATTTGGAACTAAAATTAAATACAATTAAACTCTCATCTTAAATGAAAAATGTACTCACGAAAAATGCATTTTTTATAATATTGAATATTGCATATTAAATTACCTACTGCATTCCTTTTTCCTCTCGACTATAGGCTAGACGAAAAGTAAAATTTTAAAATCTGTCTTATTAATTCAAAATGTTTATGTATTGATTATAATCCCCTTTTTTCTACGTCACATTTTAAAAAATGCATTCATGGCATAACAATTTTATCTTTGTAATTAAAAACTATATAAGTATATTTTTTATAATAAATAATTGATAATTTATAAGAATGTTTTTTACATATCAAAGTACATTAATTATTACACAAGAATATTGCATAACAATGTTTTTGGTAGATGACCCTGGTAGATATCCCAAAGTAAGAATGACTACGTACCTTTGAGATGCAACACAAGAACTTACCTAAGTAGCACTTGAGAAAGACAATCAGAAGTTGTTCCATAGACCACACGCAAGAAATGTTATTGAGGAAAAGGAACAGGTATTAGGTAGGTACGTACGCTAAAATAAAATACTTCGTCACTCATCCATTCTGACTTTTAACTCTACAACCGAAGGAGCGAGGGTTGAGTAAGTGGGTTATAGAATATTTTAACAGTTCGAGGAATTTCTAGTGTTTTTCCTAAAAGTACTTATAGGGCCCCGGGTATATCTACCTGAAAAAGTCTCACATCAAAATATTTATTGTACCTAACCATTCATTTTATTGAACCACCACTGGCGTAACACAAATAATTGGGAATAATTTAAAATAACTATATAGCAAATTAACTTTTGGTCATACGTAGTCTTATTGGTTATTCACATGGTCATATTTAAAAATAATGTACCTCGTTGTTTAGCCGAATTCTATTTAAGTAGGTCCGAAAAAATGTTATTAATAAAAATTGTTGAATAAAATATGTTCATTATATTTTAATAAAAAAATACCGTTGCAATTATGTAATAATAACAAATGCACTACTAATATTTAAAAAATATATATGAAATGTAAGATATATTAGTACTAGCTGCTGCCCGCGTCTTTGCCCACGTGGAGTCGTGGTTTTAATGTAAAAAAATGCACGACTTTTTTAGGGTTCTTGGTATGTATGTGATAATATTATAGATTAAAGTTAAGTAGAGTGTTATTAACGTTTAAGTATATTAATCTAATTAAGAATACTTCCAACAAACTTTCACCACCCGTCCCCCCCCCCCCCCTTAAAAGGTAAAAAATCCAAAACCCTGAAATACGTCACTATTTATTTATGATGAGTAGCTAGGTCGACAGTAACCAACCCAATCGAGGCGACACAATTTTTTAATGAGGTATTAGATGCAAATGAACAGGTTGACGTCATTTACAGCGGTTTTTCTAAGGCCTTTGATCGTATTAACCATAAAATTTTACTTACAAAGCTGAATTCTGTGTCTATTTCGCATTACCTGCACAAATTACACAGGCCCGCGAAAATTTTGTAATCTAGCCATTTTTTTTTTTCACCTATTTACAACTTCTGTATAGCTAAAATAACCCCCTTTTTATTCTATCACGTAAACTTTTTTTTTGTAAACTAGTATCTCTGAACATCACAAACAAATTAATTTGAATTTCTTATTTTTGTTCAAAACGTTGAGACGCGTTAAAACCTCGTTTTAATTTGCGCATTTGTAGGGGGATTTACCGGTACTTACTAAAATATTATTGGGGATTCCCCTAGACTCGATTTATTCAGGAAAGAGGGCGATATATTTAGTATCCCCGTGGTATTGAGACAGGCGTTGTCTATCGAATTCTATCGGTGTTTCTTTGTGCACTTTCTATCAAAAAATGTCTAATAGGTGTTATAAAAATAGGCCTGGTGATTTTTGTTATATTTGTGGACACTTTATAGTGAAGAAGTTTAAAAGAAACATTACTGATTTCATAAAAAATGCATATTTTGCATATTTTAAAGTCAGACTTGGAGATCAAGATAAACCTTGGGCGCCACATGTTATCTGCAAGATTTGCGAAGAAGCCTTGAGGCATTGGTTTAAAGTAACAAGAAAAGCCCTACCGTTTGGAATGCCAATGGTCTGGAGAGAACCTAAAAATCACATTGACGACTGCTATTTTTGTCTTTGTGATATTAAAGGTCATAACACAAAATCTCTAAAGTATATTAACTATCTTAATATTTCGTCTGCAATAAGACCAGTGGCACATGACGCTGATAAACCTGTACCTGTTCCACCTAGAGTGTTACAGTCTATCGAATCAGAATCTTCAACAGATTCAGAAATTGACATTTTTGAGCCATCTACCTCAGGAACCCGTGAACCGCAGCTATTTTCTCAAGTAGAACTGAATGACTTAGTCAAGGATTTGGGACTTAATAATAATAATAATACTCTCCCTAATTCACCCCCTTACGAGTGAATTTTAACCCCAAAAGCTGAGCTTGTGCGGGGAAAGGGACGGCTATTATTATTATTTTCCGTGGTGCTTCGGGGCGACTTACAGATGATTGACGGTGCCATTTGACTTACACGTGAGGAAAACCCGGAAAACCTCACCCACCACCATCGAGACGGTAATGTATGGCGATTTTTTATAATCTGCATGTCATATCAACAGAAATTAAATTTCTATTAATACAGCACACATCAAATCCTATACCGAACCATGCAATTTAATTAAAAATCCACATGGTCTGGCACATAAACTTGCTTGTAAATGAATATAAGCGCGTTAGACCGCTACACCACCGACCCGATTCAAAATACCTCTCTGAGGTTTTAGGATCAAGGATTAAAGAAAAAAATTACTTGCTCCAGGTACATTTTACTGGTATAGAAATCGTGAGGCTGAATTTGTCAATTACTTTGCCGCAGCTGGTTCACTTGTATATTGTCAAAATGTATCTGACTTGGTTATTCACCTAGGTGCTTCTGAATACAATCCTGCCGAGTTAAGACTTTTTATAGACTTTTCAAAGAGAAAAACCTTACGTAATAGAAAAAAAAACTAAAAGCAGATTTGAAATCAGAGTCACTGAAATACCAAATTTCAGTTGAAAAGTTTAATTCACATTTTACAGAGTATTTAAACGCAGGCCTGTGTTATTATCATCGAACTTATATGACAGGTGGCAATATGTTAAAGTAAAATCCTCTAAAACCAATTATGTTGAACAATATTCTGGAGTTCCACAAGGTTCCATTTTTGGACCGCTATTTGTTATTAATGATATATTGGTTCCCCAATATATTGATGAATTCAGAAAGAAAATATGTAGGTATCTGAAAAAAATATAAATACAAGGTGATTCATTTAAAATTGTATCCGATGTCATATCTTGATAGATATGACGGATGACGAAAATTCCCAAGCTAACTTTCTGTATTAAGGGATATAAATGGTTTCAATACTGAACCATTTTCTCTCCAGTCTAGCTGAAAGAAAACATTTATTTAATAAAAAATAATAATTACTTTACATCAATTGAAGTACACAAATCTTTCAAAGTAAGTATTTGAAGTGAAAGCCTCCAACTGCCTGCAGGGCCGCCGAGAGCCAGGTCGGGCCCCGGAATAATTTTCCAGGTCGGGCCCCGCGACAATTTTATAAAAAAATTAAGCCCTTTCAATATCATATTTCTACTGCCTGTACAATATCCAAGTCTATCAACAATTAAATGATCTTAACACATTCTCCCAGCGAATGTGGCAGGTCCTTATAAACTACTGATTTCAAATGACCCCAAAGAAAAAATCCAGTAGGTAAAAATATCTCGATATCATTCGACCCCTCTTTCTTTTAAGATTTTAGGGGCGAATCTCACCCCCGTTAGAGAGTTTCTAAGAAAAAAGTTGAGTTGGATCTTAAGAAGAAAGTTTTAATATTTTGCATTAGCATTAGGATTATCGCAACCTGCAACGTCACAGCTCACAATTGTGACAGCCAATGAAAAACTGATGCCGCATCGAGGCATTCTGTCACTCTACCAACTTGGGTCACGACATCTTCATTTTACTTATTGGCACTTTTTGTCCATATTGTGCTACGTACTGCCGCACCATAACATCGAAATGAGGAGGAGTACTATCTTGCTGGAACCCAATTTCATCAGAAAGAAGTGATTTCTACGATTTAGAAATAAATAAACTAACTTTCATGAAGAATGGTTCAATAATTCTTCCTCTAACTATACCAGCCCAAACACTTTGTGGATATTGGGTGTGACTTCTTTCCATCCAGTGAGGACCAATACCGGTAATTTTGTTTATTTACAAATTCAATGAGACAAAATGTTGATTCGTCGGAAAAAACAATTTTGTTCATCAACATATTGTTTCCATTAATGGCATCCATCATTTCCTGACAGAATTGCATTCTCCTATCAGGGTCATATTCATTCAATTCTTGGTGTAATTGCGTTTACAGATATCTCGCTCATATTATTGTTTAACACAAGCTTTGGATGTCCTCTTCCATCCAGATCTGGGATTGTTTTTCACACTTCCTGTTTCATTGACCTTGCGCAAATTTCTGGATACTGTAGATTTAGAAATCGGGAAATGTTTCATTGAACAAATCACAAGCTTCTTGCAGATAGGTATCTCTTCCTGTCTCCAAACCCAATAATCATCAATAATGTCATTCTTTCACGTTTACTCAGTTCAACAATGGTTTAAATTAATAAAAATTCTCAGTAGTGTCAAATGTTGAGATATTTATTGTCGCGTATTGGGCTAGTTTGGGTGGAATAAATTGTCTGAATAGAATTGCAATTAAACTTTGTCTCCAAAAACCAGAATGAATTAAAATCTACAGATTAATAAAAGGTGATAATATTATAAAAACCAAGTACCTAAACAGTAACACAAAAACATTGGTAGGTATTTCTGTCGGAGATGTAAAAGAATCGTATTAATAAAATTGAGTGATTAATATCGAGATGTCAATATGACATTTATAATGGCGAAAAGTGAAACCATGGCAAAACAATTTGATACATTATGATAGCACAGATAACTGTGTGGATAGTTATTCATTAATTATTCAAAACAACGTTTACCTTTCTGTTTTATTACTTTCTTTTATGATAAGGTAAGTCAGAGGCTATCCGAACCTTATATTGATGAATTCAGAAAGAAAATATGTAGGTATCTGAAAAAAATATAAATACAAGGTGATTCATTTAAAATTTTATCCGATGATGTCATATGACGAATGACGAAACTCGTAGTTTCAGCAACTCCTTTTATAATGTTTTGATAGTTTTGAAATCATTATTTACAACACATTATGGCTATAAGTTGCGCTACCAACGTTTGTAGCAAAACTATTTGTTGGGAGACACGCTAATCTTAAAATATTCGTTTACATAAAATAATTTTTCGTTTCCAAGTACGTTTTTGAAAACACAAAATAAATATCAAATCTTCAAATCCAAACAAAGCTAAGATGCTATTTCGTTCTAAAGACATCCAATTTTATGTTGGGGACAAAAGATGAGCAATATTATTTTTCTACTGTTCGCATGATCGAAGATAGGAATCTCGGGCAACTAGTCCGACCCTATTCTTTGTTGACCTTCACCGCTGCCGTTACGTCTGACTTGGCAATCGAGAATCAACTGGAATGTTTTCTTTATACGCAGTCCGACGCGTGGAGGAAGTATTTCACGAACTTGTAGACTAGCATCGAACATTTAAAATAGAACTGGAGTTTTCTAGGCTATTACATTTTTGTATTCAAGCGAATTATTTTGCCGTACTATGTTAAGTTTTAAAATAAATGTTGTCGAATATAAATAAACAGTTAAATAAATAAGAAGTGTGAAATAGGCTAGAATCATTTTTTTAATAATTCATAAATGATATAGCAGATTCCTTGCGTAATATCAACCCTTTTTGGATGGCTCGGCTTTCCGGACATTTGTAACATACCTACCCTAAAAAACCACAAAAAATAATTACGCAATTAAGTAAAATAGGTATTCGAAAAATATAATGACACTCGCACTTCCGACGATTGACAGGAAGTGGATAGTTGAACCAACGCACCCGCGTGTGCCCGCCACGTGTATGAAATTCAATAATAAAAAAACTGGTCTTCAAAATGGCATTATTGAATCATTTAAATAATTAGATTAGATATATACTTGGATAGATTGTGAATGATGACGATGACTGATGACGGTAAATTATATAATCTTCTTTACACCCACAGCTATTTTAACTAAGTAGGTATAGGGTGTTTCAAAAATTAAGCAATCGAGTTTATTTAAAAGTCTGAATGTTCCAGGTTCGAATCCTGGTCGATGCATTCATTTTTTCTTTTCGTTCATTCTCAGTTTTTTAATTTTTCTTTGCTTTGTTTTCACTCTAGGAATAATGAAGTTTATTTTTCATAATTCTGTAGGAGGAATTGGAGATTATATATTTTCATATTTTCAAAATTATAAATTGGTAAAAAATATAGTTGTAGTAATACCTCTAATTACAAAACAAAAAAATGTAGATTTTTTAATACATTTTTAAGGAATTTCTTTCAGGGGTGGCAAAGATACAATTTTGTGACCCTAACTTTAAAAGCATACATGCTTAATTTTAATAGTTAAAAAATCCAGATCCTAATGATTGTTTAAGCTTACCCCTAATAATTGATTTACAAAAGTTACTATTTTAAAATTTGGTTAATTTTTTTTGGAAAACTTGAATAAGACCTGCAAAAAAAATGGTAGGTAGACTGGGTACGGTTGTAACAATTAAAATATTATCGAGCTATACGCGGTGCGGAGAAGAATACGGAGTAGTTGCAAGCAGACCGTAAGTCTCGATACGATCCCCCCAGTGTGGTGATGCATTTCACGCGCTTAGCACGTTGTTAGAGAGGCCTATTGTGTTTTGTAAACCAAAAGTATTTTTGACGAATTTCTTTTTTATATAATTTTATTATGAATATGATTATCGTTTTTCGGTATTTGCATAAGCAATTATTGTATTTTAGATATTATAATAAGCTGATTCGTTTTTGTTTGGCTTATTCTGTTTCGTGTCTTTGACTGTTTTTTTACCAAAATGGCGGGTGGGTACGGTTGTAACAATTTTCTTGTGGACGGTTGTAACATTTCTTTAATAATATTTTTGAATTACAGATGCCTCGAACACGCACAAGAAAGACAAGAGGTGAAAACGATATATTGTTATATAAGAACGCTTATGATGATGTCGAACCAGGGGCTTCTTTGAGAAAAGCTGCAGAGAAGTACAGTGTTAATTATGTCTCTCTTTTGAGATACAAGCGGAAGAGAGACGCAGTGGATGAGGATTGACCATGAGCAGGTAGAAAATGTTAGAATGGGATATGTTGCTCATAATAAAGTTTTCAATGAAAATCAAGAGCTTCAATTGGCAAAATACCTTATTCGTTGTACAGACACATAGCCTCCTAAAATTACAAGCCGTGAAGCGTGAAATCTGGCATCGCCGCGGGTAGTCCTATGGGACCACACGACACAAAAACGCCCCCGATATCCGAAATCACCGAAATAGGATAGATACGATTGCATATTGCATATGTTTCGACAAAAGTGTGAAGTGAAAACTGCCGTTCTGTTTGTTAGTTTATTTCATTTAAATAATATTAAATAGCTACTATTGAAAGTATTATAAGTAAATTATTTATAAGTTTATTCTGAAAAGGTAAGTTTCTATTAGTACTAACGTACTAAATACCTCATTTTTAAAAATTATTCAAGAGAATATGTTATCGAGATTTCTAACCTCAATATTTTAATTTTAGATGCCAAGACACTGCTGCGTACCAAAGTGCAATTCAAATTACGCCAGTACTTTAAAAAAGGAAGAAACACAAAGTACATTTTCATTTCCTAAAAAGGAAGAAATTAGAAAACAATGGATTAGTGCTATACATCGTAAAGACTATGTTGTTAACTCAAATTCAGTAGTGTGTAAAAAACATTTTGATCAAACTGATATTATAGTAAATGAATTCTACATTGATAAAAATGGAATTAAACATGAAATTAAACTGAAGTATCCTAAATTGAAAGAAGGTGCAATTCCAAGAATTTTTGAAAACCATCCTCAGTATTTTTCAAATCCAAAAAATGCAGAAAGAAGAAATCCTGAACAAAGAAGAGCTGAAATATTTGAAAGACAGGAAAATGAAGTTGCAGAATTTTTAGATGCTGATCTAATAAAAAATTTTAGTGAATTATTTGGACAAGTGAATGTGAAAGTTATTTTAAATAATTGGAATGTAAAAATTTTACCAGAAAGAGTTTACTTTTACATGCTTAATATTAGTACTCCAGATTGTTCCGATGAGTGTCCTAAAATTATTTCTAGCATAAGTGTTGGTATGGATTTAACTGTGTCAGTGTTTACTAATGACGTGCAACTATCACCACGAGATTTAAAATGGATTTTACCACATGAATGTAAATTAGGTAGGTGGTCGCAACTCCAGAATTTATTATCAAGATATTCTTATAGCTTAAAAAATTCTGTGGACGTTAATTTTTATATTTTAAAGGCTTCAAATATTATTGATGCCATTATTAATCATTTAAGTGATGATGAAAAAAAAGCAACCCTTGAACTAATTAACAATCAATTATTATTATTAACTACAAAAAAAAGATATTCATTGTCAACAATTTTACTCTCACTAACTATATTTCATCAGTCACCTTCTGCTTACACATATTTGAAAAAATTTCTCAACTTGCCTACTAAAAGATATTTGCAAATAATAACTTCATCATTCCAGTTATCCCCTGATGGAAACTTGGAGGATAATTATTTTTCATACCTTGCTTCACACCTCAATGACAGAGAGAAGGTTGTAAACTTATTAGTTGATGAAATATATGTCAAAGCGGGTTTACAGTACCAATCTAAAAATGTAACAGGGTATGCCACAAATAATGCTGACACATTGGCTACAACAGTCGTAGCATTTATGATATCATCTCCATTTGCCCATTTTAAACAGGTAGTGCGTTTGTTACCGGTTTGTAATATTACAGGAACTGAATTAAAAGACGCGATGCTTAATGCAATTCAGTACACTCAAAATAGTGGTTTTAAAGTGTTGAGCGTTATAACTGATAATAACAGGTTAAATCAAAATATGTTTGGGCAAGTATCATCAAATTATTACATATCAAATCCTAAATTTAACAATGAAAAAATTTTTTTGCTCTTTGATTTTGTTCACATTTATAAAAATATTAGAAATAATTGGTTAAACCAAAAAGATCCTCAAAAAACTTTTATTTTCCCAGATTACAGTAACCATCTTTTAACAAAAAAAGCACACTTTGTAGATATCCAAAATTTGTATAAATTAGAAATAAATAATATAACAAAAAGAGCCTATAAACTTAATGATAAAACCTTGTATCCAAATAAATTGGAACGACAAAATGTGGGTTTGGTAGAAAATATATTTCATGAGTCCACTATAGCTGCATTACAGTCAACTAGTACATTTACTGAAACAGCATCATTTCTCGAAATTATAAGAAATTGGTGGAGTGTAATTAATGTTAAAACTAAGTTTAAAGGTCAGATAAAAAGAAATGATTTAGCTACTCCATTTTTAAATAACACAGATCCTAAATTAACTTTTTTGAAAAACTTTACTAAATGGCTTGATGCTTGGAATAGGATACCTAATTCAAATGGGTTAACCCGTGATACCTATGGTGCTTTAAAAAGAAGTACACTGGTTTTAATTGACATAATCGAGTACTCATTTCTAAATTTTAAACTAGATTATTTATTACCTGGTAAATTCCAGACTGATAATTTAGAAGAACGGTTTGGACGGTATAGAAACCTCTCTGGTTGCAATTATAATGTATCTGTGAACCAGTTAATACAATCCGAAAAAAAGATTAGAATACAACATCTTCTGAAATCTAATTTACATACCGATTGGTTACAAGCAAAATATGATATTGATGAATGTAACAATGAAAATATCGATTATTCAAATTTTACTTTTATATTGTCCACAAATTATTTAGAAACATTTCAATATGATGAGTCTACTCAAACTTATATCTGTGGATACGTGGCTCATAGTGTCCAAAAATCCAAAAATATCAAATGTAATAATTGCAAACAATTAGTGGTGAAAAGTATAGGTGAAAAAGTAAACGATGAGTATTTTGATTATTTACAACGAGGTGGATTGTGTGTGGCACAGGATGAAGTGAAATATATTTATTACCATTTATGTGCAATTTTTGAATATATTATAAATGCGAAAGAAATTTTGACAAATTTTTTATTCAGACAGAATCACAAATATTTATTGGCTTCTTTAGCTCTTGCAAGTTTGGAAAGTGATTCTTTTTTCATTAATTTTACAGGTCAATGTATTATTTGTGGAACTCCATTTCGACATATATTTTTAAAAGTTGCTCTCACATTTTCAAACATTGTTTTAAACAATTTTACAAAAAATAAGAACAGTATTAAACATTCTACGTCACGTTTACCTAAAAAACAAAAACTCTCTTCAACAAATTCTGGTTCCCCAAATTTAACTAAAAAACGAAAATTATCTACGCTCAAAAAATAAATCTATCTGGACTATTTAATTTTTTCTTCTCTCATACATTATTTGTTCATTGTATATCTGAGACCATAAAATTTTATATATACTTACAATATAACATAGTTCAGTACAATTATATCTTATTATCTCACTTAATATTATACATTATTAGTTATTATTGAAAATTTTTACATTTTGGGGCCCCCTGAATCCATTTTGACTATTTTCGCGATGATGTCTGTGTGTGTATGTGTGTGTCTATGTGTGTGTGTCTCTATCCACGATAACTCATGAACGGATACCAAGAAAAACACCAAATTTTAAATTTAAGCTTTATTCTAGCCTGCCGTGAACAGATTAGATTTTGGGCAGAGTCGGAACATCTGGGGGTACTTTATAGGGGTCATTTTTATATTCTATAAAATATATCTGTTATTTACGTTTGGAGAAGAAAATTTTTCAAATAAATGTTACTTTTTATATTGTTCTCTATAATTTTTGTTCTAGACAAAATGTTCGTAAAATAGTCCGTATTCGAGAAATTTGACAAAATGTAAGTTGTTTATGATATAATTCTCTATAATTTTTGTTCCATACATAATTTCTCTAAAATGGACCGTATTCGAGATATTTGAGAAAAAGTGTAAATTTCGAATTTTAAAGAAAACTCAAAAACGGATAAAGAAAAACACATTAAATTTTAAATTTTAAACGTACATGAATTTCCGTGATCACAACATTTTTTCTACTCTTATATATTCGTTCATTGTATAGGTATCTGAGACCATAAACTTTTGTATGTAAGTACTTACAATTTAATGTAGTTCAGTATCAATATATCTTATCTCACTTTATATTAGACATTGTTATTATTGAAAATTTGAAGAAAACGTATGAATTTGCATGTTTCCAACATTTTTTTTCTACTCTTATACATTCGTTCATTGTACATTTGAGACCAGAAACTTTTATATGTACTTACAATATAATTTAGTTCAGTATTATATTTTATATTATTCATTGTTAGTTATTATTGAAAATTTGATAAATACATTTATAAATTTCCATGTTACCAACATTTTTTTTTGCTACTTTTATACATTCGTTTATTGTATATCTAAGACCCTAAACTTTTATAAGTACCTATTGCACTATAACATAGTTCAGTATTATTATATCTTATTATCTCACTTTATATTTAGCCATTGTTATTATTGAAAATTTAAGAAAAACATCTATGAATTTTCATGTTTCCAACATTTTTTCTACTCTTACACATTCGTTCATTGTATATATGAGACCATAAACATATGTACTTACAATATAATATAGTTCAGTATTATATTTTATCTCACTTTATTATTAGACATTGTTAGTTATTATTAAAATTTGAGGAAAACATGTATGAATTGTGGATATATGGATGTCATAAGACGAAGATTGGGAAAAAATACTCTTGTCAATTTTTTTGTTTTTTATTGATAACATTAAAGTTAGTCAATAGCTGCTAAATAAAAATTAAAAAAGAGAAAATGGTACTTTTAACTATTTTGTCTTTTCCTATTTATATAAATAGATATTTTTCATATCATATCATTAAATTTTATAAATACTTATGAGTTGTTTTATTTATTTGCTTAACCTGTATGTTCTATAATTTGTTTATAAATAATATAAACGACAGATACATT
This sequence comes from Psylliodes chrysocephalus, assembly GCA_927349885.1. Lineage (NCBI taxonomy): Eukaryota > Metazoa > Arthropoda > Insecta > Coleoptera > Chrysomelidae > Psylliodes > Psylliodes chrysocephalus. The sequence continues at coordinate 61,741,389 of OV651818.1, forward strand.
CATTTTTAAGAACGTATGTTTCATTTCGGAATCTAACCCTATTTTAAATGATCTTGGAATTAAATTTTCAAAAAGTTTTACCAATACCTTTTTTGACCCAATTATTATTAATACTTTTTTTAAGATTTTTGTATTGTTTTTCCCTCTATGGTTAGGTATTCAATACAACATTGAATACATAAAACGGTTAAGTCAATTCACGTGAGTTCAGAGCACACAACACAGGACTACTTCAGTCAGCTGATGCGCCGTTGCCTTTTTCAGTGCATGGCTTGTAGTTTTAGGTGGCTATGACAGACATCTATTTTGGGCTCTCCACAAAAGAGGCAAGAAAGTTGGCATTTGAACTTACCGTCAAGTACAATTTGAAAGCTCCTTCCACTTGGCTTGAAAATAAAACGGCTGGAGAGGAGTGGTTTCGTTCGTTCATGAAGAGAAATCCTGAACTATCTGTGCGCGCTGCTCAAGCTACAAGTCTATCCAGAGCAACGAGTTTCAACCGAAGTATTGTCAACGCGTTTTTTGATAATCTTCAAATCGTTATGGATCGATATCACTTTGAACCCCAGGATATTTACAATGTCGACAAAACTAGGGTTATCATGGTACAGAAACCAGATAGAGTTGTAGCAAAACGTGGCTCAAGGCAAGTGGGTACACTTACATCTACTGAACGAGGCACTTTGATGACACTAGCATTTGCAGCTAACGTATTGGGCAACACAATTCTACCTATGTTCGTATTTCCTCGAATAAGATACCAAGAGCATTTTATCAGAGATAGGCCAGTTGGGTCCGTGGGTACAGGCAATCCATCAGGTTGGATACAAGATGAAACTTTTCTTGTATTTTTGAAACATTTTAAAAAAACACACGTAGGCCTCTCCATCTCATAAGTTATTACTGGTGCTGGACAACCACTCTTCACATATACACATCGATTCATTGGACTTTTGCAAGGAGAACTACTGCAATGCCACTTGCACTCACCCAAGCGAATATTCAAGCCGGATTTCGAAAGACAGGAATCTATCCATTCAACCGCAACCTATTCCAAGAAGATGATTTTGCACCGTTGTTCGTGACAGATAGGCCAAATCCAAACGTTACAGAAGAGATAGCCGCTCCTAATCAACATAACATCAGACTTGCAGTTGATACTAAAAGACCACCGCTATCACCATTATCATTGAATGAGGGTCGTCCTTCATCCAGTACAATAGATCCAGCCGGATCTGAAAACAGATCATTCATTTATAGCCAATCACCTAGGTCGCCTCAAATCAGCGAACATCAAGTACAGAGAACGCCACCCAAACAAACTGCCGGAGAAACTAATCAAGAACAAGATGGTATAATACCGAACCTGGAAACAAACATCTCTTCTCGTGATGCTTTGCTTCAGCAAACAGAACCTCTTCCATCTACTAGCAAACAATTTGTGTTCTCGCCGAGGCATTACGGCCATACCCTAAAACTCCTCCTAGAAAAATGGGAACTAGAGGTCGGAAAACCAAAAAGTCGGCAATCTACACAGATACTCCTGAAAAGGAAGCTGTTAGAAAAGAGTATGAAGAGCGACAGAATCGGTTAAAAAATAAACAAACAAAGAAAAAAGTATATTTCAACCATCTACAGGAAAGACAAAGATCAGCCTGGGAAAAGGTAAATGGACGAAAAAGGAGGCGACACCACTAGATTCATCATAAGAAGATGAATCTTATTGCCTTGTTTGTCTAGAGGCGTATTCAGAAAGTCGGTCTAAAGAGAAGTGTATTCAATGTCAAGGGGGCCGTAAACAATGGTCTCACGTAGCTTGCACAGATGGGAGTAGATATTACGTATGTCATAACTGCAGTAAGTCTGATTAAGTAGGAATAGGAAAAAATATTTTTGTTGATTTTGGTTTTTAAACTTAGATTTTGTTGATTAGGTTAGGTTAATTATCTATTACCTTTTTGATGATTTATTTTAGTTTAGATTGAAAAATTGTTTAAAAGAACTATTTTAAACAAAAATAATTTAATTACTTGAATCGTGTAGTATTTCTGAGTGTTACAACCATGTTACAACCGCCCCTGGTATGGGGTCGAGTGTAACAATCGCATACACTCATACGAACGACTCATTTCTGACAAACTGTTTTACCTGGACATTTGACTTTGATATTAGTTTGATATTAGTATATTGACCATGCTTTTACCTCAAATGCTTTAGTCGTAGTTTATAACCATAGTAGCTGTACTGCAAGCAGTGGCGGCTTGTGGAGTGGTTCACAGTGACAGAATATAGGTATCAGTACAGATGTATGAAAAAACTTTCAGTGTTTTAGAAAGTTTATAATATACCTTTCTAAAACACTGACAGTTTTTTACCTATATATGTACCGGGATCTATATTCTGCTACTGTGAACCCACAAAATTTTGGTCACGAGCCGTCCCTGACTGCAGGCAATCAAATGGAAATTGTTACAACCGTACCCAATCTACCCTACTCGGTTACATTTTCTAAATGTTTCACACATTGTAACAAACACTTCACCTTCTGAAAAAAAGGAGTAAAATGTTATGATATTTCTACAGTGTTGACGTTACAAATTGAACAATTTGTAAAAATAGTGCACTTTTTTAAGTATAAAGGGGGACCTTTATAATATAAAAATCCTTAATTATTTATTTATGATGAGTAGCTACAATTCCAATTATCAAGTTCCTACCTTTAAAAAGATATATACTCACATAAAAATGTTCACCCCCATTTCCCCCCCCTTAAAATGTAAAAATCCAAAAACCCTGAAATACGTCATTTATTAATGATGAGTAACTATACTTCCAATTTTCAAGTTCATACCTTTAAAAAATCGATACCCCTACATAATTTCACCCCCAATTCCCCTCCCCCCAAATGTAAATATCCAAAATCCCTGAAATACATTATTATTTATTTATAATGAGTAGCTACAATTCCAATTTTCAAGTTCCTACATTTAAAAAAAATCTATACTCCCATAAGAACGTTCACTCCCCATTTCCCCCCTTAAAATGAAAAAATCCAAAAACTTTGCATTACGTCATTATGGATTTATGATGAGTAGCTACAATTCAAATTTTCAAATTTATACCTTTAAAAAATTTGATAGCCCCCTACACACTTTCACCCCCTTAAAATGTAAATATTCAAAAACCCTTAAATATTTATTTATTCATGATGAGTAGCTACAATTCCAATTTTCAAGTTTATACCGTTAAAAAATCTATACTGCCATACAAACGTTCACTTTTCTATTTCCCCTCCTTAAAATGTAAAAATGCAAAACTCTGTATTGCGTCATTATTTACATATGATGAGTAGCTACAATTCCAATGTTCAAGTCCTACCTTTAAAAATTCGATACTCTCATAAAAACTTCCCCCCCCCTTCTTAAAATGTGATGTTTATAAAATCCGTCCTTAGTGGATGTCTACATCAAGAAAGGAGTAACTATGGAGATCTGATGATGAGTCAGTGAGTGGTATTTCGCTTTTATATATATTATATAGAAGATTTCATATAAATTTTAAAGTCACCTTCAATTTTATTTATCATATTTATCAGTCTTCTTCCTATATGGTGGTGATTTACTTGCCGTCACACCGGTAAGTTCTTCAAAGGTACCTGTTCCAAAACAAACCTTGAGAAATCGAATCAGGGACGTCGTTCTGAACATCTCTTGAGTTAGCTGATTTGATTTCTTAGCAATTTTTGCTAAAGAGACATAAACAGTCAATTTTTCCCAAGTTTTATTGTGAAATATTCTTATGCAAAATGTATGGTTGGTATATCAGTATCGGCCGATATCGGTATCGGCCCCAAAAATTCATATCGATCGATCCCTAGTATAGGTACGTTATCGCGGAAATGGTCTAAATTGATTCAGCAGACCCCAAAACGTAAAAATCCGTCGAAAACTCGAGGTCGAAAAAAATTCATAATTCCTATAGGTACTTTCCTTTTCTTTATGTAGACAGGAAAGTAAAAATGATAACCGAAAATAATTAAAATCGTTAAACTATATTGACAATAAAATAATATTAAAAAGTGACAAAGTTAATAGTACGAAAAGTGATTTTTCAGACTATTACCACTTCTCATACTTTTCGAAAAATTTAACAATTCATCCTTGGCTCATAAACTACTATTTTCGCGCTTAATTAAAATAATATTAACCCATTTTTCTAATTGCAAAGAAATCAATATTGACTTTATTTTAAAAATCCATTAACCTCTTGTCGAAATTGATTTAATTTCAACAATGTTGTTTTTAAAATACAGGCACCTAATATCGACTTAGTTTGTGTGGTTTACCTATTAAAACAACCTTCACTTTTGGGTACCTAGGTAATAATAATAATGTTTTGGCAAAGATCAAAACTGAACATAACATACCGCTCGCACTAAAGCAAACAACCCACCCATCGGGACCATTGTTTTTTGTGGTTACTTAAGTACCCAGGTGAAATGAAAATGACAAATATTGACACTCCTTTGGTCGTCCCTCTCTCTATTAAAGATTGGACCACCCAGAGAGCGACGAGGTGTTAACCAAGACCGTTTCTGTTTCTGTTCTTCATTTTTTGCTTCCGACACTGTCGTGACAATGGAAAAAAATTCTACGTGCATTAACACATTTTTATTATTGCGTTTTGTCGCAGGACTTCTAATTTTGTTTATTGACAGGAAATGTTGCAATCCGATGGATCTTTATTTTCTCGTCTTAGGATCAGTTTCAGAATAAAATTCAAGTAGGCTTCAATATTAAAAGGATAGGTACTTTAAATGTTATTCCGATTTATTGAAAAAGTACATTTTAGAGTTTGTTTTAACTAAATACCCACTTTTGCTCCTTTATATGCTTAAGGCTGTATGTCACGATACTAAATTAAGTACTAAATTTAGAACTAAATTAATGCATTTTTTAGTACTAAAAAAATTCACGTTGCAAACAGAAAATTTAGTACTAAATTTAGTACTAAATAAATAAATAAATAAATAAATAAATTAAAACTTGTTCTATTTTCTACTAAATTTAGTACTTAAAGTGCGTCGAAATGTTGCGCAGAAGTTTTTCACAGAAAAAATTTGAAATGACGGTATTTTCTGTACCATTTTGTTTTTAATTAGGGAAAATTTTGCATTATCGCCTTTAATAAAGTTCGCTTGTTTGATTTTGTAGGTTTTATTGTTTTTTTCGTGGTTGATAGTAGCATTGCTGTATTTGGTTGTTGTCAAGTCAACTAGTGTCAAATTGATAATAAAAACACCATTTACTTCATTTGTCTATTTTACACAGAATATTTCATTTATCTGCTTATTTCACGTATTAATACGTCAATGCGCGTGCGCCTATAGTTAATTTAGTACTAAAAATTGGTATCGTTGCAAACGGAAAAAAATATTTTTAGTTCTAAATTTAGTACTAAATTAATAACTTAATTTAGTGCTAAGTTTAGTACTTAATTTAGTATCGTGACATACAGCCTTTAAAGCGTTCTTTTGACAGTTGCAAGACAGGTCAATATTTACATATCACCTTGTATACAGGGTGTACCAATAAAAACTCCCAGGCCGGAAATTTTAGTAAGTAATAGAGTTATTTTAATTCTGTAAAAACCAGATCATAGAGCACTAAGAGAGCTTCAGTTTTAGATATAAATTAATTTTAAATAGGTCAATATGTAGATGGCGCTGCGCTCAATATTTCTTTTTCATATTTTTTACATATTGAACTATTTAAAACCAATTTATCTAAAACTGAAGCTCTCTTGGTGCTCTGTGAACTGGCTTTTACAAAATTAAAATATCTCTATTACTTACCAAAATATCCGGCCTGGGAGTTTTTATTGGTACACCCTGTATATGGTACTCAAATATTTTTTTGATCATTAAAGATTGTAAATCTAGCAATAATTTGTGTATTAGTAACCACTCTGTAAAGGAAAATATTTTTATTTTCGCGGAATGCTAAAAGATGTTACAATAATACTAGCCACAAAAAATACAATCAATTAGCTTTCTCCAGTAATAACCAGTATATCAAATAATTTGTATATTTTAAGTTTAACACCCGCGAAGTTAGGAGGGGGCTTGGAGGGGCTAAGCCCCCCCAAAAAATAAATTAGCCCCCCCCCCCAAAATAATTCGAACATTTATCGCACATCCACCAACACATTTCAGATTTCAAAACAGAAATTAAAAAATAAAAAGAATCGTGCCATTTGATTGATTCTGCAATTTTACATTTAGTTCAGGAGGCAGTTAATTTTGTTCGTATTCATTTATTCAGTCAGTGTAAATGATAAACTGTTCTCTTAGTGACAAAAACAAAATTTTTGAGTCTGACACTTATTTTCCCAGTCATAAATATTTTACATTTACTAAACTAGAACGTAAAGGTTATAAAAATAGCAGTTTGGATTATCTCAGATAGTGGAAAGTGAGTGTGGCAGAAAATTTAGCACATAAATTAATACAATCATGAACTGTTAATAATAAGTCTGGCTGATTTTCAAAATTGGCAAATGAGTCTGGTAACATCTTCAAAATCGAAAAAATGTAATATTTTTGCTTTTATTTTCCCGGGTTTAAAAATTTGTCACGTGATAGATTATATTATAATTGTACACCTCTATTTTATAGCCGATCAAATGCTTTTATTTTTAAACGCTTCCATGACGAAATTATACTGAAAATTTTTGAGAAACTCTTTCAAGGCAACGCGATAGTGTGATTAAAAAATTTGCCATTTCAGTGGTTAATATTTAATTCAATACCAATTATAACTAGGTAGAAATACACTACATTTGTTTTAAGCAAACTAAAATTTGGTTTTTCGCGTATTGACGACTTCAAATATGACAAATGGTCATGGTATGGCCACAGCATATAAAACATATGTTTTATGTGCTGTGGTATGGCCAGCTTTGAAAATTTGATTTTAGTCGTTTTAATGCATGTTTGTCAAATTTTGAAATTTGGATATTTTGATGTAAAATTTTCTTACCCAATAAATACCACACGTGTCTAAATTATTGTCAGTAAATTTTTGCTCACTCACGCATATTTTAAGAAAATTATCCATCGTCTTCGACTCATAGTTAGTTCCAAAAAATTTCCGGAAATAATTTAGGCACTAGTGGTATTCTAAGTGAAAATACACGTCTGGCTGACAACTACAATCACGAAGACCTGCCAGACTCACAAGTAGTGTTTCGAGTACAGTTTCGATTTCGGCGGAAAACTGGCCGAAACTGCAGCCGACAGCGAAACTAGTTTCAAAAGTTTTTGTATCACACTTGGTTGTGTGGGGCACAATGGCGACTGTGCCAGGTGCCATTCCTACACAGTGCACCTACACACAAACTTCTGTTTTGTTTCAAGTGAAGTCTTCAGTGCTTCTAGCCTAATTTATTCGGATCGAAGGAGCAATTTTTTAGGTGAAAACGTGGAAAAAATATTATTTCTAGCCTACAACATTAGGCTGTTTACTTATGAATATTAATTTAATTATAAGTAACAAACATATTTAATCAGCTGAATTTGTTTGTTTTTTTTTTAAATAAAAATTATACATTATATATAATTCCCTTCATAATACTATTTTTTGTTACAAAAAATCTACTACAGATTCAGAAGTAATAAAAAAAACAATGTCAATAAATTTATTAATGGCTTTGATCACATAAATAAATAGTTAATAAGTAAATGTAGCTAAAATTTATAATACGAGTTAATTAGTCTAAAACAAGGATTACAATAAGATATTGCAAATTTCAATAAGAAATTGCCTTAAAAGAAAGTTCTTGTTTCTGTTTCGGTCGAAACCGTATTTTGGTCAAACCTGACAAGCCAGGTAGTTAAACGAGGAGATGAATAGTAATCGAACGAGCCGAATTTAGGGCTCCTGACGATCATTAGACGAGTCTGGCAAGGCTTCCGGGGTGTTCCACATTAGCCAGATTGTATTTTAGGCTGTTATCATAATATACATTTTTCTAGTAGTGAGAACACTTGTAACAGGGATCCTTATATATTCTGTGAGGACGAAACCTTCATTCACATTCTAACTGAATGTGTAGCACTCCAGAATCCAAGGGCACTATACCTAGGAGCATATGAAATAGAAGAGGAAGATTTACCTAACTTGAAGCCACTCCAAATCTTACACTTCCTTGAGAAGATATAATTGGAAGGGCCGTTATAGGCATTAAAGCATTTCCTTGCTGCATTAGCGACAGAAGAGGACACAATAGATCTTTTAGGTCGCAGTGTATTAACACCTCATTCCCAACATAACATAGTGAGAACACTGCAAAAAAAATGAAATCCACCAATCACAGTTCATATTTTGAACACCCAACTACTATTATTTTTAAAATTTTAAATTCTGACAAACTGTTAATATATTTTTTAGTCATTAAGATTACATATACCTACGTATATTTTTGTTTAGAATCGATAAAAAAATAGCATTTTTATTTTTATTTGGGCCACATTTAAAAAAAAAAAAATTTTAATCAAATTGTATGAAACTAATTTAATTACGAGTATTAAAACTAGAAACCTAAAAGTGGCGGTGGAGCTGAGGACAGAGCACCTGCCTTCCAACGCGAATAGCCTGGGTTCGAATCTGGACTAGGGTCTAATTTTTTTGTTCATTTTATTTTATAAATTAATAAAATTCATAAATTATTGTAAAATTAGTTATTTTGTCTAAACCTAAAATAATTTATTAAATTTGTAGATTTTTGTTAGTGGTTCGTAGAAAAAATATACTGTACAACTCGAGGATTGTCCATATCTACTCTTGTTGAATAAACTACTATTTTATGACTGCGAAAATGAGGAACATTTTTGTGATAAAATTTTTTTAGTTTTTTCACTTGATATAAATAGGTATATATTGTATCCATTTTCTAGATTCGTCAGAATTGTTTTACCTAATTTCAGTATACCTCTAGAATTATTATATAATATATGACTAGAGCTAGGGCTTTAGCCCCCCTATGATCTGATGACATAACTTCGCCCATGCCTGTATTTTAAAAGCCAGTCCTGGAATTTAAATGGCCCTATTGGCAATATTGCTCAAGAGATCGAAAATTGCAACATATCAAAAGTTTATTACATTCAACAGGTTGTTACTTTTTCATAAGTTAACAAATAAATAAATAAAAATAATCAAATTCTTTATTCACCCAAAATTAATCAACCGCGTATTAAAATTAAATAAAGCATTATCGGACAGTGATGACAATGGAGTTTAGTGGAAATCCCCTCGGAAAAGTGACAATCAAAAATGTTTGAAGCGGTTAAACCAGGTGCACGTCAATAAAATACTCGCAATAATTGGTCGATGACTTTACGAAAAACTAATTCTTTATGCCTTATCAGTTGACACTAATAGAACAGACAGCGATCACCGCATCAGGATGAATTATTAATTGGTTGATGATCAAAGGGGGGTGTAAAAGAGATAATTACATATTAAAGTTTTAATAAATATATAAAAATACAATATTTATTAGATAGATATATCTAATAATGACAACAAACATGTTTATTTTTTCTAGTGATGGCGCAAGACGAGAGAGAGGCCTCTCTCGTCTCGTCGGGCGAGAGAAAACTGTTCTCTCGTCTCGACAAGAAGGCTATTCTCTTGCTCGAGAGAGCATTTCTCTCGTCTTATCTCGTCTCGTTTCTCTCGTGACAAAAACATATCAAATTTAAAAGTGGATACGATATACTTAGGACGAAACATCAAAAAACTTTAAAATTTTAATAACAATAATTTTTAAGTAATTTGTCTCATCAGTACCCAAATAGGCAATAAGGAGCACTTACCTCGGTGTATCTCTGTCCGTCCGTCACAATCGTGTTACTATTTGACATAAATAATTTAATTTTGAAGTAATCAGTGGCGTTAACTAAAAATGTAAATACCTACTTTGTCTTGGAAGTCAGTTGGGCAAGAAAGGGTTTCAATTGGAAGTTAGAATTTTTTTGATGCCATCGTGTGATATCAAATGAAAGCATTTTGTTAAAAATATATTATACGTTCGTTTGCTTTACTTTTTCTTTGACAGCTTTTTGAGAAAAACACTTTAAAATTGCAGTCATTCACCTTCAAAAACAACCTCAGAAAAATTTGACAATGAAAATCATTACGAATTATACAAAGAAAGAGAGCTCTGCGGTACTCATACTTTGTATTAGCGCCTGCAGCTAAATCTATCAACATATCAACTCAAATTGATTTAAAACATCTACGGCATGGAATACACTATTGCGCTATCTCATTTAGTCAAACTTTTTTATACAGGGTGTCCCATTAGTGCGCCATTGTTCAATATTTCAATTTGTGTTATTGACACGCAAACAAGTTTCAAATAAAAGTTATATGAATTTAAAAAATAAGTATATAAAATTATTTTTTAACAGGTTGTTGCATTTTTGCCTGGCAAATAAAAATGTATATTTTTTAAATTAAACACCCTGTATTTTATTTCAGTTTTAGAATGGTTTGTTAATACTGTATTCAACCCTAGAATTTTTCTTCAAAATATTACAGGGTTGCCAAGCAATTAATTTTTTTATGAAATTAGAGAACGATGCAGTCCCCAAAATAAATTATCATAATTTAGGTAGGTTGACATTGATTTCAAAATTGGTTAGTATACAGACTTATAAGATACTAAGCTAACGAGTAGTGGTGATAGAACTGGTTTATTTTATACAGAGTGTTTTGAAACATGTCTTAAATATGGCTAATTTGAAGTTCAATTTACTAATTTTTTTCAAATTTAATACCCTGTATATTATTTTAGCATAAAATTCAATATAAATTTACCTATTCAACGATATCAACATGTTTGCCAATAATACATATACAGGGTGTACTATCAGTGCGTAAATGATCTATAGCTGTTTTATTATTGGAAATACGAAAAAAAAGTAATATAAAAGTTGTATCACCATATTTAACAATTATTCTTAAATTTTGGTGGCCCATAAATGAGGAGCTGACCAAACTTATTCTTTTTTAAAGCAAAACATCCTGCAGGTAGTTTATGCATATTTGATTGTTTTCACATCATTAAACAATTTTAATATACTTCAATTATTTGCTATGTTGTATATAGGATGTGTCAAGATGTGTCAAAATGCGAGATTACGATTTTCTCAATTTTTTAAATGGAATACCCTGTATATTATACCACCAATTAATTATTACCATTTAAAAAAATGAGAAAATTGTAACCTCGCATTTTGACACACCCTATATATAACAGCAAATAATTGAAGTCTATTAAAATTGTTTATTGATGTGAAAACAATTAAATATGTATAAACTACCTGCAGGATGTTTTGCTTTAAAAAGTATAGGTTATGGACTACCCTGTATATTTAAAAATTATTGTAAAATATGGTCATACAACTTTTATATTGTTTTTCGTATTTCCAATAATAAAACAGCTATAGATCAATTACACATTGATGGTACACTTTGTATATATGTTATTGGCTAACATGTTGACAACATTGAATAGATAAATTCATAAGAAATTTTAAGCATTTGAAAAAATTTAGTAAATTGAACTTAAAATTAGCCATATTTAAGACATGTTTCAAAACACTTTGTATAAAATAAACCAGTTCTATCACCACTATCCGTTAGCTTAGTATCTTAATACAAACCTATCTAAATTTCATAAAAAAATTAATTGCTTGGCAAACCTGTAATAATTTGAAGAAAAATTCTAGGGTTGAATATAGTATTACCAAACCATTCTAAAACTGAAATAAAATACAGGGTGTTAAATTTAAAAAATATGCATTTTTATCTGCCAGTCAATAACGCAGCACCCTGTATATCCAAAAATATTTTTAAAATACGTATTTTTTAAATAAATATAACTTGTTTGCGTGTCTATAACACAAATTGAAATATTGAATAAATACGCACTAATGGGACTCTGTATAGCTTTTAAACTTGTATAATAATAACTTGAAGGTATAACAAAATCTCATACAAAAATTATGTCCCAAAAAGTTTTATAAAAATGGACAAAGTTACATTTCACAAAAAAAGATCTTGTAAAGTTCTGCATCACTTCGAAATCCATAATCAAGCATCAAATTTGATATAAATTCAAAAATTTCTAATACACTTATCATTGATTGGAATATTTACTGAAATCACGATGTTAACCTTTTTTCGTTTGAAATTTAAATTTTAAGTACATAAAAAAATTTTTCCAGCTTCCTTCCAATTAAAATTAATTTTAAATAAATGACATGGAAAATATTTTTTCTTATAAATCACTATTGATAAAATCCCAATTACACACGTATTACTTGTTACCATTTAATATATACCGGGTGTTGCATCGTCGAGCGGGACATAGAAAATCCCCAGTAATTTTAAATGGGGTCGATTATTGGCTTCTCTAATTATTTTAGAGAAAATTTCTATAAGAATTTATTAAAGAGCACTAAAACCCACATTCAAAAGAATAACTTTAGATATTTTTGATTAGCTCGTTTACGAGTTATCGCCGATTTCTTTTTAAATATTTTTCCTTTTTTATGGCCCTGTATTTACGAGCACTAGTCAAGGTAAAACATGATTGTGAAATGAAGTTGTCATTTTGAAATGTGTGCTTTATTGTTATTAAAAACTTGTACATCGAAAATATTAAAGGTGTATTCATGAATACAGGACCATAAAAAAGGGAAATATTTAAAAATAAATCAGCGATAACTCGTAAACGGGCTAATCAAAAACATTTAAAGGTATTCTTTTGAATGTGGGTTTTAGTGCTTTTTAATAAACCTAAATAGATTTTTTCTCTAAAATAATTAGGGAAGCCAATAATTGACTCCATTTAAAATTACAAGGGATTTCCTGTCCCGCCCGACGATGAATCCCCGGTATAGAATATTTGAGTTATAGTTAACTTTTCGACTATCTGGAAATCTGATATGTTTAAATTTTAAGTTACAATAAGCAATTAAAAATTTAAATTAGGAAAAAGTAAATTGTTCGAGAGAGCTCGAGAGAAACGAGAAATTCTCGTCGAGAGATGACACCCCCTCGTCTCGCCTCGAATATTTTTTTGGGAAAAATGTCTCTCTCGTCTCGTATAGACTAAACAAGACGAGACGACTGCAGTGGCGTAGCCAGGGGGCGCCTGCCCCCTCCCTCCCTTCCCGTCCCCTTTGCCACTTGGTTATATAGACACCAAGTGCACTTTTATAAGATCCTGTAACATTTATCGAAATTGAAATATATTTGGTAACATATTTTAAAAAACAAACACCGTATTTGTTTGAAATGCGTCAAATATTATTTTAAACTAAATTGTTTTATTTATTTAGTCCAAAGTTAAAGTAAAAGAACTGTTTCTATTGTATGAGGTCATAAATCATAACCAATCATATCTTTAAAAGCAATGCGCGGTGGTGGTGGTGGTGGCGGCGTTTGAGTCGTGTCGAAAACTGTTTATTGTGTTACCAATTACCGATGCCAAAAAGTATTTTTTTCTAATTTGAACATATAAAGTGATATTTTTTGTAATCGCAGCAAGTGGCAAAATGACCTACTTTACGCAACCAGTTGCATAATGTTGGAACATTATAAAACTGGTTTCAAAAAATTCATTGTGTCACCAGTTGCGAAAAGAAAACAAATAAAAATAAACCTTTTTTGGTTTTAAAATCTTACGTGTAATACGTCCGAAAAGTATTAATAGAACATTAAAAAAAGAAGAGGTATTGAAGAATAATTATTAAACGTATGCTTTTTCACGGCATTATTTTTGTTATTAAACAAACCACGAAAAGCTATTTTGAATACAATCACGGCGTGCACATGCGTTGCGGTAATTTTTTAAACATTTACTTTTTTTAAAATTGCCCGGAACAATTATTTAACAATTAAAAATGGATTTAATATAAAGTTTTAATGGTACATTGTCAATATAAACATTTGCATACAGTTCTGTCGTGTAGCACTATTTTAAAAACAAATTAAATATTGCAAAAATTGCAGCTATTTTTGAACAATTATTTAACGTATTCTTTTTCATAGTTTTTTTTTGTTTTTAAATAGACCACGAAAAGCTACTTTGCATACAATCCGGCGTGCTCATGCGTTGCGATAATTTTTTAAACATATAGGTACTTTTTTGTAATTACTCGGAACACTTATTTATTGTATGCAATTTGACTATGTAAAAGTAATGGGTAAATATACGCGAAAAAAATGTTTGCATACATTTCGGAAGTGTTTAAGATATTTGTATACGCTAAAATAGGTCGCAAAATAATCGATGCACTTTTGATAAAATATCACGATTTAGCATACGATTCCGAGGTGAAGAACGTAAAAAATGAACGAAAAAAAAAATTCGAAATAATGTTGAACAATTGAATGCTCTGCTGGAACAACGTTGTAAGCGCCAAATACTGCTTTTTTGGAAAATAAAAATAAACGTTTTATTATTAATTGCTTAGACATGTAAAGTGATTATAAACCTAATATGATTTGACTTTGGGTTGCATAATTTTACTTTAAGTATTATTGCCTTAGATGTATAAAGGACGGGGTTTTATGAACTTAGTTGCTATATTTTAATAAAATAAAGTTCCACGTCGGTTAAAACTTTGTTTTGTGGAAATAGGGCGGTTTTTTTTTCTCTCTCCTGGGCTCGTCTGACTATGTGTCTCCGAATAACACTGAAGCCTATTGACTTATTGTGTTAGAGCGGTTAGAACGTTGTTATATGTTTAAAAATAAAGCACAAGTGACAGTAAAAAACGTGTTTATTAATTTAAATTTAAAACATCATTGGGCTGAGTAGGTAACTAAAAGTTGTAATTATTATACTTATTTTCATAAAAATTTACATATTTTAATGGAACATATTCACACATATCTAATAAGACAGGCACATACAACGTTGTTACACCGGAGTACCTATGTAAGTCAAATAATTTTATTACTACTCTAAAATACGAATAGAAGCCCCGTATGCTCCTACCACTTTGTCAGTTGATTATTAGGACCACATACAAGGTTGTTCCACGAAAAACTCGAATGTGCCCATATTGACAGTTACAACGTTGTTCCAGCATAACATTTAATTATCAAACGAATGCTATTGGAAAGTGATAAATTACGTGAGAATATTCATATATTTATTAGTGCGTACTTGCTGGATAAATCAATTTGTGTTATAGATACACAAACAAATTTCAAATAAAAGGTATATGAATTTGAACAAGTTATATTTTAAAAATATTTTAGGCTATACAGAGTGTTACGTTTTTTCTTGCAAATAAAAATATATATTGCGCCTCCTTAAATGTTTGCCCTCCCGCCTCACAAGGCTGGCTATGCCACTATTAGGTAAAGACGAGAATCTCTCGTTTCGCGGCATCACTAATTTTTACTTTCCTATCTGTATACAGATATAAGGAAAGTATAGGAATCATGATTTTTTCGAGTTTTCGCCGGATTTTTACGTTTTGAGGTCCCCTGAATCCGTTTTAACTATTTTCGCGATGATGTCTCTGTGTGTGTCGCATAACTCATGAACCGATACACAGAAAAACACCAAATTTTAAACTTAAGCTTTATTCCATCGTCCAATGAACTGATTAGTTTTTGGGCAGAGTCGGAACATCTGGGGGGTACTTTATGGGGGTCATTTTTATATTTTATGGAATATATCTGTTATTTATGTTTGGAGAAGAAAAGGGTTCAAATAAAAGTTACTTTTAATATTATCTATAATTTTTGTTTTATGTAAAAATTTCCTGAAATGGTCCGTATTCGAGAAATTTGACAAAATGTGCAAAATTCTGATTTTTATGAAAATTGTTGCACTAAAAGTTGTTTGCGATATCGATCCCTATAATTTTTGTTTTTATATGATTTTTCTAAAATGGACCGTAATGGAAAAATTGGAGGAAGAGTGCTAAATTTAAATTTTTCAGTATTTTCGTTTTCAATGAATATCTATAGAAAAATGTTTCAAGGTAGATGTATGTGGAAAATGTATATATTTAGTTTATCCTCTAAATATTTATAGAGGTGCTGCAATAGGTTGTACAAAATAACCGGAAAAAGCCTATAATAACTAGATAGGAAAGTCATGTGTTGGACACATCAGATTTTTTCTATTTAGGTACTAATAATAAGATGTTAGTTCGCGGAAAACGTCAACTTTGCGGTTGAATTTCAAAGCGCAAAAGTCTACTTTGGATAGTGATCGTAAAAACAAAATATTTCCTCAATAATTAAGTATTCAGCTCTCTAGTCTTTTATATTTCTAGCCTTGTATATTCCTTTTTTTATATCTATTTGTGTAAAAGGTTAAAATGAACGCACACTTTTTGTTATCTCTAAAAGTTTTTTCTTTTTTCAGTGTGTGTTCATTTTTTTCCTCATTTTGTAAATCTTAATTTTTTGTACATTGTTATTTTTTTGTTTGTTACTTTGTATTCATTTTAACTGTTATAATTCCTACCTTATTGTCCTGTAAATTGGGTCTATCCCGTTGGGTATTGTAAAAATAAAATAAATAAAAATGATTGAAAATATCTTGTATGTAACACGTTGCAAAAGAAAGACCATTATGTGTAACTGGTTTCCTATACAGGGTGTTTTAAAAATAGAGGCAAATATTTTAACAATCGAAGGCAACAAAGAACACAAAATGCTTATACCAAATCTGGAAAATGTTCTTAATTATTTTGAAAATGATCCTAATATTATTAGAATAGTTTTAAGATTCACTTATTATATCTCAGCTACAATCGGCATTTTTTTTTTTTTTTTCCAAAAATTAAACGAATAAGGTATCATTTATTCAATAGTATATAGATATTTCTCATTTAAAAGTTTTAAATTAAATTTATACAATTTCCGCTTTTGCGGAAACTACAAACATCGTTCGTTGTTCAGATTTCGTATTAAACAGTTGCATATTCATGAGGATATTCAAAAAAGGGCCATACATCATCTGCAAGTGCAGACTATTAAAACGTCGTTAGTGCCCGGTATCTTTCAGACACACTTGGCGAGGACAATCTGCAAACTTGACTAAAAATCACGAACTGCACCCTCATCCCTTTTGCCCTTTTTGATGGCCACCCTGCTGACTGCTGTGGCTTCCACCATGTGCGATAAAATTTATACAGATAGGAAGCCTGCGTGTATCCGTAGAATTTCTCTAAAAAACAATTTCTAATTTCTGGACGAAGCTACGTCAAATTGAGGTGCAGGTAAAGTGTCTATTCGCTAGAAATAGAAATTATTATTCTAAATGATTAGAGAAATCTTTAACTGAACATTCAAACCTATTAGGTATTGGTGGTGTATTGCAAACGGATTTGCAACTGACAGACAAATTAGACCATGATGATATGAACAGTGCGGCGGCTTGTGGTAATTTAAAATGGGGGTTCAATGTTTTACAATAATTTGTACAAACGCCAATATCCCTCAAAACTTCTTTGGCATCGTCCGGTTTAATAAAATTAAATTCCGATTTTTTTTTAAGATTCCGGAGTCATGAAAAGATTGCTTGATACTTAGATGATCGATCCATTACTAGAAAAAATGATACATTGCGCTCTACAAATACAGAAACTATTTTAATTTCTACCGTTTTTATTTAATCAGAAACTCTCACATTTTCGAAGAAGTTGTCAATAAAAAAAATAAAAAAATTTCCGTTGTTTTGGATAGTTTTTAGAGATGACAAACCTTAGAGCTGCCAGTGAATCCTACAATATGCTTTTTATGCTTCGTACAATAGTAGTTTATGCTATAAGGACGAAAAGTTGAGTTTTTCGGGCGACTACGAGGTGTCCGAAAATAAACTTTTCGTCCGTCTTTCGTAGATTATTTTTTATTCGAATGTAATAAAAAGATATAGAAAATTAAATCCGAAATGATATTATTTCCAATTTAGCAGAAGTGAATTACACTCGACATGTATATCAGAAATAAGGAGGAAGTAAACTAGGTAAATAAAGGTGGTGTAACTGGTGTAATTTACACTGATGGACACTGCACCAACAGCGAACGAAAGAACCTTATAAGAAAAACAAAATACAAAAATCGATAATCTTTTTAATCAATTATTTTAGATTAATCGGATATTGATTTTATAGATAATTATTTTCCTCGATTTTGATTAATAAACTGTCTATCTGGTAACAAAAATGGATCCTGCCGTCCAGTGTAATTGAGAGGTCGTAGTTCTGCATTTAGTTGTGCCTCTTCAATATTTTGTATTAATTGTATAAGGTCAAATTCCTCTATACCGTCCATTTGATAAAAAATTAACACTTGTAAAAATAACAACTAAGTAAAGTTAATGACATAATGACTAATGAACACTTGGTACTTATAAAAAAATTATTATGGGCCGATCTTTTCACCTCTAAGTAAAGTTGCATGTAGGTTTACTTGACAGATTGACAAACAATAGTCCAATAGCACTATATACATAGTTTAATCAGCAAGTAGTTACTTTCAACTTTACCCAGAGGTGAAAAGATCGGACCTAAAAAATAAACTAAGAAGAATAATATTTATATTAGGTCTTTTCCTTTGCATCGAAAGTGTAGCACTGAGCTACACCACTTCTGAAAATATCGTTTCGTTTATACAAATTGTATGGATAGAACGATATTTTCAGAAGTACCGTAGTTCAGCGCTACACTTTCGATGCAATGGAAAAGACCTATTTTCTATTAGATCTATGTGACAGTGACAAGTAACATGCTTGGTTGGATACTCATAGTTACCGCATGCGAGATAGGGTTTTCGAATGGTCAAGACCGTTCGTTGCAAATCATTCGTCAAGCGACGCATGCGGGATCACTCGCATACGGTAAAGGCTTTCAAGAATACCATTTTTCTACTCGCATACGTTACCGCATGCGAGGCGATGACGAACGCCGCGGGAATTAGGCCCCTGTTCGGAGTATAGTTTCTAAGTGTTCAAATATGACCGGAGTTGGAGAAGCAGCCATTTATAGTCTTTTGAAGCAAGCGTGAGTGACCACTCGAGAGCGGTCCAGCAAGAAATCGAAATCTCCAATGTTCCAGTATGTTCATTGCAGCCTTCTATCGATCCCCAATTATGTCACTTGTGTTATTTTATTTCTATGACAAAATAATTCCTACAATTTTTTATGTATTCTAAGATCTATGAAAAGCATTCAATACAGTCAATCACCAGCTTCTTTTAAAAAGTCTAGGAAGTTGTTGGAGTCGGACCTAAATATAAATGTATTGCCTCGCAGCGAGTTCTTTTTAAAAAAAATCTCATAGTCTATGTTATTATTGTTACTCTCACTTTTAAAACACTCGGTATATGATGGATTATATCTCCCTTTTGCTAATTGTTATTTTTAGTTCGTCGTAAGTGTTGTGACTCTCGTTTCTTATCATCCCTGTTTACACAAGCTTAGTCACTGTTTCTGTATATTGCATGGGGTTTGTTCGTATGAAAATAACGAGGGGAAAATTGGGAATTTATACTCTATAACCATTTACGGATCTTTTTCAAGTAATCCGCTTGCATCGTGCTAATATAGATTTTTTTCACTATGCTATCTTAGTCGGGAATTTTAGCAATTATCCAGACTTTTCGGCGATAAAAGGATTTAGAAATTAATACATATATTCAAAATATGATAAATAACAAACATTTACCAAAAATGTTTATTACCTTTAAATTCGTTTTTTGGAGCCTCCTGTAACTACTTGACGAGTAGAGCACTGATGATGGCATAATAGCCGAAAGTGCTTTGCTTTATAAATACATTTTTTTTACACGAAATATAAAAATGTTCTTTGATGGTTTAAATTTAACACCATAATAGGTCAAATTGAGATCTGTATTGTCTCAGTTTAGCGACATTGTGCTTCAGATTCCAGACCAAACCACGTGATTTTTTAATTAATTTGCGCATTATTCTTTGTAGAATTTGATGGGTACCGTATTAGCAGTAATTTAATTTATGTTAATGCGAAATCAATATTACAAATCGCATTACTTGTTCCAGATTCCACCTTGAAACACCCTGAAACTATGAAAATCAATCAAAAATAACCCAGTTTGGGAACTTTGCGCCATGAATCAAAATTTTCTGAGGATTTAGGAGTAGGTAAGAATTAAATTTTACTTTTACAACGATTTAAAAATAAAATACATTTATTTTCAATAAAAATATTTATTTACTTTTACAATACAGAATTATAAAAATAAAAATCAATTATTGTATTAAATTTTTATTTTCGAATTATCTTATTTCAAAGGCACCACAATTCCTCGTAAAAATAAAATCGAGGTAATGTAGAAGACTCAAAATAAAATTCTCGTAGTTTCTTATGATAAGGTGTATGAAATTGAATGTTTTAAAATGAATAAAATGATATGAAATAAATTAAAATATGAAATAAATTAAAATGAAATGAAAATGAATAAAATTTTAAGATAGTTTCGAAACACAATGGCCATTATATTCTTTAATAATTAATTATTCTTATCAGATTATGCAATTATCAATTTGTTTTTTCAATTTGACCATTAGTTTTGTTTCGATAAAGATGGAATAAAATTAATTTTATCATAAAATTAAAGATTGGACAATTAAAATAATAAGGACATTGATATTTATTATAAATTTTGGGATTAAGATATCAAAAATATTGTATAATCAGTTAAGAGTAAGAAAAACTTTTTTGTTCGAGACTTATTATTTATAAAAAAAAATTTAAACTATAAATTTTGGTCATATAACTTATTTAAATAATTTTGATTTTGTTTTTATAGCGCTCATCACGGACCTGATAAAATTGGTAGATCAGAAATCGCTAAATCTACAAATACTACAATTTTGTTACTGCAAATGAAAACAGAAGCTCGAAAAAATCAATAATTGCATTTTTATATTCGATTTTTGAGTGCGTCAAAAATTAAAATATACATAATTTTAGTGTTTTTGTTTTAATCTTTTAGTGTACCTACTACTGCTTACTTCAGTTGACATCATCCTAAGTTAATACTTTTTTAATTGTGTATAGAAGTCGTTAAAATAAATAACTTTTTCGAAAAAAAAAAAAAAAAATCCAAAATAAGAAAGACAAAAATAAAAAATCTAAATCAGAGTCATACAGACTTGAGTTTTGTTTTGTATCCTTTTTTTTTTCGGAATTTTATGTGTGAATCACACTTTTCTGTGTCCTGGGTATTCATGTGTCGTCTGATTTCAATAGAGTGTTTATCTGAAGTACCTATACTAGAACAAAATATTGGAGAAAGTGAGTCACATGCATGATCAACACTTTTGTTTCTGAATAGAAATTCCGACGAAATGTAACAGTCAGCATAGGCGTATCAAATATCAAAGAATTATTTATAATGAGTTACCAACGACGAAAAACTACTAGACTAATTTCGTTTATAAAAATCGAATTGCAAACATTTACGGTGTCATCCACATAGTTGCCAAATTATTAATTTACAGATTTTCATAATAAACAAAATCAAATTATAAATGAATGATTATTACAAAATAGATAATCAACCTACTCCCATATATTTATATTCACTAAAACCCCCATTTAAATATTCAATTTGCCAATACGTTTCTACGCCACTGGAAGAATACGTTTTGGCTATGAAGACTAGAGATAAGGAGGCGAATCAGCCTTGGTCAAATTTCAAATTTCCGTCCCTATTTTTATGGAGTTCCAAAAAACTACTGTAGTTGGCGGGTGGCAAAATAACGACGTCTATTTTCTATGCAAGTCAATGGGAATTAAAGTGATTTATGTAAAATTTAGTGAAAAGAATAAAAATAAGCTGAAATAAAGAACCTGACTACAAGTAACAATGAGTAACAAAAAACGACAAAACAGGATTTGGTTCGTTCCGGGTTGCAAAACGGGATATAAATCCGATATAAAATTAAAGAAATCACAAGGACATAAAAATCCAAGTCTTTTTAAAGCTCCTAATGTAAGTAAAATAATGTATTTATTTATAAATAATATATAGTTATTGTAAAATAGTCACAACCCGTATCTTAAGGAGTGTAGTTTATTTAATTACAAAATTCTATAATAAAAAATAATAAAGTCATAAATCCTGACTTAATAGAAAAGAAAATTTGCTTTTTTTATGTTTTTTGATGTTAGATGAAGAGTTACTACTGTTATTTTTCTTTATTGAACTCCAATTTAGTCATTGCAAATATTTTTTATAGGATCCTAAACGTTTAGAACAATGGCAGCATGTGATTCCTAAGGCTGATAAAGTACTGTCTAGTTATGATTCTGTTTGCGAGCTACACTTTTTAGAAGATGATATTTCAAAATTTGATGAGACTATTTTAACTAATGGTACTGTTAACAAATTAAAAAGGGAAAAGCCGAGATTAAAGAACGAAGCAATACCATGTATATTCCCGAATCTCCCTTCATACTTGTCCAGTATTAGGAAAAGACGAAAACCACCATTGAACCAAACTGAATAAAAAAAAGGAAGAAAATACTAGAACCTATTGCTGAAGAAACTATTCACCAGGATGATGAAATTGTAGTTGTCGAATACAAAATTACCACAAAACTGTTCTTACCAAATTTCACTATTTAACAAACCTTTTCAAATTTGGTCATACCTAATTTTCATTTTATTTAGATAAAATTAAATAATGAATAGTAAATAATGTTTAACATAAAGACTCATTTATAATTAATACCAACAGTATTTTCTGTACTTTAGTTAGCAATTAAAACAAAGACTTATTTACAATAATTAAAATCAACAGTATTTTCTGTGCTTTAGTTAGCACTTAACAATTTGATTTTTATAATTTTTATAAAATTTTGTAAAATCCCTGACTAAATATTTTCATGAACCATGTCTTACTATGCCCTTAGCCTTATTTGGCTTTAATTAAAAAATAATTAGCCCTACCCATCAAATTTCAACACTTATCATCAATAATTTGCATTTTACTTAAATAGGAATAAATAGTAAATAATGTATCAATTAAAATATGTAAGAGGGAAAGCCCACTCATGCGACAAGTCGCGCGCGACTGATCACGAAGCATCGCGAGCGGCAATACTTTAGATGTTTTTAAATGACTCAACGCCCATTAACGCGGTTCTGTCGCGTGGTCGCACGCGGCTGAAAATTAGAAATGACAAGTCCGCGATTTTCCTGCCGCCAGCGTTATCATGGATTTATATGGAGCATCACTCATACAAACGTCAAGTCGCGTGTGAAACGCCAGTTGAGAGTTGGAGTTTTCTGTTAACTTTTCGACAGTTCCAGTGAAAGAATGTCCGACAGTTGTATTGATATAGATAAATTTATATCCGATATTCAAGACCGAACTCAACAGTTAATTGAAATAAAATAGCAAAAAAAATATTTGTTCGGGAATCTGCGCTAACAGTTCGTCAAATGACACTACTCTCATTCTGAAATATTTGAAGAACTTATCTTCGTGTTGACGTAAATCCTTATGTAATAAATTAAATGCGCCTTTTACATAAGTTTCTATAAATAATGGGTGAACCCAGTACCTACGTCGTTTCAATTTTTTCCGCCGACGAACAGAATAAAACAACACCGTTACTACTTCTTCCACCTCTATTTTGATACTGAACGTCTGTGTCGCTGCTTGTCGTCTGTTAAAAATCGCACCTAAAAAATCGCATGCGGCAGGTCGCGCGCGACATGTCGCGTGAGTGGGCTTTCCCCCTAAGACTTATTTAGAAATAAATACAACAGTATGTTCTGTGCTTTATTTAGCTATAAACAAGTTTATTTTTATTATTTTGACAAAATTAGGTATAATTCCCATAAGAAGCCATGTATTTTGAACTACGTAAACCGTACCAGCGCTCATATGGTTAATTATAAAATTTCAATTGACGTGTGATTTTTGGGACCGTATTTTCAGCATGCCGATTCGCCTCCTTATCTTTAGTCTTCATAGTTATGGCAATGAACATGCATAGATGACTAGAATTGCGCGTGATACCGATTGCGTATGCAGTTATATAGCGCTTGCTACCTTCATTATGCACCGATGATTATACGTGAACAGGGATGAATCTGTATAGTAAATAATTGTTCGGTATTTATGGAAAATTGAAAAGAGCGTTTAGATGAAGACATTTTAAATTTTATAACGAGTTATTATAGACCAGGTGGGATAGGTCTACCGACCTTCATATTAAACGGGATGGCTATAATATGTCATAAGCCAAAAGCCCTACTCCTAATTTCTAAGCCGATATGGGTGATAAAAAAAAGGTCGGTACGCATGTCAATTTAGACGCCAGACGGGCGTAGTACGATAAGTTATATTATTTTTTTATTAATATCGTGGTATTTTAATTATTATTGTTATTGGAACATTTGCTTTAGCTGCGTATTAATCAATAAACATTTTTCAGTGATTTTTTTCAATTGAAAGGTGTTGTGGTTGAATGTAATAAGTGTTAAATTTAATTTTGGTGTTACGCGCCTGTTAAATATTACGTCGCTATGTGGCTCGATTTTGTTCATCGGCTTTGCGTTTCCAGTTTAATATATAGTTCAGTGGATAAGTCGAAGAAAAAATATCGACAACATTACGGGAAAAGCAATTATTGTATCCCTTTTACGTTCAACATGTTCAAGCACTACAACTTGAAGATTAAGTTCAGTTTGAGAATGGTTCTTACAAAAGCCTGAATGTGATCAACATTTAATTTTATAGCCGAACACATTATGTAAATTAGACAGAACCGTTATTGGATACATTTTGGAATAAATAATTGTAAGTTTCTTAAGTTATTTGAAAAAGTTGTTGATTTTAATGAGTTCTATACACAGTTAAAAAAAGTATCAACTTAGGTTTCATATTGTTTATTGATTGTGCAACATATCGTGGGCTTAGAGCGAAAACTCACTAAGTCACAATTTTTCGATTTTTAGATTTCTGTTTCAATTCAGCTATACCAAAAGAACATTTTGCAAAATTCAATCCCTCTGTATTATTAAATAAATGAATAATTTGTTTTCAACTTGGATTTTACAGAAAAAGTCACTAATAAGTACCCTAGTGAGTTTAACGTTTTGTGTCATTTTTTCAAAATGCTTTCATCTCGTACATTAAAAATATTTAATAATGCTGTGTCTGTGAAAAAAAGTGAAGGTAAGCAAAATACAACTACCTTTATGTGGCAAGTAATCAAGTAAACTGTTTGGGGCGACCTATAAAACAAAACCTAAATAGCAATATTATTATCCAGTAGGTACTTATAATCGTTTTATTAATAATTTAATGCAAACCAAAGAAAATAGAGTGAGTCTGGATTGGAATATTATTGAGAGTGACGAGATAGTTTATACAGATAATCAGCCTAATTTATTAGACACTTCCAGGAAAAATGCAGCCATCTTCGACTACAACATTGGGGATGAGGCGAACCTATTTTGGGGCAGGAAACTGAAATACACCAAACTGGTGGTAGGTTCAATATAATTTTGATTGTTTTTAAATTGTGATATTTATTATGTATCATTCAATTACAGCCCATCACATGACCCTGGACATTGGTGAAGAGGATAGTGAGAATGAAAGTCTCGCTTATCTGCGAAGGAAGTTGATGATTCAAAAAAACGAAAATGTGGTTAACGATAAAAGGAAGAACGATGTTGAAGAAGAAGTCGAACAAGAAATAAGATAGTTTTAGATGGAAAAAAGGAACGAACATCAATGGAAGAAAAACAAAAATAGAGATCAAAAGAGTAAGCGTGAGGTCTACTACTGTTCTAAATCAGGTGTAAATAGGGATCCTTAACGGCCCAAACCAATAACCTGTGGCCAAAATGTAAATTTAAGTGCAGTGAGAAATTTACTAAGGAAGAAAGACTGTGCATTTGTAAAAAGTACTGGGGTTTTAAAGATTATATAAGACAGAAAGATTTTATTTTAAGCAATATTGATGTAAAATCACAAAAAACACGTAGACCTCGAAAAGGACCTGAGAGCAAAGAACGACAAAATACAGTTTTACTATTTTTTAAAAAATCACGATCGAATTAGTCAGTCTTTTTTTATGAGAACGCTTTGCATTAACAACGGACCCATTTTAACAGCATTTAAGAAAAGAAACATTATTTCTGATACATTTACTGGTCAAGATAATAGAGGAAAACACACACCAGCTAATAAAATTAGCGATAGTGATATAGAATTTATAAAGAGGCACATTAATAGCTTTCCAAAAATGGAAAGCCATTATACACGGAAAAATACTAGAAGAATGTACTTAGACTCTAAACTCTCTATTTCAAAAATGTTTTATTTGTATAAAGAAAAATGCTTGGAAGATAATCGCCAACCAGTTTCTCAATCTATGTATAGAAAAATATTTTGTACAAATTTTAATTTGTCCTTCTTTATTCCTAAAAAGGACCAATGCCAAATTTGTTGGAAACATGGAAAGAAGCCAGAAGATCAAAATTTGACTGAAGACTACGTAAGCCATATAAAAAGAAAAACTGATGCTGCAAAGGCCAAAGAACTAGATGAAATTATAGCTAATAACGAACGTGATTTTGTATCTGTAACTTTTGATCTGCAATCAGTGCTGCAGATACCCTGTTCTGGTGTATCATTAATGTAATACACTAGAAAAATTAACATGTATAACTTTACTATCTACGAGGCAGGTTTTCCAAATAAAGCATACTGCTACTCCTGGACAGAACTTAATGGAAAAAAGGGCAGTTCGAAAATAGCTACGTGCTTATTTAAGTGGTTCCATACTCTTTCAGAAGAAGTCAAACTTGTATCGCTTTTTTCTGATAGTTGCAGCGGTCAAAACCGCAACCAAAACGTGAGCGCCTTGATGCTGTTTGACTCAGACAAACAGGGATCGATGTCGTTGAGCATAAATTTCTCAAGAGTGGACACTCTTACATGGAGGTGGACTCCATGCATAGCGCAATTGAGAAACAAAAAAAAAATTCGCCTGTATACGTAGTTCATGATTGGCTAAATATATTTAGAGAGGCAAGATCCAAAAGGAATAGAAATAAATTAAGGGACCCATATATTATTGAACAGGTAATGTTTAAGGATTTTTATGATTTTCAAGGTCTGGCAAAAAAATTTATAAAAAATAGATTGTGGCAAAAAATTAAATGTTTGCGATTTAAAAAAGATTCTCCCTACATTATGGAGTACAAGTATGATTACTTTGGGGAATACAGTCGATTGGATGTTCGTGGAAATAGAAGAAGGATTTCAGATAATAATTTTCAAGATATGAATCTGGAAAAGCTTTACAAAAGGTTACTACCGATATCCAAAGAAAAGAAATCAGATTTACTCAATTTATGCCAGAAGGGTACCATTCCAGAAGAGTATCTTGGTTGGTATCAGTCCCTACTAGTCAGTGGATCTGTTAATATTGACCCAGCACCCCCAGTACTTTACTTAATAAAAATTTATGAAAATAACTTGCTAATTTTATTCATTAAGTCCATCTTCTTACCCTAAAGCTATTAAAGCAAAACTCATTAAGTCAATTTTTTAATAAAATTGGTTACATTTTATAGAAAACAATTAAATCAAATTAATTATTAAATGTAAAACCGATAAACAAATGCCTAAGCACATTATTCTTACCTTGGTCAAACTTACAACTTAAAAGAAAAACATATTACGTTCAAATTTCTCCGCTAAAATTTTCTTTGTTGATTTCCTCAGAACTACAATTTTTGACTTAGTGAGTTTTCGCTCTAAGCTCACGATATGTTCTGAGCGTGATTTTTCGGAATTGTTTACTGAATCAAAAAAAAATGATTTTCATCTTATTTATATCAAGTACAGAATTTAAATCCATCAAGTGCTTAATAAAAAAAAAATATTGGTGCTTTTTAAAAATATGTCGTTTCACATTGAAGTTTAGATATGTCAAATTACAAAAATCTGTGGGTTATTTAATATATTATTATATTAATAATTATTTTTTTTATTTAGATCCTTTTTTAGTCTTAAAAGTTAATTGATATCCCAGTTTCATAAACCCTCCATTTAAGTTTTAGCGATATTAAAAATTATTGTTGGAATGTTTAGTACCATTAATTTCAGTTAAATTTCGTTTTAATTTATGTACTATAAAAGGAATGTTCAGTTCAGACAAAGTAACTATAAATCAGTTACCGGTCCTGATAAAGTTATTCTTGGATTTTGAGAAAGAACTGAAGCATTAGTAATGCCGCTGGAACTGACGCTTTCCGATTCAGTTTTACCATCATCGGAAGCATCAGAACTTTGAACTTCATCGCAACGCAACAAATTTGACAGTTTTTTATCCAATCTAAAAAAAAATAAGAATAAAATTTGACTCTTTAAAATTATACGATTGGTGACTTACAACATGATTTTATGATCCGATGCTTCTTTTTTTGCTCGCGTATCTTGCAATTCTCTTCTTAATTCCAATGCTTCTCTTTCTAGCTCGAGTACCTGCCGAGCTGAGTTAGCATTATTTCCATTTAGAGACGTCAATGATAGACTACTATTTTCTGATCTACAATATATAAAAAAAATAATGTCATCACTTAAATGCGACAAATTTAAAAATAATATAAAAGAACATTAGAAAAACTCAAAAAGCGTGTCAAAATTATATATGGAAAGTTGTTTTTTAGGTACCTGTTTGTTACTAGATTTAAACTTTTCAACTGCTCTTCAAGTTTAGATATTCTGTCATTGTTTTTCTGCTTTTCAGTCAAAAAATGCATCTGGTTCTAAAAAAAATCATATTAATACAATAATTAAAAATAGGGCTGGCGTCTTTTTATAAAACAATACAGATTCCACATCAAATATTTTTTATCAAAAACCGGATTTAAGCCTAATGACAGTTAGCAAAATATGGTTAAGTATCCTCAGATAAACAAATGAAATATTTATAGATAAGTAAGGATAGGTAATGGTATGGATGTTTTTCAATCGTTTGGACAAAATTCGTCGCAGCGTTTGTTTCTGCCCAATAAATACGAGTAGTAAGATGGACCGAAAAAATTAAAGTTAAAATTTTAATTAGCTATAGCATTTAAAAGCTGCGTTTTATTATAAAAACTGCTTGTAATTTTTTTTTTATTTTAAAATTATATTTTCAGCCCCCAAAATAGCTAAAAATTAAATGTAAAATTGTAATTAGCTATACTCATTAAAAGTTGTGTTTAAGCATATAGGTACACTGGTTATTTTTTTTTTTTTTTCGAAATTTTAGAAATACGTTTTAAGCCCTCTACCACCCCCATAGAAAATTTTTATAGACAAAGAAATTATTTTTTTTACTAAATTTTGGCTTATGGTAGATTAATTACACCATGTTATTATGTCAGGCTCTAAACGTAGTTTCCTATTTTAAGAGACAAATCTATTTGCGAGGCTCTTTTACAGAAAAACTATCTATAGACTTAGTAAACCAACAAATTCTATACAGAGTATGTGAAAATAATGTCTAAAAAAGTAAGCAACCAATTTAATGTTATAGTTGGACAAAAGATAAAATGGTAAAATGGTTGCAGGAAAAGAACATTAATTATCCAATCAATGGTATTGTTGCGGATTGGCTCATATCAATTGTTTTTGAATATTTTACTCTTTTTCGATTTTTGTAATCGATTCATTCCTACCTTATGTTTCGGACGAGAATCGCCAGTTTCGTCTCATTATTATTCGAGAGCGGTCGACGATTTGGGAACCAAATTAACGCATTTTTTGGTATAAAAGTGCCAATACTGCCGGCCAGCCAGATCTTCACTACCCGCTGTGCGTCTAAAGGTAAGTCCAAACATAAGGAAAGATTTATTATTATCCCATTACGTCAGTACAGTCCACTTATCTCGTACCAGAAAAATATTTACTACGCCAAGAATCAGCAGGTATGAAATATCAGATTTGAGAAGTTGTACGTCAAAATCTACCAAGAAAAGAATTCCTCCTAGATAGATATGTTAAGAAATATGTGCATAATATATTAAGAACTCCTCCAGTGCAAACGGTTTTATGACGAAAAAATTTTAACAACAATGTCGTCACCGGAAGATAAATTTCAGACTTGGTCAGAAGCTTTGAATAATGTCATCGATACTCAGTGGGACAATTATATAAGACACACTAAAAACATAATTGTTTCCTATTGAGACAAATACAAGCAATTAGATATTTCTGATCTAGAACCAATTATTATTAATTTAGGTACAACGGCAAGTAGTGATGAGTCTGAATCAAGAGTCCAGTTGTGAAGAAAATGATATTGATTAAAAAAATTATATGAGTTATTCAATAAATATTTTCTGTGTCTTTTGTTATATTTTTTTAACAAAGAATCTGTTTTGGATTATCTTTAAAAAACTCTAAAAACGCTAAAAACCAATGTTTAGCTGGGAAATTTAATTATAAAGTACGAAAGTAAATTGTTCTAGTATTTGTAGACAAAATGTAAAACGTTATCTTAATTTTTTTCAAAGTGACTTCTTGTATTCGTGTAAACGCAACTTAATAAAGTTTACGCTACTAAGCAACAACAAAGCGCAACTGAAATAAGAAGACAGGTGCAAACTGTAACTAAAAATGCGATAATCTTTTGTCAGATTGGGGTATTTCTATCACTTTATCTACCTATAAACAATATTAACAGTATAGTCATTTGAAATCTATTTTTTTATAAATATATATTATTGCATTTGTAAACAAAAAAGAAAGATTTATTTTTTGTAAAATAAAATTTTATATTTGCATTTTTCGTTAAATTTGACCTCAACAAAATATTTACAAAACAATCCTTTCAATTCTGAAGGAAAAAAACTATTTAATACGCCCATGGAGATCTGTCAAACGTTCATATAATTATACTGGCTTCAAACACAAGAGAAGGTGGCCAAGTCCACCGATTACAATTTTTACTTACTAGTATTTTAATAATTTTCTCATGTACATATTTTTACAAAAAGGACTTGCTCATTATGGTATTTCAAATTATAAGCATTTTTATGGCATTTTTCGAGCTATTCTTTTTTCCTGATAAATAATATTGAATTTAAGGTACATTACAAACTAAAAAATGTAAAATTGTGGACTTGGTCATCTTCTCTTATATATATACCGACGAAATATCTATTTTTCATTTGTTTATCTGAATAAGTATCAAACACATAAAAAATCCTACCTACATAGTAGTGTTACTTAAAACGTTTTTTTTTTAAGTAATAAGAGCATTACATTATTAGTATTTTATATTGGCAATGCGGCAAAAAGCAATTAATTTGCGTTCTCAAAAAAAAAGATATCCGTTCAGCGACAGGGGGACACTCTATCTGACCAACCGATGGATATATACATTTTGTTAAAAATTAGTAGGAATACTAAAAAAGAAAACAGTTGATTATTGAAACAAATACTTCATTATGGATTTTCTTAATAACTAAGTTATTAAAAAAAATGTTCTAAGATAGATTACTTCTTGCTTGATAAATGATTTAAACACTGATCTGAGCTGTGATTTAATATGAATTGCAAGGTCATTTATTCGGAGAAAGTTGGACAAATAAAATGTGTCATTGATTTTAGAGATAACTCTATAAATGAGCACCAAAGTACAAAGGCTCTTAGCTTTCTTTCGTTAACTAAACTAATTCGATTTCAAATGAACATGAATTAAATCTATATAATTCCCTTTTCTCAATGCATTTCTACAAATGGATTTTTAGTGCCTTTACTACTAATAGAAAAAATAAGTAGATCGAAGAAAAAAGGAAAATAAAATGGAACAAAACTCACTTCCTCTTATTACTGAAAAATAAAATATCCATGTTTTTCAATTATTCTCGAGTTGAGAATCTCATCAACAGCTAATGACACAATTTCTGAACATGGTTAGATATATGAATTGAGGGTACCTACAACTTTTTCTACGCCTACAACGATGTTGTTGTTCACGTTCACAATGATGTCCAACATGTCCTGTTTCTTGCTTTATTTTAAACTGAGCTGAAGGGCCATTCAGGTTTATGATTGTTTCTATGGGTTATTTTGCCAGAGTTTCATTACAAAAACTCAATATACAAACGTATTCTGAATCTTTTATTTTTAGGTTTACAGCATGATAATTGATTAAAATAATAGCATAGCATCAATCATCAATACAAATCATTACAAAGTTACAAAACATTATTCTTCTCGTTTCTGATGCCTGTTGCCCTCTCGAGTGTTTGCAACACTACAACAGTTCTCAGTTTTTACGTCAAGAAAGTAGGTTTCTAACAGTTTTTGCTTCTCATCATTGTATAAAGAACTAAGTTCTTTATACAATGTTCTCATCATAAGGTGGCAGAATGAGGTAATTACTTGATATATACAGGGTGTCCCATTAAGAATTAGAGGAACAACTGATTAAAAATAGGACAATTAAACAAAACATGTTTATTTAAAAATGTAGATAGTGTCCCCCTGTACCAGGATAACGAGTACCTATAATGAAGATGTCCTTTTAAGGATATTCAATATATTTTAGTATGACACAGGAACTTTATAATCAACACTATTTCTTAACAAATACCAGAATAAATATATATTAAGTATAAAAAAAAATAAAAATTAGAATTTGCTTTAAAAGTACGCTACACACTAGAAATCTAGAAAACAATATTTTCCAAATAGATTTCAACAGACTTACATCATAGCAAAATTCATCATATCCTTGGTGAACCTTTCAAACCACGAATGTGACACAATAATGGTATCAGATGGTGTCAAATTCATCCAAGAGCTCTAGTTAGGAAGAAAAAGATCTTTGTGAAAGTTAAAACATATTTTATGATTGGAATATATAATTGTGACAAGGTTTAATATTGTAGCAAAATTAATATACTATATAGGTTGAAATTAATCACCTTATGGCTAAATAAAATAAAACATAGAGTTCAAATGGTTAGGATAGATGGTAGTATATCCATCCAGTATGAAGTACCTTTAACAGGGTTTCCACAAGGTTCCCATTTGGGACCATTATTGTTCTTAATGCTTTTGAAGATATTTTCCAATATAGTAATTTTCTACTTTTCACTGATTACCTGAAGATGATTGTTATCTTTTACAAAATGATATTAATGCACTGCATGATTGATCTGTGGAGAACTGTATGTCACTTAATATAAATAAGTGCAACACAATTACTTTTGTGTTAAATGTGTTAATGAGATAAATTATTTAAGACTGTTCTTAGATTAACATCAATTATTTGTTGCTCATACAATAAATAAAGCACTCAAAACTTTAGGTTTTGTCTTAAGGATCATATTGAATTACATTAAAACAATTTACTCAGCTTATGTTAGGGCAATAGTAGAATATAGGTTGCTAGTTTGGTCTCCATTTTATGTCATTTAAGTCTGTTTAACACAAATTTCTGAGATATTGTTCATTCAGATTAGGTTTACCTAGTTATTTAGCAACTATAATTAAGGCAAGAGCACCAGCAATCAACAGTGCACTAGAAATCGACACTTTAAAATTCAAACTCTCCCAATAAGGGCATGTGTTGTTACATAATTTTATGCCAGGAGGAAAGTCTAATGTCTCTGGCAATACTGTAAAAATTCACGAAGGTTACAGTTTTAGTCAAGCAGCACGTACATTCGTTTTTTCTAAAGAAATTTGTTTAAATAAGCACATAGTAAAATGCTTTTTAAATAGTTAAGATATGTAAATAAAATTTTGTGTAAGGCAAAACACATGGTTTTTGGTAAAATGTAAAATGTCATTGCTTACTTAAATTCTAACCTAAATTTTAAGGTTGTCGATATTTGGGTACATACAGTTATATTAATATCCAATGTTCAACACTTGTCTTTGTAGTGATGATAGGTAACTAGTGATACTGTCAATAACTGGGGCGACGATTACATGGCAAACTGTCGATAACTGGGGCGGCAATAACTGGTGAAACTTAATGGATCTTGAATGTCTAGAATTTTGAACAGGTGCAGAAGATTTATTATTTTAGTATAAATTATTTTTAGGATCTATTCATTCTTCTGAACTTTTAGAATCCATTCAATTTATAGTACCAGTAAGATACTCTTCAAAATGATTTATTTTTCATTCCATTTTACAGAATTAATTATGGCTTATTTAGTAGTCTAATGAGAATGCAAAGAAGTGCAAATTTAATAATTTTGGAGATATTTTGGGTACGTGTTTCAATAGCTTTAGAAAAATTGCAATATTTTGATTGACTTCTGTGTTGCTGTTTTTATGAAGAAAGTTGCAAATTAAAGCATTGGATGTTTTAAATCATTTTGGTCATTTTTTTATTATAATAGGGATTTCCTGCACGTTATCCAATAAAAAATAATTGTTTAACTTACCAATCCAAGCTGTTGATGTTGTTCCTCCATTAAATGCTTAACTCTGGCAAAAAAAGCATCTTCCCTAACTTTCGCTGCATCCCTAACTTCTCTAATGATATCGGCGATCAACCCAGGTTCATATTCCCTATTATATTGTTTAAAATTATGTTGTTTTAACAAATTCACCTCTAGTCTTAAATCCTCAATCTCCCTGGTTAATCTGTGGTTGTTTTCTTTGAGGTGATTTACCTGAGATTTTAATTTATGTATAACACTTTCATCAACTGTGCTAGTGCTCGAGTCGCTGTCATTTGGTAAACCAGGATCAGAAAATCGTCTCGCAGTCGATGTTTCGTTTCCTTGCATATTAACCGTTGGTGGTAAACTGGAATATTCGTGACTATCACTGAATTCAGGCGTTTGCATGTTTTTAAGCACATCCGAACTGAATAAGCAGTTCTTACAATTCGTTGATAGTGACGGTAATGTCATTAAATGTTGAGTTTTTAAACTGTTTCCAAAAGAATAACTTTGAACATTTGGCAGAGTACCTTTGCTGCAAGCTGGAGAACTTACGAAACAGTGGCAATCAGATCCAACGCATTTTTTATTTGGATTTATTTTTTTCTTGCGTTTTACGACACTTGGTGGATTGCCGTTTGTATCGGGTGACATTTTAATTCATTTATATTGTTTATAAAAATTTGTAAAATTATCAAAACGAAAAATAACAGAACTCAATATAAACATAACCTAAAACCTTGAAAAATTTGACTCTTGACGTTTGGATGTGAAGTATGTTGTGTTGCCTACGTGTAGTTATTTAAATAAGCAGAGGCGTCACCAGTACAAAATAAGATGGTTTTTCATATTTTATGTCTACATTTTGGACAGAAAATCGTTTTTTTCTTAAACGTTTGTGGTCCTTGCTAACAACAAAACAATCTTTCTTATACATTTGGTGAAATCATGTTTTATAAATATCTCGGTCTTGAGGGGTCTACACACGAAACTTTTGGTTGGACAAACGTGAAAAAAATAAAGGACAACTTTGAAATTAATAAAGTTTTTATGGCGTTTCTGTTGGCTCAAATTTTTAATTTTGTCATAATTTTTTAAAGGGTGGCCTAACGAAAATGTTTGTTGGGCAAACGTGGAAAAATCATGCACAATCGATTCGAATAGGTACCACCTTCGACGTTTTATTAAAATTCGCATTTGGCTTCACAGGGCTAGAATTCTCGAGTCTCGCATGAAAATTGTCGCACACGGCAAATGTCGCATACCAAATTCGCATGGTTGTTAAAAATTGTATTTTCGAAAAAGAGTGAATCTAAAATCACAAGCGATAAATAATGCGAAGGATTTTATGTGGCAACGTACGAAATTATGTCATCTGTCAACATTAGTGTACGTTCTGTGATCTGTTTATTTATTAGAACCCCTCGTTTCTAAGAAATTTAGACAATTTTAAAGCAAATAGCAGAATTACTGCGATTTTTTTTATAAATATGGAAGAGCACCAATATTGCAATGTAAATCAGAAATTGAAATATTAAAATATGTCACGAAAACATCCTGCTGATACTCTACTTGGAGGCGTTATAACATGCTAGTTACAAAAGATATCTATCAAGAGCCGCGTTGATTCCTTAGAAAGTCGAAAATGCTTGATAAATAACAGTATAACATTCCAAATGAATTTTTATAAATAAACATCTTCCTTCTATGCTGTAACTCTTTAATAATGTTTTTATTTTCAACAGCCACCAAATGTTAATTTAATCAAAATCTGTCTCATCTATGTTTAGGGTCTAAAAGTCGCATAAGAATTTAAATTCGAGCACTTTAGACCACTCGTGTTGAAATCATCTGACATTTGTCGTATTCTGTTTTCGAAAATACACTTTTTTTAAATCACCTAGTTGCTATTCGACATTTCATTAATCTCGCATGCGAATCGAGGTATTCGACATTTGAGAATACTATCCCAGACCTTGGAACCAGTGTTGCCAACCTTGAAGTAAGCTTTTTCCCCCTTCTCTCCTTAAAAATTCCCACTTTTATGAAAAAATTCCCTCGCGTTAACAAAATCGGTTTTATACCAGAAATACAAGCATCTACATATTTTCCAATAAATATTTATTAAAAGAAAAACGAACGTGTATAACAAAATATAAAAAGTATAATCTAAAAAACATAAATCTTTTAACAAAACTTAAAAAATATATTAAAGAATTAACAATTTTAATTTT
This sequence comes from Psylliodes chrysocephalus, assembly GCA_927349885.1. Lineage (NCBI taxonomy): Eukaryota > Metazoa > Arthropoda > Insecta > Coleoptera > Chrysomelidae > Psylliodes > Psylliodes chrysocephalus. Next base: position 61,778,153 of record OV651818.1, read on the forward strand.
ATTTATTTTTAAAGTCATACGTTTTTCACAATTTGGACTGGATTCCCGCGAAACGGGAAATTTCCCTCCGGTTGGCAACACTGCTTGGAACACCCTATGGTCTGTACAAGGGCGGCTCCAGGGGGGACTATATACAGAAGGTATTCAAAAAATCATTGTGTATATTTTAATATAGCTTAAAATAGCAGCTCAAATTGGAGAAACAATTTTATTAGGATTTGAAACAACGACGAAAAACTACTATACTAATCCACTCATTTAAAATTAAACCCTTATTTATTTCAATCATTCAGATTGTTGTTTCATAGTACGCAGACCGGCTGCCGCATTAGAAAGAACGAGACAACTACTAATTTGAGTGGGGATAGTTTATCTGAGGAGCGAGCATGCGTTTTATGAATGGAATCAGTACTTACGTACATGAAGCTTGCTTTACGCTTCACACCTCAAAATTAATTGCGATTTTTCCTGGAAATCATCTTCAACTATGATAGTTGCAACAAGAAAAATACATTAAACTGATAATAACTGGCATTAAGAATGCAAACATATTTACTTAATGTAATTTTGAAAGCCTTTTGTGCGTTTTAGAGCCTTATTTAAAGTCAGTATACCGAATTATAACCATAAACAATCCTTGTAACATTACTTACACATACTCTTAATAATTTGTCAACTACGTGGCACGGTGAATGTTTAAAATTCGATTTTTATAAACAAAATTAGTCTAGTAGTTGTTCGTCGTTGATTTGAAAGTGCTAAATTGCGAATTTGTTATTCTAGATCATTGTTAAAAAAATACATGAAAAGCAAATAAAAATATAAAGTCAATTATTTATTATTAATATTTTATACTCTTTACACATGTCTGTGAAGAGTATTATAGGTTTACTTTGTCTGTCCGTCCCATGTCACGTTTTTTGTCCTCATGATAAGTTAAAAACGAAAAATGATATCAACTTGAAAATTTCAGGAACGAAGCCTATTGATTTTTAAAAAATCTGAATAAAAATGAAATGAAAATATTAGAAATGGAGGTTATCTTTCTAGTTTTTACATCGGTATTGTCACAACTAGCTTTCTTTATGAAATAAAAAACTTATAAAAAACAGTACAACTTTATTTTAGATATAAATATACAAAAAGGAGCTTACCAAAACATACCCTTTGGATTGCACATCACTCCTACTTTCAGAGTTGTTTGCATAACGGAATTACTTTTTTGGAACTGGTATCACTGACAATTTTATACATGCCTTTACAAGGTTAAATAAATCAAGTCTTATTTACTATATATGCCTCCGTCTATACTAACAAAACCTTACCTATAAAATGACCGCATAACATTCTTATTACAAATAGTTTGGGACACTACACAATACCTCACCATCCTAAATGTACTTATTAAATAGTTCAATGTTCCAATTATTCTCTAAAATCTTAAATAACTACAAAAAAGCACAATAAAAATTAAGCTGTCACTTGACGCAGTCAACAAAATATCTTAGGTTACCAAACTTAAAAGTTTTAAGTTAGTGTAATGAATAAAAAACTCATTTTGATGCTTTCAGTTCTTTAGTTTTCTTTTTTTAATAGATTATATTAAAGGGAATAGTATTTTTTAATAAAAATTTAATACAGGATATTTGAAGAAAAAGATCTGACAACATAGGAAGAGTCTACTGTCAGAAAAAGGTTGCGGACAAATTCAATGTAAACAAGGCGTATCTATTATCCGATATCTTTGGATGAGACGTTCTTGAACGAAATTGCCTATTATATTTTATTGGATTTTTAAATTCTTCAATACAATGGAGTACAACTTTAGATAAATGTTTCCTATACAAAAAAGTATTAGTAGTCGTAATTTCATTACTCGAAAAAGGTTTTTTATTCGATTAATAAACATTTGAAACTATTCTAAGAATAAAAAAAAAATTGGATCTACTTCATGGGACAGAAAACTAAACCAAATGCCTGAGCCCAATGATGTTTCTTTGCTATTAGATGAGACAAATTAGTTCAAAAGTGCAGGAATTACTCAAATAATGTGCCATTATAGTCCAGTGGTAGGTTTTTAATTTCTATTTTATATAGGTATGTATTTTGGGCTATCATCATAACGTAAATATTTATTAATTTATGGTGAAGATAATAAATAGATAATCGTTAGGAAAGAGAAAGTTGATCGATTTCATTGTTTTGTGTTGTCTATATAAGGTAATGTTGGATAACGGTGACCTACTATTTCAACTTTTAAAATTTGAAGCTTGACTAAAAATTCAGTGTTTAAGATAACTTCAAAAATAGTGGATGTTAATTAGCCTATTATATGGCTTCCATTTGTGTTGATTAAACTTGTCCCAACTTCGAAGTATATTTTTTTTAACTATACCGGAGGCCCCAGTTACCCCGAAACTTGGAGCAAGTGGGACACCTAGCCTAAATTCCTCTTTATAAAATAAGAAACTTTGTGATCCTTCCAATTTTGCGACCAAATTTGGTTTACCTAGTCCTGTTTTTGTGAGAGTAAGATCGTTTTGTAGATTATGATGGCTAACGTTTAAAGTTTTGTTAAAGTTGTCTGTAAGTAAACACAAAAACTAAGGCAAAAAACAAAATTTAATACTTAACTAACTTAATTCATATGCCCATATTTAATCATCAATGGTACAAATATGCCCCTGTATAGTTCACCATTTTTAGTGGTGGTATAATTTTTACTACTTCTGCATCATCATACCATATCGAATCTTCTATTTTGGGTCATCTCCAAGAATTACCAAGTTTTCCATACTTTTCCATGCAGGAAACTTTTACTAGAGTTTAATTTTTTCCTTTAACACGCCCTGGAAAATACAGTCCATTGTACACTACAATTACATAACCTCTTCTATTGCTACAGGCTCAGCAGCTTCAGATTCGGATGAATTAGAATCATCAAATTCACTTGCATCACTATTAGAAAAATTATGCCGTTTTTCTTGGGTTTTTTTTAATATGTAAATCATTCGTAGTGCTTGAGCTTCTGCCATTATCATAATTTTCATCTGCTATTTTTCCTCTTCTTTTTTCTGTTTTAATGCGTTTTCTGCTTAGACTTTCTGTAGCTAGTCGTCTTCAGTAATAATTTCGGCTGCTAAACAGATTCTTGTTCTTTTGATTGGGGTGTTTATGTTTTTTAGCAGTTATTCCCTATATTCCCTGTATTGACGTAACGCAACAAAATCTTCTCAAATGAAGTATTACCTGAGGTTTTACCATTTGCAGTCCTTGTAACTTCAGTGTTTTCATCTTCAATTTTTTTCATTTTTGGTATTTTCTTCTTCGTCTTCACCATGAATATCTTATGTATTTTTCACCTGATCTTCAGCACTTGCAGCATCCTGTCTCTGATTCCTGCCTCGAGTTCATTTTCTAATTGCTTTCTATGCTGGTCGGTTTCATATCTCTAGATCTTCAGGTAAAAACATATTTATATCAAAGTTTGAAGGATTGACTGGTGTCTTCGCTATTTCTAAATGAGCCTGATCAAATATTCCACATTTTTTAAATCCATTCATCACTACAGATATTGGAACCGCTTCTAAACATTTATTTTGGATGGCAACGGATAGATGTATAGGAATACGTTTTCTTGAATTATTTCTTTCATAGTTTACCAACTCTTTATCGAACCTATCCTTCATAGAATTATTTACTGCCACATTATCAAATCGACACTGATGTGACTTGCATGCCCATCATAGATTAATAGAATCGGTCTAGCCTCTGGAATGAAGGTTAAAAAGCATTTGGTAAACCATTTTAGAAATAAGTGAGCCTCCATCCAACCTTTCTTTGTGGCACTATAAGCGGTTTTGTCTGTTTCTTGCTGACTAACTCAGGATTCTAAAATATTTGGACCTTTAAAAATGCACAGTGGGAAAAGTTTTGTACCTGATGCAGAAATACATAATAAAACTGATGTATTTTCTCTTCCACAACTGGTATTTTTAAAAGGCAGGAAAATAAGGTTCATGAATCAAGTTACCGTTATAATTTAAGGTAACTCAAAATTAAGTTCCAATTGTATTACTAAATATAACGCGAAATTGACCGTCAAATGTCATTTTAATCCACCTGTTCGGCACTACGTTTGTGTGAATTTAGAGCAACAAACTCTTATAGATAGAAAGCAATCGAATCGACATCGCAATTTGCTGTGCCTTCTTTTATATATACCCAAATTTGCATCAAAATCGGAGACGAAAAAAATGCTCATTTTTGGGAAAATAGAAGATTAATATCAGCGTACATGTAGAATGCAACATCAGGATCTCAAAAAATACTCGGTTCTCATCTAACAGAAATAGTTTAAAAGTTGAGGCTCATTTCTCAGAAAGCATTGAAGATAGAAAGAAGCAGATACCAGTCAAACATTTTAAATTACTTACTGTATTGCTGTGGCTAAATTCCACAAGATTGGAACATAAATAAAAATGTTCCACCTCCTCGTTTTTCTGTTATCCTGATACAGTGACCAGTTCCAAAATTGCAATTTCATAGGTAAAATTTTGGTATAAGGATAACAGAAGAGCGGGTAGGTATAGGAGGTATTTTAAAAACGGCAGGAAAATTAAGTTTCTTAATCAAGTTACCGTAAAATTATTTTCTTTAAACCGATTTTTGAAATTGAATAATCCTTAAACAGCTCAAGACAGAGACGAGCGGAAAATATAATTTTAATCAACCTTTTCGGCACTACGTTTGTGTGAATTTGGAGAATATTTTTTTAACACAGCCTTGACTTCTACCGAATAGCTCTTGTAATACTGTAATCTTAATTCATTTGTTATTTAGAGCGGAACCTGTAAAATACTTACCGAAATTTCCACATAGCGAAACGATAGAGGAATAAAAAGATACTCATTTTTAAATAGATAATAAATATATTTCATCAAAAAGAGTGAAATATAAATATATATTAGGCATTGTATCTTATCCTAATTTCTTTACCGCCAAAAAAAATCTCATCTAAAAATGTATAAACTAAAAAAGGGGTGCCTTTATACAACAATTATCGCTAGGGCAATTTTAATTTGAATGTTTTGTTAATTCAAATATTGGGTTTTTGTATTAAAAAGCCAATATATTCATTTCTGGTTATTTATTCTGTTACTTTAAATTGATAAAACTGGCAGTCCAAAATTGTACTATTGTTAAGACGATAAATGTTAATAGGTCGATGGAAGGTGACCATTTTGATGCAAAATTTGTCATATTTTTTCAAATATTTGATGACCAAATCGAAATGTTCTAGTACTCACAACGGCGATAGTGATAAATGTTATAGAACTCCTTATACAAATTGTATCAAAATCCCATGCACTTAATATACATAAAAAAATCTAAACTAAATAGATGAATTTGTGTCCAATGCTGTCAATAGTTCTATTCCTTGCAAGAGATTGTTCCCGACTGGTGCATTAACTTCGTAGTCCTGTTGCGTCAGATCCATTAATGATGATATAGAAGCAGCTTCTGGGTCCAGCAGATTTTTCAATAACTGATTTCGTCTATGTTTTTCTTTGATCTGTCGAAGTTTCGCATTGTCGTCTTCTTGGATTCTACACCTGAACTGTAATGAAGATGAAGCATTGCTGGACTTGTCATTTGTTGTATCTATCTAAAAAAAAAACAATCAAATGAATATATTAATAATAAGGAGCAATCTACAAAAAATGTTTCATGCAAAAATTCACGTATTTCGCAGGTACAGTTATTCTTCTTTTTAAATGTGTTTGGATTTAATTAGAGTCGCACGTAGTTATTACTGACATGACTCGTATATCTGTCTTTGCCAGTTATGGTCAACTTTGGAAACATTTTTTGTGGACCACTTGTTACAAGGTAGATCAAAAAAAGTGTATACATTTTTATATTTTAAATAACTTTATTCTTTAGAATTATTTTCGCATTAAATTTGCAGGATATATTCACAAAAGTATACGTTTCCATAAAATACATTCAAATCTATCGATATTGAATTAGAATAATATACAATGTTGGCCACCGATAACGCCTGGTCAATTTAAAAACAATTTCAATTATACAGAGGGCACCAGTAAAATGATACATATCAAAGTTATTTTTTTTAAATGGGATAACCTGTATTTTATTGCATTTTTGAAATCTACAAAGAAAAATAGTGTAACATTGTAAAAGGGTTTCTTATTCCAAAATTCTATCATATTTTCTCTTTCAGATGCTTCAGGAAAATTTTAAATTTTCCTTCGGGAAAGTGGTTTTCAACCAATTTTGCTACAGTGCCAATTTTTCCGTATTGTAAATTTCTTTCGTATGGTAAAAAAAATAATGTGCTTCCCGATTTTTCAAACTACTCTGATGAATTTTCCGGAAAAACTAAAAAAAAATTCGTGTACTACTCGACAATCTGTCGATGCCGAAAGCGAACATATTATCGAGAAAAATGCCCATTACGAAAAAACGGATGGAGATAAAACTAGAACCATTAAAAAGAAAAGAAAATGGGAGTTGGAAAGCAAAAAACCTAGAAGAATTGTTCGACAGGGTTTTTATGCAGGGAAGGGGAAATAAAAAAATCGCAACCCTTTTTTTAATTTAAGAAAAATTTAAAATAAAATTGTTTTAAAAATGTTTCAATATACTGGATGTTCTATTTTAAATAACGGACTTAAATATATATTTCGTAAAGGTCCACTAACAGTATTTTCGATCAGTAAGTATTTGAACTTACAAACCACAAGACTCCAAATTTACTTTAAAAACTGAATTAAAATATTAAGAAATTTAGGATCTATTTAAAATTTTTAAACACACCATATTTTTTAAAACACTAGAATATACAAAGTTGCATTTGAAGATTTCAAAAATGTAATAAAATACATAGTATTCTCTTAAAAAAAAACTATACTGCGGCACCATGTATAATTGAAATTATTTTAAGCGACTCGCAAAAATGACGTATAAACACGAGTTCATCTTACTTATCGTTAGTAATTCTGTACAAATTTCATTAATTAACAATATATTCGATCAATAAAAATTTGAACTATTCATGTATTGAAGAAGGATGTAAAAAAAACGGATATACTTGATGAGAAAGACATCTAAAAAATGTGTGCGCCTGCCACTTGATTTTTTTTTGGCCGCAAATTTCCGATTCGGCCAAAAAAGATCAACTTTGTAAGAAAATAACAATTTTGAAATATCCATATTTATTATCATAACAAGATAGTTCTACGTTGTTTCTCTTTTGAACTGGACAGAAATATCTAATGTTTGACAAATTTTAAGATATAATTCATATTTTACGGAGTCCCTAACTAAATATCACAATTGGCCACAAAAACACTTTGTGTCGTCTTTTAAGTAATGGATTAAAATTTAACACTGATCACATAGTAGATTTGTTAAAATACTCACAATCAGCGATAAAAATTTTATAAAACGCTGTGGCTGGAGAAAAACTATGGTACAAATTTCCCAACAGAAATTGGAAAATAACAAATTTTAATTATATTTCTTTAATTCACATTCATAAATATACATAAACATAACTGATTCGCAAATTATGCAACCCCAATATTGCAAGGGCAGGTTTTAATAGCTCTAAGATAATATATACAGGATGTCTCATTAAGAAAAACAGAAAAACTTGAGATTCTCTGAATAAAAATAAGACGACTAAACAAAACATGCTTAGATGAAATATTTCTGGTTTCTGAAATACAGGGTGTTATAGTTGAAAATTCAAAAATTATTAATGGCTATAATTTTTTTATTTCTTAATATAATTTTACTAAATTCGGTAAACATTGTTGGCGTCATAAGATACATCTATTACAAAAACAATTAGTTAAATAAACGTTACCACTGGCGTATTGCACGGATAAGTAAAACTTTCATTCCCTCTAAATTTTACACCAAAAACTTATTCGGACTATACTTTTACATTTGTTGATGTTTTTTAAATAAAACATGTACTCTTGTTGAGAACTCATTTTAATTATTTATTTTGTAATTTTTATATTTTTTAATAAAATTGCACTGGGCAAGCCTTTTTGGTATCATAAGATACACCAATTAGCAAAAAATCAGTTAAATAAACTTTTCCAGTGGCGTACGGCACCTTAATTGCTTCTAAATTTTTTTCACTCTCCAAAAATTTATTTATACTATCATTTTGATTTTTTCATGTTTTTTTTTTTAAATAAATCATGTACTCTTGTTGGGAATTTATAAAAAATCCAAAATTACAAAATTAAATAAAAAATAATTAAAAATTTCGATTATCGACCTTTGAGAGTGAATATCTCGAAAATCATTAACTTTATGAGTTCCAAATAAAAGTACATGATTTATTTAAAAAACATGAAAACATTCAAAATTATGGTCCAAATAATTTTTTGTGCAGTGGCGTAAAATTTAGAGGGTATGAAAATGTTACTTATCCGTGCCATAATCCACTGGAAAGTTTATTTAACTGATTGTTTTGCTGATATATGTATCTTACGACACCAACAATTTTTACCGAATTTAGAAAAATTATACTGAGTAATAAAAAAATTATAGCCAATAAATATTTTTTTAAATTTCAACTTTAACACTTTGTATTTCGGAAACCAGTAATATTTTATCTAAGCATGTTTCGTTTTATCGTCTTATTTTTAATCAGAGAATTTTCAGTTGTTCTGTGTCCCATTCTTAATAAGACATCCTGTATATACAGGTACGGAAATCTACATGCGCACCCTATAGTTTACAATGAATTAGACAAGGTAAAATACGATCAGTGAAACAAAGACCACTGAACAACGATTGCCCATTATGTTGCCTCGAGCACGGTACGTGAGACTTTCTCCTCACTCCCTCTTAGGCTCGTCCCTAATACATTTGGCTTGTATGTTTCAATTTCCGAATCTGTATTATAATAATAATAATAATAATAATAATAATAATAATAATAAAAATAGTAATAATTAAGATTTTAAGAAGATAATGATAACACACTGTAAAATATCTCAAAAATATATATAAAAATAAATTTAAAAAAATACTAATACTAAAATTGGTAAAAATGTAACATGTATTTTTTATTCTGTAAAAAAAGCTAGAGTATATAAGCTGTTTTAGATTTCTTTTGAAATGTTCTACTGCTAATGAAAGTCTCACAGCCACAGCCAGCAAGCTTCTTTGCCAAGTTGTGGTATTCATCACTGCTGTTTTAATATTGCTACTGCTGCTGCTGTTCCTAATATTGTAATCATGCATTTAGTTGTGCGAAAAAAATCAAATTTATTTTTACGAGTCGTTTAAAATAACTTCTTATTTTAACCTACCCAATGTCGATAGACATACCTACTTCTGTAAATATTTCCTGTAAAAATAATTTTAAAGAATAAATTTGTTAAAAAAATGTGTTCAGTTTTTTTTGATAGACGTAATTTACATTTGTTTATTAATAAAGATAAAGCTCTTGACTTCAGAATATGGGTTTTGGAAAAAAATACCAATTTTAAGATTTGCTTGTACCATCAACCACAATTGTATAATCAAGGGTAATACCAAAAGAGGTGAGAAATTTTGAGAACATTTTGTTGTTTCTTTTGCATAATTTGTAAAGAAAAAACAAAATTTCCTCAAAAAAAATTATCATCTCACGTGGTATTTAGAAAGATTATTAAATATAAAGAAAACTTTTAATTAGAATCAAATTTTAAAGTTAATTTTATTTGTTTACAAAATTTATAATATTAAACGATTTGTCGATTTTTCGTCTCACTGTTTTGACAAACCACATATTGATATTTCGCATAAATCATTGATATATTTATCACTCCGATAATGAATTTAATTTTTTAAATCCAATGAGGATTGAGTGAAAACACTGCAGCATGCAGTGTTTTCAGATACATTTTGTTTTGATTGGCGTGTGTTAAAAAATAGGATTATCATTGATTGATGTATTATAAACTATACTATGTCCAACAATGTAAACAAACTGTCCATCGCGTGATCAGCATTGGGATTCTCCTCTTTCAATACGGCACGTGTTGAGACGACTGTCTTCGTTCCACAGTAAGCAATTTGTATGTAATGTCTTTCTCTATTTGATTCGTTACTTGTTGAGTACGCACATAAGAATCCCTGTACAGGATAAAATGGTGAAGGAGCCACACTTTCAGGTTACAAATTTTTCATTCATTCTTACCTTGTAGAACATGGAAATACTTTGCTGCCGTCCCTGCAGTGATGGAGCATTCGAAGAAGACGTCTAAAAAAAGCCGCTGTACATATTTGTTTAGATAATTAACTAGAGATAAGCCTTCACAGCTCAGGTCTTTAAAGCGCTTAACATTGGATTTCGCGACTCGGATTCAATTCCCGATAAAAGCATTCTTTTTTATTTTGAAGAAAATATAAAAAATGAAAAAATTCGACTATTGCTGTTTATTATTTTAAGTACATTTTATTTATCTTAATATAGGCCCCTACAGTTAGGCAATCCGTTAATATTTACTCTATTTATTTTGTACTAATTTGAACCGTTATCAAACAATTTTTTTTCGACTTGCAAACAATATAAAAAAAGCTGAGCTCGTATATGTCAAATTCAATGGCAGAATGGTTTGGTTTTATTAAACATTAACTGCCAGCGGAACACGAATGTAAGTCCATTGAATCTATTTTTGAAGCCTATCGAGGATTTATATTTATAACATATATTTAGTTTTGCATTACATTTTCAATAAATTAATCAACCCTTTTTAATTTAATATTGTATGGTAATTTCATTCTATGAAACTATTACAAACTATGAATTATTAATAGTATTTCATTTCAGTAAATGAGGCATGTAAGAACCAAATATATTATTCAATTCAAAATAGCAGAACGTACATTTAAAAACAGAAGCTTAAATGTTAATATCCAATTTAAATGCTAAATAAGAAATTAAGATTTACTTTTATCATTGTTATTATAGGCGTTCTAATCCAGCTGGCGAAGAAAATATGTATTATTAACCTTTTTTTGTAGAATCGGTTGCAAAGTTGAAGCTTGTATTGTTACATGTATCAAAAGTGAAGCTTATAATCCTGTTAAAAAATATATTTATCTACTAGAATGCTCTCGTAGCGAGAACTTTGTAGGCTTAATTTTCGAAAACATCAAGTATTTTGGATTAGATTAGAAATCTAGAAGATTAACGGAGATATTTACTGGGCAAATTTTTAAATGAAATATTTTATACTCAGTTTCATGTCTACTGAAATGACTACAGTATTTAGGACGCCCAGATTTATTGAGGATATAAAGAAGGAAACATTTTAATTTTTATTAACAAAATTTAAACTTGTTACATCTTCAATAACATTTACAAAATATATGAAATTATAAAATACTGTTAAAACTATATACTTCCTTGTCTGATGAAATCTATACATTGAACAAAATTTACAAAAAAATAAAAAGAAGTGTGCTATGATGTATTAGAATGATGCAGTATAATGTATTAGATATTTTTTGATTAATTAATTAAACAATTTTCAAATTTTAACATAATGTACATATTTAAGTGAATGATGATGATATTGTTGTTAGGTATACAGTGCTAAATACATAGTTGTTTATTGCTAAATAAAATTAAAAAACTATATTAAACATAGATTAATAAACGCTTATTTACAATTTAGGGCATAGTAAATGGTGGTCAATTATTTAAAGTCATGTCATTAAATTTACTTAACTTTAGTAGTGTCACTCTTTAAAATAACAATAGGTGACCTTAATAATAAATCTAATTTATTCATAACGATAACCTTATCAACACTGATACCTACTTAAAGAAAAGCAATTGTAATAAACGCAGCATCATGAAGTATTTGACTTTCCACTAAAATTAGATAATGGTAAAAAAGGATGTTGTACTTTTAATTAAATATCTTCAATACGGTCCATTTTAGAGGCATCATGTACATAACAAAAATTATAGATAACAGCACCACGAAAAACTTTTATTCGAAGATTTTTTTCTCCAATCATAAATAATAGCAACGTTGAGTGATACTGAAATGTTCCTGCTGATAATTCTTAATCTCGCCTCTTCCTTTAACAACCACCTAGATAGGAAGACACTCCTGTACATAATTTGAGATTAATAGTTGCCACAGTACCAGCAACCCCCCTTTTTTAATAACCTTGTAAAATATTTTTATTTTACTTGTTTATAGTTTTAACTAAAATAAATATATTATATTCTTCACAGTTTAACAGACCCCCTTAACCCCCATTTTCAATCAGACTTTTTTAAGAATCAAAGTGCTTCATCCTTTTGATTTTTACTAAAGATTTCAATTTAATATTGTTTTTGTTTCTGAGTTAGGATTTGTTTTCAATATTTCAACTCCTCTTAGCCGAAGAGGCTAGCCGCGAGCTTAGAGTGGATCCACATACTCGCAACAGTTAAGCAGTCATCTCTCCGGTCACGTCGTGCCGACCACTGGGAGGTTCTACTATGGGACTCATCCGACTAGCGGTTAACCATCGACGACGAGGAATGAATGACGATGAATGAGGGAGTGAATTGGTAAATGGGAAAGTAGTAGGACCTTCAAATGGTGGTACAATAAGCCGCAGGTAAAAAAAAGAAATCTCATTTCCCAATTTTTATTTATTTATTCATTCCCTTATATGAAGCTTGATTTTTACCAAACATTTCATGTTGATATCGCTTTTGGGTTTTGATTATTTTTTTTATTCCAACCCCCCTTGACCACCATTTTATTATATAGCATGATTTTTGCCAAAAATTTGATAAATCGAAAAATCAAAAAATCGAAAAAGAAATTCCGTAACGAAAATAAACCTAACACCCTCACTCCGACCGGCACAGCGGTGCGGCGTTGAAAGCCGTGCATCGTCTAACGTCGTTTCAGTTCGGCACGGTGTTTGTGTGCGTGCGACTAGACGTATGCGTGTAGACTAGCTGCTAACTGATTCTATCTCTTTTAGACACAATTTCGAAAAAATTGAATTTGAAAATGAATAATGATCCACAAGAATCCACAACAAAATATGGGACCACCATTGACGCGGTATTTTCCAGATATTTAGAGGATATCAAGTCTCAAACTTATGTTTCTTATTTCAGTTACCATAAACCTATAGTTTCAATGATACAAATTCCTGAATAACCTACATGCATTGTAAGATAATAAAAATATTTTAAACAATATTAACTTCTCATTTATTCAATAAAAGAAACAAAATTGTTTTCTTATCGGTCACCACGCTAAAAAAGTGTAACTTGAATTAATATCAAAGAAAAAACTTGAATTAATATCAAAGAAAAAAAAATACTGCATAAATAAAATAAATAATTAATTATAATTGCATAAGTTGATAAAAAATGCTATGCAATAGCTTTACCGCGGCAGTCCCCGAGTGCCACAAGTAGTTTTTAATACAAATTACATCAAGGTCTGTGCAATGAAAAACTGCAAAAATACTAATCATTTTTCTATATGTCATTTTTCTCATGTGTCAGCAACCAACGTGCTGATTGGTGACCCCAGACTTGTCAAAAATACCACAGACCAATAGGGAAGAGGTACCGAGGTCATTGAGATTTGAGCCGAAATTTAACATGGGGAAGTATAGGGAGTGACAGACCTGTGCCTGTACGGTTAAATGTACAGAGTGGAAAGTCTAACTGAAACAAATTCTGTAATATAACGATTTATCGTAAAATTCCTGAAACATGTCAATTACCTATTTTTTTATTACTTTTTATAAGCAATGTGTCGGAAGAAAAGGTTTACTAAACCTACTTTAATATATTTAATTAGGCTTAACGCCAAAATGTTCGGCATGCTTTTTATTATCAACTAGGGTATTGTCAGCAACAAGATGGAGGATACTTTGAATAATCCACTTACTCTTTTATAAACAAAGTTGGGGGTTGCTGTAACTAAGGGTGGGCAAAAAAATCGATTGATTAGTCGATTAACTCTTTAAAAAAATCGATTATTTCGATTATTTCGATTAATCGATTATTTTGATTAATCGATTATTTTAAATAATCGATTATTTATTTTGATGATTGCCCAGACCTAGCTGTAACATCCACGATAATTAAAAAAATACACCTCTTTGTAATATGCTCCATTGAGAATAAAAAATTATGTTTCAGGAATTTTGCGGCAAACCTTTATTAGGTTTCATAATTTGTGGAGAGCGTTTTTATTCCGTTGTTGACAGAGATATAATTTTAGTTTGGAATTTTTTAAACAGTAACACTCTTCTACTTTGCCATTCTGGTTTGGCTTTAAATCGTAGGTACCTTTTATACTTGTACCATTTTTATGCACACCGATTATTACCTTTTTTTTAAGAACTTAAACTAAATTAACTTTAAATAGGTAATCTAACTTATATATAGTTAGTTATTATTATTGTTATATACTCTACTAAATAATTATTGTTAATAAATCTTTATCAAATATTCAAGGGTAATATAACGAGACCTTGATAAATAGTCGACTATTTTTATTGTTTCTAAATTTTGAGTGTTTTTGATATCAATCTGTCGAGACATAATTTTGTCATTCTATTCTTTGATTATTAATGACAATATTATGCACGAAAAATTTAGTAGCAATAGAAATTGGCGCTAATTTATTAAGGTTGAGTTATATTTTATGAGATTATTTCTAGACTCTTAAATTAATAAATACACAATAAAATAAATTTTATTTTCGGTTCATTTTGAAACATTCCAAGAGATATTAGCTTGTACTTAGCATGGATAGTCGATTTAAAATAGTCAGTGAAAATAATCGATTTATTTGCTTTTGATTGATTCTAACGATAACGTAAATTGCGATGTTATTGGTTAAAATAACAAAGTTGACAGGCGAGGGAAATAATCTAGACCAGCTATTCTCAACCGCTGGTCCGGCGGACCATTAGTGGTCCGCGGAGAAATTTTACTGTCACGCAATTTACTGTCCGCAACAAATTTACTGGTCCGCGGGCCAAAAAAGGTTGAGAAACGCTGATCTAGACTATACTATATCTATTGTGTATTATTGAGACATCCTACATTATTTACAATTATCCACAATTACCGAAAAATATTAGTCACTATTACGTAAATTTATTTTAGCTATAAAATAAATCAAATGCAGGAATGTATACATTGAATTCTCTGATTTAATTGTGTGAAGACTAAATATAAAATTATAAAAAGTCTTATTAAAAAAATATATTTGTTCAAATTAATTATGTAATAATTAGATATTAGATAACAGGCAGTTTCGTTTTTCTAAATATTTATTGCAGTGTACATATTATATTTATCTAAAATGGCTTATATCTCATTTCCAAAACGAATACGTACAGGGCGATAAGATTTTTGTAAACAATTTCGAGGATAAGATTAGATTTTTAAACAAACGGTTCAGGGTTACGAAAATATCACAAATTGCATTTTTTGATAATTTGAGCTTGAGGAAATATTGTATTAAATTTTAATAGTATTAATATGAAGTTCTTCATCGATTTCCACAATACAATTTCTATTTTTATTAACGACTTGCCTCAGTATATAGATGCAAATACGGTCATTTTATTTGCTGACGATACGCAGAATATATACACTTGACTACTTAAACTATTGTTCATATTATTTTTTTAATTTTACCGTTTAAATTCCAAATTTAAAACTACGTAAATTATTAATATTATTATTAATATCAATATTATTATTAAGAATATGTTAAAAGTTTTTATTTGAGGGTATGCAAAATCAAAATGGTCGAACTTGTGTATCATTTTATTAACAAAAAATAGTTAAAATACATTTAATGTAAACTAACATATTCAGCATTGTACGTAATTTGAACACAAAAATGTAAAAAATCTGACAGGGAGATAATTTACTTAGTAAACGAACGTAGACACAATCTTGGTATAAATCATGGACGATCGCACAAATGTACCATGATTATATCAAATACGTAATCAACGACTTGTAAATACAGGGTGTTATTAAAATTATTAAACATATCAAAAGTATTAACATTAAATTCTAAAATGTAAATATTTTGTAAAGTTATCAAATATATTGAGTGCGGCACATTTATTTAATCAAAAAGTGTTTAGAACATGAAATAAAGATAAAAAAATTCCACACACATTTTATAAGAAACATTTTTTCATATCTTCATCGCCAAAGAAAATACTGAAAAATTAAAATGTTACACTTTTCCTAAAATTTCTCGATTACAGTCCATTTTAGAGAAATCATGTATAGAACAAAAATTATAGAAAATTACTCACAAATCTCCGAAAAGGTTGTCCCATATTTTTACTTTTATTTCAAATTTTTCTGCATTATATCTTTTTCAGCTGTGTTATACAACTAGAAGTCCCTCCCGCGGGGCAAACTTGAGCGTTTCAGCTCAATGTTTACTACCTTAATTTGTCAGTGTTTCATTGTAGTTAGTTCCCTATTTTATATACCTTAACCTCAATGTACTATCATAATTTTCATTACTCATAAAATCAACAACGGTGGAGATTTTTCAACCCCCTGATCACACAGCAATTCATTCTGTAACACAAAGACACCTTTTCAGGAAAATGATTTTGTTCCTCGATTCTACATAGACGAACACTAGGGGATCTGAACAGTCGAGCGATACCATAAATCCTCTGATTTTCTGAACATAAACATAAACAAATACACTTAGGAATAAAATTATGTTTGTCCTTATTTTAGAAAATGATAAAAAACCCTGGGACACATCAACTTCTAAACTAAATTGTACGTTCTCCGAACGAATATATAAATATACAGGGCGATTCGTGTAAGTCTAGCACTGTCGGTATTTTTTTTAATAGAACACCCTGTACCATTTTATATTTTTGAAAACTCCTTACTAAGCTGATTTCAACGAACTATTATGTTTATGGTCTCTGAATAATACAGGGTAAAATTTTGAAAATATTAAAATTAGTATTATTATTATTATTATTATGCTTTAAATATTGTTAATAATTAGTCACAACACAGATTTATCTAGAGTAAGTATCAACGTGAACTTCAACATTTTTTGTCCAGAAAAAGTAAAAACTACCTAAATAATGACAAACCAAAGTGGTAAATTTGTTATCTGTTACTTGTAAAATTGTTGGTGTATTGACATTGTACATTAAAATATTAAATTCCTTATTGAAAACTTATTTTGCTTGATTAATAATGAAATATTTAAATGAAATTAGTCGAATTGAAATAATAATGATGATCGGTTATGGGGATAATTGCAGCGGCAAACCTATTAAATCAGAAACATCATCAATTGCCTAATATTTCACAAGGTATTGTGTCTAGAATCCATGCAAAATTCATAGAACTTCCGACACGTCAAACCATTTAAAAGAAAACCGCACTTCGTAGAAAAAGATGGGTATTTTGGTTCAAGTGAATCTTACATCAAGTACACATCACATTACCCGTCAAAGTAACGTCAATCATGCAACTGTTTTAAGGTGTCTCTATAAAGAAAAACTTCATGCATATAAAATAACTTTTACTCAGAAGCTAACAGAAGATGATCCTGATCGTAGGATGGAGTTCTGCGAAATGTTGATGGAAAATCTGGACAGAAATGAGATAGATATTGATACCATTCTTTTTTCAGATGAGTTAACTTTCACATTAAACAGAGATGTAAACCGGCAAAACTGTAGATGGCTAATTCTCAAAAAAGGTGGAAAATGGCTTTAAAAAACTTGTCAAATTAGTTTTAACAAAACATCTTTTCTTTAACCGTCCGCTCTAATGCATGTTATCGAGGCCAATATTGTAAACTCCAAAAAAAAAATGAAGTGGTGCTTGGTAGGCCTTTTAATTTCGCTCCAATCACACTGTTTCAAAATGGTAAGGGAATTTTTCAATAAAAAATTTTGAATTATATTTAAAAATATTTCCATTCGTATTTTTTAAACTATTAAACTATTAGGTAGTCAATACTATCTTATATAAGTAAAAAATAAGATAAAAAAACAATTAGTAAGGAATTTTACGTTTTAAGTTAATAATTATCTTCAAATTTAGCAGTTGGGACATAGTGAGGGAATGATTTTCAGGGTACTTTCTTGAACATATCTTTTTTGTTTATCATATAAGAAATAAATGTGTTTCATAAATTCGTATATCTAGTACAGTAGTTTTATTTAAAAAAAAACTTTTCATAATAGACCTGGTTTATAGAAATCATTAAGGACATCAATTTCGATTTTTTTTTTTAGAATCAGCCATATATTGGTTGGCGGAGAATCCTCATTGCATAAGTGAGACACATACTACATCATAGGTGACCATATTATTGGTCCGTTTTTTATAGAAAGAAATTTGACAACCGAAAGATATTTAAATATGATTTGTTGTTGTTTCTGTTTTGGCTAACTCATATCTAAATGCAAGAGATCGGAGATTGCCGAATGAAAATGTTTGGTTTCAACAGGACGGGGCAACACCCTATTATGCTGCAGATGTAAGAGGTTACCTAAACGAAATATTTCCCAATAAATTGATTGGACGAAAAGGTACTATTAGTGGCCAGCTAGATCACCACATCTTACGCCATTGAATTTTTTATGTGGAATTATCTCAACAATAAAGTATATGCAACACAGCCAACTAGCCTTGCAGATCTCAGAGAAAGGATAACAAGAGAAATAAAGAATAGTTCACCTCAAATTTTAAATAATTTTAGGCAGGAGTTTTATAACAGATTGGGTTGTAGTCAAGAATTAGGTGAAGAACATTTTAAGCATTTACAAATGAATCAATTTTATGTATTTATTTTCATAAAGGAAATAATAAATAATTTCAAAATTTCACTCTGTATTAGCAGCTTTTAAAAATACATATAGACCATAAATATTATTGTTTGTAGCTTATTAAGGAGCTGTCAAAAATATAAAATGATACAGGATGATCCACTGAAAAAAAAAGAGTACCGATAGTGCTAGACGCGTGAATCACCCTGTATATTTATATTTTAGTTCGGAGCACGTACAATTTAGTTTAAAAGTCGACGTGTCCCAGCGTTTTTTATAATTTTCTAAAATAGGGCCAAAAATAATTTTATTCCATCTGGTTTCCACACTGTATATAATGTAATTTCATATAACAATTTAAATAATATTCTTCTTTCGGTACGTCCCAATTCAGATTTAGGCGTGTCATTTTTAAATCACACTGGTGGTTCTTCTAGGAACAGACATTATCCATTTTACTGTCGATGACGAACCTTACACATATAATTGCTTCTCTCAAGTATTCACAAGCCAAGCTGCCCCGGGAAATATATTTTTATTGCTCTACGAATTCAACTAACACAACGTACTCAAATTTGAGAATTATTACTCACCTGTGCTGAAATGACACAGAGTTGAGCCGAGGGTACCCATATCGAGTAGTAAAGTTGAGGTCGTAGCAAAAGTGTCCTCTCCAGTGCGCGCTTACTCCCTCTCGCCCGACGTTAGTTGAAAAGATGAAATTACTGTTAAGTCTAGTTCTAGAGTTATATTATAGTGGTTCTTAGTTCAGGCTTTTCATGTATTAAACAAACAGCGACAGTGGTAGTATACAGTTCGTATGCTAAGCACTTCATTATTACATAAACATAGACGCGGTTTTTTATATGTTACGCAGGTTTTTAGTAACTCAATTTATTTTAACTCAACTTCTACAATAACTATACAACTGATAACATTAACATATAACGTCTATTATAAAACTGACTGACTGACGTCAGGATCACCGACTTATATAACTCAATTTAACCTTCTAGAACAGCCATACTCAACCTGCGGCCCGCGGGCCACATGCGGCCCTTCAAGCTGTTTTGTGCGGCCCTCCAATCTTTTTTGTGCGGCCTCAAATACGAATATTAGTAATTGAAATGGTTGACCTGTCCTTGAGACTTTCCAACGCTTATTAAAAACTAAAACAACTAAAACAGGAGCCTATTTCATAAAACTACTTTGCAACTTTTCACTTTTTGCATTTTGCATATTTTAGTAAATTTATGTTCCATAAAAGAGACATTTGACGAGTTAAAAAGTAAAATTTGAAAAGCAATTTGTAAAGTGGAAATGAATAATTAATAATCTGCAAAGATATCGATATTATTTTATGAAACACAAGTATTTTGCACACGTAAATTTGCAAAGTGAAAAGTTGCATATGAAATAGGCTCCTTGACCCTGTTTTTTAGAAAGTATGGAAACCAAAACAATATGAGGAACCTTGTTTTCTTCTATTCTTTTTAGAAAATATTTAAAGCGGATCCCTATCTTTACCCAGTGTCCTTTATTTGCATTTCAAAAAGGTGGTAACTCTAGTTATCACCCAAAAATGTGTAGCATAACAAACAGATTTATGTGGCCCGAAAAAAAAAAAAAAAAGATTGAGTACAGCTGTCTAGAACCTTTCCGAACGTACAGATGTTTCTTGACGTGGAATGACATTTCTCGAATATTCTATCTTCTTTTACTCGTAACTTTACGCGCAGCACGCTGGAGGATGCTGCGTAACATTATTATTGTAATAATACGATTTTGAATTATTTTAAGAAGATAAAGTGTTGCATCATATTATAATCCTCCTCATATTGTGATACCAATGATACCATATCTTATCATTGATTCCACTAATGATTTGTGGACAGAAATTAGCAATTTTTAAGTAAGAAATTTGCACACAAAAAATTGTAGATAAATGTACGCACCTATATTGTTAATGATTGAACCTGTTCATTCCTTTTTTAAATTTAAAAAATATTTGAATTTATTAGTAATTTTTATGACATTTTCATTTAATTCAAAATCAAAAGATGGTCTATTGAAAGTCAATTTTTTTATTAGATGAATTCATATTGTGAGATTTTTCACTAACTCCATCCTAAGTGTTGTCTTCAAAAACAATAACAATTTACTTACGATTTGGGTAATGAATTTAAGTATAAATAGATAAAATTGGCCTGAGCACAGTTCCTTGAGGCACTCTCATTTGAACTGTGTCCTGTTCACTTAAGACATTATTTAATCTATCCAATTAATTTTTTTGGTAAATATACAGGGTGTTTTTTTAATATTGCGAAAAAATTCAGAGGCGTGTTCCTTGGACGAAATGAAGCAAAAAAGTTCCTATGAACATATGTCCTACGCCTCTTAGATTTTGAACTACAGGGTGGTAAAGTTATAAGAAAAAAACGCCAATGGCGAATGTAAAATTTTAAATTGTGTATCGGAAAATGGCTTTGGATGCATAGAAACTGCGTACCACTTTTCAGAAAAATATCTACAGGGGTATTAAATGTATCGCAAAAAATAAGTCTTTTTCTTATAACTTTACACCTTGTAGTTTAAAATCTAAGAGGCGTAGGACATATGTTCATAGGAACTTCTTTGCTTCATTTCGTCCAAGGGACACGCCTCTGAATTTTTTCGCAATATTGAAAAAATTGATTGAAAAATATTGAAAATAATTCTTAAACAGTTCTAATGTAATACCCCCTTACTCCATGCTGCTGAAGGGCATTTAGGCATCTATATATGAATTTGTTGTATATTATAGTAAATTTCAGAAAATATTGTATTTTTTCGAAAAAAAAAAAAATAATAATAATAAATGTATTACTATGTATACAAGGGAGGATTTTTCACCTGAAAATACAAATTTACATTTACCTAGAGAGGGATTGGGTATTTACCTTTTTATACTAAGAAAGTTGCACCTTGTTTCATCTAAGACTTATTTGTCTGTATTTGTATTTTCTTTTTTGTCTTATATCATTTATTCTACGTGCCTAATGTTTGTAGTATTTTAACTTTAACTTGTGCTATACATTTTTTATGTCTTATTATTTTAATAACACCCTGTTTACTTATACAAGAATATCACAACAGGGAATCGTTTTAAAACGCACTTTAAGTGAGCTACTAATGTGTTTTAGCACTGAGGATGGCAGCAAGATGTTTTAAAATCAAATAGTTCATAACTGTATAACAGACCTTAACAATAAATCAATCATTATTATGTCTTCTATATATTCGCACAAGTTTATCTTTATTCAACGATTACCATTTACACGTATTCTGAGTTTCTGAGTCAAGGCTTTTCCTTTATCGTTTAGTTTTGTTAGGAGCGAGGCAAATGTACCCCGCTCTAATATCGAAACCGCTTACCAATAAGTTCATCAACACGCTATCACTCGGTTGCGATACACAAGCGGCTTTGCCGCTATGCAACAACCAATTATTATTATTATTCTTGTTGTTGTCCTTATTATTCGGCCGCCCTTTATTGTGACTGTTCGAAATGAGTTGGTGCAGCAGTTCGGAGGATATTTTTTCTTTGGGTTCGTTACGCGTTTTTTTACTGGCGTACTCGTATATGTTCGTGTTCGAACGTTTCGAACTTTGAACGCCGCGATCCTCTTTATTTAGATGAGTCATTTTGGTAGAGAGATTATTTTGTTCTTGCCACGATTTTCGTATATCTGAAATAAGTTACCTTCAGTTATTATCGAGGTGTAATTGGATAATTGATAAGTCGAGAAAGAAGGAACAAAGGACGAAGATGTATGCGATTATATGATTAAAAGCAAATGTATGAGATTATGTTGATTCCATACAATTTATTAATACGAAATTACTTCAGAACTGACCTTTAAATATTCGAGTTTCCTATGTATTTCGGTATCAGTGATATTTAAAAGTTGTATAGTTAAATCCAGTATTAGAAATCCGAATAATTATTCTATGTTCTTGATCGTTTCGGCCCTTACTTAATGGAAATCCATATTGTTTAAATGAGAAAACATTTTTATTTTAAAAAATTAAAATTAAAAATTCTTTATGACAATTGTTTCGAAGTACAACTTCTTCAAATGTGACTAATTTACATTTCGGTGTCTACTGTATATACAAAGTAAACTAACTAGTTAAAGTACTTAAAAAATATATCAATAACATTCCAATAAGGTATTATCTTTTTTTTAATTTGGTGTCATCGGCATCTACTACTAAGGCCATTAGCGTCGTGTTCTGTGTAGGCTTTGTTACTGTTTCCCAGCGCCACTTTAGGAACAACACTGTTAATTAGAACCTAACAGTGAATGGTCGAGTGGGGAAAGTATTATTAATATTATTATTACCGGGATTATCTCACAGAAAACTAAGAACAAGTAAAGAGATTTAATAAAGAAGAGTTATTATTTAATTTATCATTTAATAGGTTATCTGAATTTTTAAATCTATTTATTTCAAGTGTCTCTAAATGGTTTAATTTAATGCCCTTACTATATGTAAAATCTCAAATTTTCTATGAAATAATGATCTTCAGTCAAAATATGAATTGAAAAAGTTGAATTAGTTTTCTTTTGAATTGTAAAGAATTAAATATTATTACACAAATTGCAGTAAACAATAGTTTTCATTCAAAGTTAGTGGACTTAATTTTAGAGAAAAAACTTTTTAAACATGTTATTCAACAAGTTTCACTCATAATTATTAAAGATCAAAAGTGTAGTCATAAGACTCCCACATATAGGAATCTCCGGTGAAAAGGTATTATTATACTTAAAAAAACCAAAATATTGACGTAGCTTTCAAAACCAAAATAAATCGGGAGTATATAAATTAAATTGTATATTGGTCAAATTGGCCGTACTTTCAAAAAACGCTTTTCAGAACATTACAATAGTTATATTAAAAACAAAAATAATTTTACTTTTTCAAATCATATTTTGGCTGAAAATCGTTATTATATAGAGATGAAAAGAGATGAAGCCATCGATTTGAAATTTGAATAAAAATTGGAGGATAAGAGGGATTGAAATATTTAAAAAAATCCTAACACATAAACGAAAAATGCAATTTTCAGAAAAAATCAAGATCAATGAGGATGAAGCCTATCAATTCTTAAAAAAAAAATGAATAAAAATGTGGGTTTAAGAGGGGTTGAAATTAAAAAAAAAAAAAATCAAATTAAAACCGAAAAGCAATATCCATAAATAATTATGGATGAACTATTGTTTTTAAAAACAAATTTCACTGTCTTCTTAATCTATTATGAAGCCCTTATAGCAAAACTTTTTTTTTTAACAATGACTGACCAAAGTTGATCTTTGAGACTGTATTTCGGAAAAAAACTTGTAGAGAAATATAACAAAATTAATCAGAAAAGTCATATCAAAGCTGTTGGTAACCCTGAAACTGCAGTTCACAATATATTAGCTGGAAGACTCAAAATATACGTCAGCTTTAATATTTTATCTATGCAGAGCACAGAGAGGGACTGCCTGATCCTGTACTTTTTTGTTAGTCAATCATGTATTTTAACAATTAGAACTGAACAGATAAGTCGTTGATTTCTAGTACTGAAATTACTCTAACACAGTTCTGAAGTACATCACTTTTTTTGACATCAAATTATTAGAATTTTGTCGATTCTAAGGGAAAATTGTATGGCGTCAAGAATTAATGTTTCCTTCTTTTCCTAGTTTGATACTCATCGACTTCACTACAAACACATTTTCCAGACTCATTATATTCTAAATAAAGAAGAAATTTATAAATAAATAGTAACTAATAAAAATGACTTACTCTTCATATTGTGCATGTCTTCCAATTCATGCTTCCTCAATAAACCTCCACCGTGATCGTTCGATTTCATTTGTTTATTCAAAGAACTCGACAATAATTGCGCTAAACTCGAATTATTGTTGTTGATGATTTGATGGGACTTTTTGTCATTCGTGCTCCACATTAAATCGTTTGACACCAAAAGCGGTATATCATCGGATATGTTCATAGAGGTATACGGACTTTTTAATAAATCAACATCGTCCATTTGGAGGTTCATAAATGAAGATTGATCTTCGTCTATTAAAGAATCACAAGGGCTGTTCAATGAGGTCAGGCTGCAATCTGAATGCTGAAATAAATGTTCGTTTTGTAGTCAAGTTGACAATCTTATAATAATTTAAATAGTGACACTACTCAAAATTGACATCTTTTAAGTTAGTAGCTTGAATTGATTAGTAAATAACCCTACATCAAGCATTAAAATTGTTTCAAGCTCAGAAAATACTTTTCTAGTTGGTGCTTGTATCATTTTTAAGGTTTTGATGTAGGTTGTTTACCATTCGCATTGATGGTAATAACTCAAAATATGTGAATTTTGAGTTGTGTCACTATTGCAGCAAAGGTGCACCTGGATTCATAATAATGAAGCAAGAATCATTATCTTATCACTGAATTAATTATGATGACATTCATCTAATAATGACCCGATGTTTTAGCGGATATGGTTCTCACCTTTGACAAATTGGGGGATAATAATTGCGGCGATGGATCCTGAAAATCTCTGTAAGCGATGAAAGGATCAGATGGAGCGTCGTTTAGTAAAGGTCCGAAATTATCTCTCAAGAGGATGTCATCTAACATGTCGGGCAGGAACGGATGATCTTCTAATGGTACGCAAACATCTCCAGCAACCGGGGCCAAATGGGTCAAATCTTCCGGTTCGTCTTTTAACACTGAAAAGAAATGTGCGACAATTAAGGAGACAAAAATATACTACATAAATTTAGTAGGTGTTTTACACTATTCAATTTCTTTTCAAGAAATCGATGAGTCGAAGAATTTGCAGTACATAAACATAAAAAAATTACATTGATGGCCAAAATATAAGCTAAAGAATTTTTGGCAGGCTTTGGTATTGTTTCCCAACGCCACTTTAAAACCACTGTTAATAATTAGAACCCAACAGTGAATGATCGAGTGGGGAATTAAACGCATTGTAACATTTACATGCAATAACAGATAATGACAAATAATAGTATTTCTTTTTTCCAAATAAAAAAATAAGTTTTTTGTTAAGGTTACGTATATACGTCAGAGCCCTTAATCTTACGCAAGTACGTAGACGTAACATTACTTGAAATTCAATGTCTTCAAATGGTACATTGGACAGTTAAAACTTTTAGGCCTATTTAACATTTATTTTGAAATATCAACAATGTCATTTATATATTTTATGAGTATTTTAAGAGGTTATGATATTCATGTTTATGTTTTTGACACGATGAATTACATTTTAAAGGTGTTTTAACTCCCCTTAAAATATTACACCAAATCGTGCATAGTACTAAAAAATACACCAGAGGTCGCTAAAAAACGAGGTACTGGGGTGCGTTCATAAATTGAGAGCGTCATATTTTCAATCGTCCGGACAAAATTCGTCCAATAAATACGAACGATACGTCCAATTGTCAAATCAAGTTTTTGGTTATGTTTTATCTGTTATCTGAGATTGTAGGAATTATCAAAAATTAGTAAATAGGTAATTAATCTAAATAAAACATAACATGGACTTTTTTATGTAAAAATTAAATGCATTACCTTTAATTCTTTGCAATAAAATTTTATCATTTTCTATAATGAAATTACCATCAGTCCGGCAAATTTATTTAAATATTTTTTAATCAAAAAGTAAAAATGGGAAATTAAATACTAGGCTAATTAAGGTTATGACATACTGCGCAAGTCGAGTAAAAATTACCCTACTCAACACGGTGGGTAAAATTTCTTTATTTCGATGCGTTTTTCCTTTAAATAGAAACCGCTGAAGTAATTCGTCCAGATAAGAAGTTCCTCATTTAGGAATGCTTTTTAAAGTCTAAACAATGTCCGGATGCGTTTACCCTACATTTCTTAACGCACCCCTGTAAATAAAAACAAAAAATAATTACGGCGAATTGTCAGACAAATTCAGTTAATTTTTGCTTTATCCAGTGAAAAATATGTATGTATCCAATTTTTTTAAAAATAATGGTAATTTATAATGACTACTAATCATATTCTATGTAACAAACGAAATAAAAAGTGAAAACAATGACAAGACAAATACTAACATATACCTTTGATAATAACCCATATTTCATCAAAAGCAAGTGAAGACATTATTATTTTTCATAATTTTTATAGTGTACGAGACAACAATAATTAAATAAGGAAAATAATGTGTATTCTTTCCTACAAAATTGTAAATATTGATTTTGAAAAAATAAATGTCAGGTAATTTGACATTTTCATGTTATGTTTATATGTTTATAACTGCAAGATTTTAGATAATTAATAAACACATTTCAAAGGTAAATACTTATTTTGTTACCAATCCTAAACAATCTCACATGGAGGGATCTCCCAATAGCAATAAAATTTACTTACAAGGCAAACAGTATTTATATTGAACAAAAATGTTAATCTGTAAACCTTAATTACCTATGCATGTGTGTTGTATTAATCTTTGTATTATACAATATGTCTCACTATGGAAAACATTATTATTATTATTATTATTGATTTTGTGAAAATTCTGATAAAAAATTATGCATGGTCCAAAACTTAAAATACAAGCATCTGATATCTATTTTTTTTAAGTATATGAGGTTTCAAAAAATATGATTTTTGCTGAAGAGTAAAGTACTTTTACTGCCTACGTAAGATATTTTAGTTATTTTAGATACATACTTTTTGTTTTCATATACACCTATAATAACTGTCATGCTAAACATGAAACATCAATGCTTTATCTAGCTCTTATAATGGTCAAAGGGTACCATACTTTTTAACGACCTCTGGTGGATTTTTTTTGAATTACGTACTGTTTGGTACCATATCGTCTTTTGTTTTTATATGGGATTTGAGGGAAGTTGAAATACCTATAATAATATCATTCATCGTGGTTTTTGACTGTTTTTATCTTTTCTCCGTCGGTATTTCAAAGAGCAATTATCTCAATGACACATAATCTGTATCAAATTGGTACCACTAAAATTGATCAATATGTTGAAGTATGTTCATTCATCTCCCCAATAAATTGTTCAATCCCTCGATTTATTGATTATAAAACACCTATAATCAAGAAAATATATAAAAAATAAATCGTACTTATCAAATATTTTTTTTTAGTTCTCCTACTCAAAATTTAAAAGCCCATTAAAATAAATCAAAATTAATTGATAGAATACAGTGTATCTATGACCCAATTTAATTGGGTTTTATTTTTTAAACTACGAGTATTAAAGGTCAATAATTCGAACTGAATATAAAATTAACCAAAAATAATAACATATAACAAAAAAAATTTAACTTATAATTTAAAATTGAATTGTTTTTAAGATTACAATTTATAGTGCATTCAATAGTAGACCATAAAACTATTCAAAATAATAGAATTACATTCGCAATTGCATATAAATTAATCTAAAGAGCATCGTGACCCATCTATTATCGTTCAGATATTGTTTACATACGGCTTGATTGTTATGTAAGGTTAGGATTTAGTTATCTTTGTTATTTACGTTGCATAGGAAGTTATTTTTGAATTCCATTACATAAATGAATGAATTTTTCGAGGTTACCAATTTGGATTTTATCCAAAAAAATATTAAATCCAGAATATTTTATGAAAAATATTGATCTAAATTGTACGATTAATTATGCTGACCTTCTAATTGAAATTACAATAATAATTGTCACATTCCGATTCACTAAAAATAGACGTGTTGCGGTTAAATAGGTAATAATTGTCATTATTAAAATTTTTCTACAAAAAAATAGCCTAAATGTTTTATTTAATATTAAAATTAATACAAATTCCAATAATTTTAATTTTTTTATAATAAGTTTATAGAGGTGTCCCAAATACTAATTAATATTAAATATAGTGTATTTTTTATTTATGCATGTTATTTATCTACAATCAATAGTTCCCACATAAAAATTTAACACAACTTGATTAAAATAAATATCAAACTTTTAGATAGATACAATGACCATGGAGGCCATGGCCTCCCCCCCTAGATTAAAATGAGTCTTTTTTTTATTTAGGTTGATCATATGCACAGCATTTTGTGGGTTATCTTAGGGGACCGTGTCCCCCGAAAATTCAGCCTGGAGCAGTCCTTAGGAACAAATAGGAACACCGACTTGTTTAACTCATCAATAAATAAATAGTAATATTAGAAACATACGCGTTCATTTCTTTCCAGAACTTTGGAAAGGAATATGAAAATATTTTTAAAAGTATAAACTAGTTAGTATACACAGTTCAAAGGCGTATTGATGAAACGAGTTATGAAATTGAAAGCATGTGTAATTTTTTTGCATGTAAACGACCTATTTCTCTATACAGCTGGACGAGTCAACCTTGCCTGGTAATGAAGCAAAATATTATTAGCATATGTTGGTTTTATTATGGATGAAAAATACACGAAGAGCTGCTTTTCGCCAAGAACTTTGACAACTGACACAAGGATTACTTCATGGAAAAAGCGATATCTTTATCAAATATCAGTAGCAACGGATGGGGCTTTGCCAAGGTTGGGTGCTACCGTGGAATTGTAAGCCACTTAAAACAAAATGTACCCGGGATGTTAGCAATACACTGTGTTATCCATTGATAACATTTAGTTGCTAAAAGTCTGAGTAGTAGATTTAATGTCTCTTCAATTTGTTATTAACGCAGTAAACTGAACTCGAAGCAACACATTGAATGCGTGATTATTTGCTCATTTGTGTGAAAAAAGGAGAACTTTCATCACTTGCTTTTTCACACTGAAGTACGCTGGCTTTCAAAAGGCTTATGTTTGACAAGATTTTTTGCTCCTTCTAACATTGTTAAAGATCCAATTTTAAACAAAGTTTAATCAGGTGCAAAGCATACAATGCCTATTTATCAGATTTATTCATGAAATTTAATAAGGTTAACTTGCAGTTACTAGGTAACAGCCTAAATTTGATCAAAATAAAGCCAACCATCTCAGCATTTCTTGTCAGAATTAAACTAATGAAGCAAAACAGACAAACTGCCAGGAAGATGACGTTTTAACTTACGTTCAACATTTAAATGCCCTCTATGCAGATTTTTAAATAAGGTTTGAGGATATTTTGAATATGGTATCACAATAGATAATCAAACCATATAGTGACGTTAAAGAAACGGATGTCATATTACAAAATGAACAGATCGGAATAAGCACTAACGAAGAACTTAAGGTATAAGTTAGAAACGGATATCAGCTATTACAGCTTCAAAGAGATATACCTGATACTTATCCTGTATTATGGAATATCGCGAGAAAGTTTTTAATTGCTTTTTCGTCTTCATATTTAATAGAAAAAAGGTTTCAGCGAGGTTGTCAACCTTCTAACAAAAAAACAAACCAAAGAAAAACAAAAAAAAAACAAAAAAAACAAAAAAAAAAACAAAAAAAAAAACAAAAAAAAAAACAAAAAAAAAACAAATAAAAAAACAAACTGGATATCATTAACCGAGGAGATTTAAGATTAAACCTCACTAAATTGATGCCAAATATTGAAATTTTATTAGCAGCAGCAGCAGGTTCATCCCTCCCGTTAAAAAGCGTTTATTTTGTACTCATTGATTTCATGTTATACATAGGAACTTAATTTTATTTTGGTTTGTTTTAATTTCAGTTTCATTAATAAATATATAAAAATTAATGTTTCTATTGTTTTTTTTTTTTCTATATATTTTAATTATTATTTTTTCTGTTTACATGTTAACATTTTAACTAGCCTGATAAAAAATTTATTTTTGTAAAATTTTCAAAGGTGAATAACAATATTACTATATTAATAATTATTTCTTTTTTTATACTAGCAGTATTATTATCCTCAAAACATGACCCCTCATCTTTAAACCAATTCAAACCAGCTGATATTTAACTAAAAATAGAAAAGGAAAATAAACAACATTGACGCACATGCTACAACTAAATACTATGTTTTCCTAGTCGAATTGAACGCTTTGTAAACACTTTGTAAACTACTTACATAAGCAATAACGAATTTGTATTATTTACAGTGGAAAGTCTATAATTCAAAGGGCATAAAAAGAATAAATGAGAGTAAATCATCATTCGTTTAGATTTACCAATAAAGAAAGGGAAAAATTATTATCAATAACTATAAAATAATAAGGAGATATCACACTACGATACAGGTAAAATGGAAAATACAAATAAAGAAAAATGAAAAGAACTTAAAAATACTTAAGATATAAAAAAAATGCATTGGTTATTGTTGTAAAATATATTTTTAAACCAGTCTGGCTCTATGGAATCTAACTCTGTGGATGTGCAGCAAAGTGCAGTATAGACAGAATTCAAATATTTCAAAACAAAGTGCTTTGAGATATTGCAGATGCACCATGGTATTATAAAAATGATTACAATCGCAGAGATTTGAAGATACTGATCATCAAAGAAGAGATCAAGAGATTTGCAAGGATACATGAAAGAAGCAAAGGTCCTACGAATCCTAAATAATGCAGCCCTAAAAGGAAGACTTAACAAAGTGTAGTTACTGTAGGTGAATTAGGTTAGGTCAGGAGTTAGAGCGTGAGAGGAGCAGATTTTTTTAGGGCGTTTTTAAGTGTCACTAAACGTGCATAACTGTCACTGATTAGGATAAACGAACGCTAAAAGGGTCGTTTATAGTAAAAATAGTTAATGAAGTGAATAAAGCTTGTTTAAACGATCGCGGCTTGTGTTAGAGCAGAGCTGAGCGAAACACAGCAGAATTATGTGTTCATTTGATAGCACTATTAAGGAATGAAAACAAAATTGTAGGCTAGTCGCCGCCAAATCGTAACAATAAATTTAAACAGAGAGAAAAAAAAGCAGAAATGAAATAAAAACAATCGAACTTACTTGTCAGCCCTGGTTCCTCATCTGAAAACGTCAAAAAGCCCTTATTCATATCCTCTGTTCTAGGCGCGAAAATAGTGCTGGTAGCACTGATCGGTCTCGAAGATCCTTCGACTTCTTTCAAATTCCCAAACAGCTTCCTGGTACTAGAAATCGGTCGTTTAACCTCTATTTTCGGTTTCACTTCATTGTTGTTAGGTTCCTTCGTATCAGAAATGATTATTTCTGGAATTACAGCTTCGGGTTTAGATTTATTTTCCGTTTTCACCACTAAATATTGTGACGATGAGTATATTTCATCCTTACATTCCAGTCCGCTAAAAAAATAAATTAAACTCGTTGTTTACTACATTCAAACTCGATTCTACAATAATAGGTACAGTACTTCTATTAGATACGTAATTAACGAATAACTAGTGCAGTAATGAAAACAAGTAATGTTTGAGTCGATAGATAACATTGAACTAAATAAATAATTTAGTTAGGTTTATACGATGATTTTTTTTAGTAGTCTGTCAGTACATCGACCGCGTGATGGTTCTAATACACACTGAGGGATTATTTTAAATGAAATCTTATTATAGCACGTGAATTTATTGCGCGTATGACGGTTGCTACTTTAATTTGGATAACAACGAATGATTATTATGTAATATTGGATGATTATAACGGAGAACGTTGAGCTATACGGTTGTGCTCTGCTGTCTCGTAGGTTTGGGTGTGAAAGAGATAAATGGGTATTTTAAATACTCGTAAGATTATGATTTTTCAAATATAGATAGTACAGGGTGTCCCAATGAAAATTTACTGAAACTATTATCATTATTTTGAATTATATAAAAAGCGCGCGCGTGCAAAGTATTATTGAGTTATAAATAGAAATACAGGGTGTAATAAAAAGGTAGAAAATAAATTCTGGCCGTCTATTCTCGAGATTGACCGATCACATCCTATAGCGGTTCTTTTAACTTGATTTGTATAGTATTTCTAGTCGATAATTTGACCAAAAGTGAACAATAGATAGTTTAAATTATTTATTTAACCTACTAGTTAAGCATTGAATACATTTAGTAATATTTGCTAAATGTCCGTTTAAAAATATTACCAATACGATTATGAACATTTAAAAAAAATATTTCTTAATAATTGGAAAATTCAATTTTTAGATGTGTAGTGAATGCGCCATGCATTAGCTAAAATATGTATTTATAGGAATCTATGATGAGTTTTTATTTAATACTCAATGTCGAAATATCAATATAAATTATGAATTTTTAGAATTTGTATACGTAAATTAAATCATGTTAAAAATAAATTTGATCGTATGTTAGATCTCATTTTTTATACCGAACACTGTGAAGTTGTAAGATCAGATAAAATTATTGTAGAAGAAGACGCCTATCATCCTGCACTTAATTTAAATACAGTGTGTAACAATCAAATGAAATAAATTCAATAGCTCAGTTACTGTGCATATTCATAAAAAATTCGAAACACATCAATTTTAGATTATAAAATGACATCCTGCAACGTGAAAATTTGGCCCCCTTTCGAGTGACAGTTGAAACCCCCAAAGTAAATAAGAAAGGTCTGTAATACCTCATTTAAAAGGTCTATTCATTCTGTATTAAAAAATGCGATGATTTTTAAAGAACTCCGAACAAATCTTATCGAATTTGGCTCCCGGTCAAATTAGCTGAAATTTGGATATGTTGTTCGTTTCGGCACCTGAGCAAAAGTCTCAATGGACACAAAGCTCAATTTTGCTTATTTCTGCTCCTACGGAGCTCCACAGTTCCACGGATTGACCATTATTTACTACTTAAAATGGCAATTTTCTCGAAAGTTTAGTATTTGCTGCGTTAAAAAAGAAGTACCTTCTTATGTTTTCGGTGTCGCTGCATTCAAATCCAATGCCAATATAATAATATTGACAGTTGACAGCTGTCGACTGTCAATATCGAGTTGTTAACATCAGTTTTGAACTCAGCTGCCTCAAAAACATATATTTACATCTGGATTTTATTAATTTTGATTGTCACATGCTGTTTGACAGTTAGTTGACAGCTGATCACTGTCAATATCGTCTTTTTGAGATCAATTTTGAACTCAGCAACCTCGAAGACATCTATTTACTGCTGAATTTTGTCAATTTTGATTGTTACATACTGTTTGACAGTTAGTTGACATCTGTCAACTGTCAATATCGAGTTGTTAACATCAGTTTTGGACTTACTAACCTCAAAAACAGATATTTACATGTAGATTTTATCAATTTTGATTATTGCTTGTTGTTTGACAGCTAAAACACCTTAAAGAATTAATAACGTAGAGTTTCGTTCTTGATAATGAGAAAGCAAGCAAAAACAATTTCAATGGCATTTTTCGTCGGCATTAACAAAAAAAAAAAAAGACAAATAGCTATCGAACATTCTTGGCACTCTTAATTTCGTTTAAAAAGCCTTAGCAACTTGCTGCGTGATTGTAACTGCATGGCATTAACTGCTGTCTCAGTGTTTGAATTTATTAACTACAGATCAGAAACTTTGTTTATTTAACAGAAATAAATATTTTACAAATGATTGGTTACGAATATAAAACACAAAGACAGATCGAAGTTGTTCGCCTATTTCAAGAAAACATTC
Source organism: Psylliodes chrysocephalus (assembly GCA_927349885.1). NCBI lineage: Eukaryota > Metazoa > Arthropoda > Insecta > Coleoptera > Chrysomelidae > Psylliodes > Psylliodes chrysocephalus. The sequence continues at coordinate 61,812,645 of OV651818.1, forward strand.
TCAATTTGACGCATATATCTCAAGGACAATTAGTAAAATAATTGAAAAGAACTTGGCAGATAAAAAACCTTTGAATTTACTGAGGAGAAACCACATACTTCTTGTCGATAAGCAGACGCAATATTAGATGGTATTAGCCATACATCGATCACTCGAATATTAAAAGAAAATAAAATGCTAGAAGAACGTAAATTTGTGAGCAAATGATGGAACTGTTAGATAACAATGTTATCCAACTAGAACATGTATTTTCTGATGAATGCACTTTTAGCTTCATGGCCATACTAATCTGTCAAAATTGTCGCTACTGATCACTGGATGGTCGATGAGAGAAGAACATATTCAATAACATGAAAAGCAAATGTATATCATAGTCAAGCAAACCCACAAGTTTCAGCGAATGAGACATGGTTCCAGCAAGATGGAGCCACCACCACAAACAAATATTTCGAGGTGATGATCGATAGAATGGCCAGCACAATCTCCTGATTTTACGCCATTAGACTTTATTCTTATGGGTCCAACACATGACTTTCATGTCTAGTTATTACAGGCTTTTTCAGGTTATTTTGTACAACCTATTATATTACTCCTGTAAATGTTTAGAGGATTAACTAAATATATACATTTTCCACACAAACACACATATCTTTCTCGAAATATTTTTTTAACTACATTCATTGCCAAGGAAAATAAAAAAAAAATTAAAGTTGTACACTTTTCCTCAAATTATTCCATTCCCGTTCATTTTAGAAAAATAATGAAAAAAAAAATATATAAAGAATGATATCATAAAACTTTTATTTAAACAATTTTCTCAAAAATTCGAATTTTGCATTTTTTGTCAAATTTCTCGAATATGGACCATTTTAGAAAAATTATGTATAAGACAAAAATTATAGAAAATATTATTACAAGCAACTTTTATTCAAAGAAATTTCTTCTCCAATCATAAATAACATATTCCATAAAATAGAAAAACGACCCCCTATAAAATAGGCCGGAATAAGCTTAAATTTAAAGTTTGGTGTTTTTATTTGTATCCGTTCGTGAGTTATCGAGTACAGACAAACAGACACATATACATCATCGCGAAAATAGTCAAAACCAATTCAGGGGACCCCAAAACGACTGAAACTCGAGGTCGAAAAAATCATGATTACTATACTTTCCTATTTCTATCAACAGAAAAAAAGTAAAAATTACCACCATTTTGCATTATTAAAAACTTGATCATTGCTAACCTCTTCATCCGTTTTGAATTTGAAATATGTGAATGATAATATTAATTGAAATTAAGAGGTCGTTTCGTGTTGTTTATTTAATATAATAAAGAAGTTTTTAAAAAATTTAAGAAGAGAAAAGTGACACTTTTTTTTAATAAAATCAATTAAATAGCAGTTTGTGCAAAAAGAGTGGATATGATGACCATATCGCACGAAGACGAAATTTGAACACGACGCCGTAGGCGGAGTGGTCAATCGTCTGAGAGCGATGTGGACAATCCACTCGAGTTGTACAGAATATTTTTTCTACGACCCACTAACGAAGTTTACAAATAAAAAAAATATTTTAGGTTATTAAGACAAAATAACTAATTTTAAAATAATTTATGAATTTTAATAATTTTTAAAATAAAATTAAACGAAAAAAGAAAAAAGTTCATTTCATTTTTCCCCATCCGAGAATCGAACTCGAGTCATCCATGTGGAAGGCAAGAACCACAGGACCAGCTATGCGCTTATTTTTTTTTACTTTAATACTCATAATTAAATTGACTTCATATAGTTTTATTTAAATTAACAAATTATTTATAATTATAGACGAAATAAAAATATAAATTCTATTATTTATCGATTCTACACAATAATAACTCATTTTAATGTATGTTTAATCGCAATAACTAAAAAATATACTGACAATTAGTTTGACAGAATTGTCACTTCAACATTAACCAAAGAACTGAATGATGACTGAAAAAATAGCTCGTTTTATTTTTATACGAAAGAAATACAAATTTTTCTAAAAGAGTCAGTAAAAAAAATTAAAAATGTATATTTCCATGATAGACCAATTGATTGGAGTCAAGAAACGAATTTTAAAGAAGTAATTAGATACTTATGTTTTTCCGACGAACAATATAAAATTAATTTTTAGGTATATGAAGATGCAGTTGTTGGATTCCAAATGCATCGTGCGGCAAAATTGATTTCAGAATATAACAAGTATCCTGTATATTAGTGTATATTACTATAAATTTACCTACCCAGGACGTTATAGTTTTGCATATAAAGATGGTACAAATAATACGATACCATATGGCAAGTTTAAAATATTTTTAGATGTGTTAGATTATTTTCCATAGAGACTAGAATTTTTTTTATTTTAGGTGTAGTTCACCATGATGATTTAATTTATTTATTCTACAATTCAAAGTTGTTTCCATTATTTAAGGAACACAGCCCAAAAGAAATTGAAATGGTAGAGAAACTAACTATGCTGTATGCCAACTTTGCAAGGACAGGGTAAGAAGAAAAAAATTAAATAAATAGTATACAGAGTGGCTTGAAAGGTATTTAAAAAACATATTACCTATTCCTTATATCAAAATACTCCGATTTAAGTAAACTTATCTTAGTACGAAGTCGCTCAGTTTGGGCGCTAGACAGTCCTCGGGTCATTTTCAAATCGTATTTTTATTATACAGGGTGGGCCACCGGTTAAGCGGATCAAAATATGAACTGATTGGTGGATTTAATTTTTTTGCAGTGTTCTCACTACCTAGAATATATTATGAAATATATTCGATCAGTTGAAGGCAATAGCATACTTTTTCGTTTTGTAATCTGTGCGTAGATAAGCTAATATCCATGTGGGTATAGAAAAATTAAATTTGTAAACCAGGAAATTAAATAGACAACTATGTTCCATAAAAATTTATGGTACGAAGCGTCTAGCGTCTAAATTTGTAGGATATAGAACCCGAGTCATAGAATTTGGAAAAAAAAAGTAAAAAAGTGGTAAAGAGTAGCTTGAAATTACTTTCAAGTTGCTAACTTCGACAATAAATGGCGTACTGCTTATAACCAATGATAAGCAGATAAACGAGTGGATAGTCAAAATTTAAAAAAATTCACATTACGCCCAGTAGCAACGAAGTTACAAATCATTTCTGTAGGAAATGTAGGATAAATGGTTTCTTAGATATGGTCGGCGTTCTTTTTAGTTTGTAACATGCTCTCATTAGCATAGTTTTGGATATGGCTAAATTGTAGATATTTTTTGACCTTGCATCATTTAATATAACTTTTTGTTTTTATCTTTTGTAGTAAATTAAAAATAGTATTTAACAATAAGTGCGATAATAGTTATTTAAGAAATAGACGTAAACATTTCGATAATGTAATATCTGACTATGGTGTTTTAAGCGCAAATTACCTTTTACTTATTTCTAAAAAAGTTATTCATTGAAGTTTATGTTTAAATTAATTTAAAGCAATTAGTGTAATTAGTCTTATATTCGTCTTTGCAATATACAAATGCTCCATAATCTTTTACGCTAATGAAATATAATAAATGCAGATAATCGTATCTTGAGAAGACCTTCATGACAAAATTTAACTTCTGGATATTAACCATTATGAAACAATTTTAAAAAAGATAAAAAAAAACGATAAAAGAAATAAGCTTAAATTATCAACACTAAGATTATAACTAGTGTAAACAGTAAGAGAAACGAATTGCTTTAATTTCGTCGTTAATCATCGTCTCGTCGTGCCTGATCATATTTTCGCTCTATCTCCTGTTTCTCAATGTTTCTCCCGGAAAAGCGCCCAACCCAAATATTTCCCTAATTTTCCTGGAAAATGTGTTTAATGTATTGGAAAATGTTTGATGCCAAATTGTGAGGAACCTCGAGTGATATACGAAATTTTTTAGTTTTTCCGGAAAATTTATGTCAAGTCGAAAATTTGGAAAACGCAAGTGAATTTCTCAAAACGGATAAAAGCGAGCTGTTGAAAAAAATAAGTTGGTCCAACAGAAAATTGGTGAAAAACCACTTTATCGAATTTTCCTGATTCGAAGGAGAAAATGTTAATGATTCAGAAGTAGTTAAATTCAATACATTAGTTAAGACCCTATAGGCCCGAATGTACCTAACAAATTTCGTAACAGACAGACAGCATGTTGCAACCACCAATGTTTTGGTAAAAAATCACTTTACCGTAGAAAAATTATAGAGACATTTTTAAAACGATTTATTTTGAATTTTCTTAAAATACTGAAAAAAGCGAAAATTTTCTCGGATTTTTTTATTTCCCTCTCCTCATATCATAAAAAGCGGGTGGCACAAAATTGATTGAAAAACATTTAATCGAATTGGAAAATTGATCGAAAGTATATTTGATCGAATAACAAACATTTTATCAAAAAGACAATAGATCTATAATTCATTAGATCGAAAGGACAATATATCGAAGATCAACATTAAAAATAGTAAAATATAAAAAATTCAAACGACACCATTCAACCGTCCGTCTAAACCAGCTATACTCAAACTTTTTTTTCTTCGGGCCATATTCGTTTGCTATATTATACGGGCCGCAATATTTTTAGAAGATGAATCTTTTTTAGACTATCCATTTAAAATTAGTGGGGACCTCTAATAAATAAAACACAAAACATAAATATATCCCGTCGGGTTACTGAAAAAGCAAGATAACTCACATTTTTAGAGTTTCGAGAAAACGCTATTAAAATTTAATAAAAAAGCAGTAAAAGCTTAAAAACGTATTCAAAACATAATTAGTCTTTACAAAGTATATACTAACAGCCGTATGCATAGTCGATCGCCAGCGACTCGCCAGAGATTCATTCCGTCGTTTCGCCAGCGATTCGCTGGCGATCCGCCGGCGAAAGCCCAAAAAGGTAGCGTCTCGCCGGAGATTGTCACCGGAATGTCATTTCACGCAAGTTTTTATTTTCTTTTATAGGGATTATCACCGGTATCTCTCGCATTTTATTCATAATTCATTTCTTAAAACTCAAAAAATAATGAACGAATATCAACTTTTTCCCTATAAAAGAACATGAAAACTTGCGTGAAATGACATTCCGGTGACAATCTCCGGCGAGTCGCCAGCTTTTTGGGCTTTCGCCGGCGGATCGCCAGCGAATCGCTGGCGATCGACTATGCATACGGCTGTAAGAATCTACATCGATTGGTAACAAAAAAAAAAATCGTAACTTAGCTTATTTTAGCTGCCTACAGATCATAATATATATTGCGCATGTATCTATCTTTAATGAAAAATTAAGGTACTGTGTCTTTAACATTATTGGATACAGCTAGATTGTGATAATAATGGTGAAATTCTTCAGGTGGCACCTGATTTGCAAAGATTTAGTAAATCTTGCAGTTTTTTGTAAATATTTTCAGAGCTATATTTTTCACCCTTTCAGGCATGCCTCTATTGGTTTTTGAAAGTTAGCTGTATCTCAAAGAGAGGGTGACATAATCACCTTGTCGATTTTGGAACAATCGAGAAAGAATAGAAACGACTCTAGACAAAACAAATGGCTTGGGCAAAATGTTGAAGTATTTCAACAAATACATTCAAGAAATCTTTTTTATCTTTTTTTTTAGCAGAAACGCTATTAGGAATCGGCTTAAATACATTTATCAAAAATAATGTCTTTTATCTGGTTTTGATAGACACACATCTTATGGACGTCTAAAAGACGTTATTCAGGGGACATATTCTGGTACCGGGACGTAAATCGGACTTTTACGGGTAATAATAACAAAAATGTTAACAATAAAAGGGCTTTATTTAACAACTTTTACCCTGAAAAGGAGCTAGAGTTAAACGTTTTCAGTTTACAAAAAAAAAAAAAAAAAAAAAAAAAAAAAAAAAAAAAAAAAAAAAAAAAAAAACAAGAGGAATGAATTAAATTTAACACACAGTGCTAATAAAATAAAACCTTGGGTCCTGCTTATAGCTTGTGTTGACATAACTGAGTTTTATAATTTTGTCAAAATTAGGTTTCCAGGTTTCCACCATTGAGATATTTTCTTTCCACCAGCGCTACCGCCAACACAGATCATTTATTCTCACCTCAACACAAAACATTCACTTCACTTTATAACCACTTTATCACCAACATCAAAAAAATAACAAATAACACTATATATTGAGGGTGGGTGGCTCAGTAGTAGAGCCTCTGCCTGCAGATCCAAGGGTCTCAGGTTCGAATCCCACCGTTGGCCGGGATTTTTTTAGCGCAGTGACCGATGAATGTTTTTGCGCATTTCGCTAACGATTTTAGAAACAGAAACCTAGTGTTTTAAAAAGCACCTAATAGTGTTCCGGGCCGCAAAAAACATTGAGGGCCGCATGCTGCCCGCGGGCCGCAGTTTGAGTATGGCTGAATCCCTACTACCGGGAAACTAAACTCAGCAGCTATCAAGTTAGGTACTAATGGCAAATTTTTCTTTAAACTCAAACAATAGCTACCTCGTTTAACAAATTTTATCCTTACATTATTGTTAAATTTAAATTTTTAGAGCTAAACGGTTATTTTTCTTTATTGAGATTAGCATAAATTCGCATAAAATATGTATTTTCAATAAGGTCGAGTTGCATCCCCATGGGAAATTTTAGGCAAATAATTATAAGTTTTTTTGTATAAAAAATGTAATCAATTTATCTAACCTGTGCGGCCTGAAGCCGACGTGGTTCGCATCACAAAAAAATTATAGAAAAATTATGCAAAAGGGAAAAAACAACTAAGTTACCTAACCTGTGTGACCTGAAACAATTTAAGTTATTTAAATTTGTTATAAAAAAAGGTTGCTTGCCTGTGAGGTATGGAGCAGTCACGGTTTGCCTCGCAAAAACAATTTAAAAAAGTTAGGTAGGTTATTTAAGTTTTATTTATTTTTTCATTTTTTGTATATTTGTTTTTGCAAAGCAACAAGCGATGACTCTAGGCCGCACAGATTAGGTAAATTAGTCGAGTTTTTTTATTTGTTTTAATTTTATGTATATTTGGTTTTTCGATCAATTTTCTTTTCGATCATTGTTCTGTTCGATCATTTATCTTTTCGATCAATTGTTATTCGATAAAATGTTTTTACGATCAATTTTATGCCACCCATAAAAAGCCTATCATGTGATACATCAATCAAGGTGTCTAGTCGAGCCGGACAATTCTTATTACAATCTTTTTGCTATATCTCCTCGTTTAAGCAAAAATTTTCCCGGAAAAGCGTTTTACCCAAATTTTAATTTTCCCGAGGAATGTGTTTGAAGTATCAAGAAAATTTTTATGTCAGATTGTGAGAAACGATAATTGTAGAAAAAAAAGACTGGTCTTGCCGGAAAAGGTATGGAAAACCAATTTCCCAAATTTAAAATTTTCCGACATGATTCGACACAGAAAAGTTCAATGTTTCAGTAGTAGTGATTTTCGTGACAGACGGACGGACAACACGTATTTAGTTTTTTTTTTAATTATTATTCAAGTAAATATATGCTGATATTTTTTAGTTATTTTAGCTGACTTCCGACAAGTAACCCAATCCTTAAAACAACTTTTTAGTGTTCTTTAGAGATCGAATTTGTTTCTCATTATTTGTTGTATTCCTTTATAAATTATACGAAAATATTTCAATATAGGAAAGAGAAAACGAGAAAGAATCTTTCATATCTTAAAAAAATAGAGGAGTGGTCCCATTTTTTATGATAGAAATGAATTTGTAAAATTTCTTTTCCTTATTTTGAAAAAAATAAGATGGATTTGTCTACCTTTGAAACTTTGCTAGTTATTAATAGTAAATTCATTAAAAAAGTAAAAGAATTACAACTCAAATGTGACCAAGACGTAAAATAATATAAATAAAACACAAATCCATGTCACAGAAAATAGGAGCAAGCATTTTCCTTCTAAAAACAACTAGGCCTTTGGCTAATACCGCATAAGGGATTGAACTACATTCATCGATTCTCCATGTAATTTTATGATTAATCGCTCCTTTTCTTATCTTCTGTTATCATTATTTTTTATAATAAAATATTGTTTAAATCAATCAAAAAGTATTTTTCGTTACTGTCAAAAAATAAAATCTTAAATTTGTATTGCAATTTTTCTTACAGACGTAATGAGTGAATTATATTTTTAGAATCAACTTTTAATCTCAACTTGTTAAATTTATTTTATTACCATATTACCTTGACATTTTTATTGACTTTTAATATATCAATATTAGTTCTATTTTGATTTTGAATTTTTAATATTTTCTAAGCTATTATTTGTAGAATGACAAAAATTAATAATTAGTATTGTAGATATACCGATAATTTCAAAGAATCTACTTTAAAAGTATTGTTTAATTATGCTTATTTTAAAAATATAAGATAATCTATAACGGAATAAAAAAATGTATTTTGTTAGTCAAGAATTATTGAGATATAATTATCAATTTCGTGGAATGAAACATAAAAGTAACAATAGAATTTGCGTATCCAGAGATTCCTTGGCAAATTATCTATTCAATTTTTAAGGGATCGAATCGAAAAATACAGTACTGCTAAAATGTGATGATTTTGAACAACGTATACATACATTTTTATTATATCTGAACATATCAACGGTACAAGCAACGAAAAATAAGTCATAAGAATTCAAAAATTAGAAAGTTTTAAATTTCAACACCATGTACTGATTAAGAACTCTTAGCGGCTGTATCTCAGAAATAATTTGTCCCACAGCTTCGAAAAAATAATAATAATAATAATAATAATAATAATAATAATAATAATAATAATAATAATAATCATTTATTTCTGTAGACCTGTATACATAGGTATAGAAAACGTCACATAAAATTTACAAACAAGGGAAAATGTAGGAGTAAAAACAAACTTATATATAATTCGTTACAAACAATACATTTAAAACATTTTAGTAAAATTATAACAAAACATTTAAGTTAAATTGCAGTGGAGGTATTCCTCAACACTATAAAAAGTGTGAGCTAGTAAGACCTCTGTTACTCGGGTTTTGAAAGCTTTATCATTTATGCATTTTATGTTATCCGGAAGTTTATTGTAAAGCTTGATTGCTGTAATTAGAGATCCTTTACTTACCATAACTAATTTATGTCTAAGTATAACGAGATTTTGTGCATTTCTTAAATTGTACCCGCTATTAATAGAAATATCACCTCTACAAAGAAAATTCTGATGATTAGACCTTACATATAACACACATTTTAAAATATATACGGAAATAACAGTTAAAATTCTTAAGTCCTTAAAAAGTTGTCTGCATGAGAATTGTCTATTTTTGAAAGTAATGGTTCTTATAGCCTTTTTTTGCAACACAAGTATGTCATTTATTCTATTACAATTTCCCCAACAAAATATGCAGTAATTCAAAATCGAGTGAATTTGAGCGAAATAATACATTTTCAGGATATCTACTGAAATGAAATGTCTTAGCTGCCAAAGGACATAACAGTAAGTGGCTAATTTAGATGTGATATGGTCAACATGAAAATCTCAAGAAACATTACAATCAAAATGAACTCTTAAAAATTTGACACATCTACTTTGAGTTACAGATATACCATTGTGGCGGACCAGTAAACTATAATTTAACTCTCTTGGGGAAAATAATAATATATTTATTTTATTAACATTTAAAAATAGCCCATTGTTGTCACAATAACTACTCATAGTTTCGACAGCCATGTGTGACGAAGTCACTAAATTTTGCCCTCAATTAATTTAAAATTGTATATTTCAATTAATTCCCGCTTGAGGACATGTAGAAGATCCCCCGTATTTCTGTTTCCCAGAAATTACCGTTTTTCAATAATTGCGAGTACCCTCGTAGATTAAAATATTCCTATATTTGCCGAAATCCGAATGGGCATTTTGTAGAGTTGATTTCGTACCGATTATCTACCTTTATTTGTCAAGGTACTAGAAGGACATTTTTTTATTTTTAAATTGTAAACAGTCTGCTGTAGTAGTGGTATTCCCCACTCGGGTTTACCGAAAAGCATAAATTCAATGACATCTGGGAATTACACTCTCTTGATGGCCGGCCGCCGCAAGCTCTTCTACTCTCTTGATTGCCGACAGCCGAAAACTATACGCCCTTCTATAGTGCCTAGTAAATACTCCATGAGTGCCGTGATTTCGAAAAAGATCATTGAATAATCCCGTTTATCTTCTAAGGTAGGAACCGTATATTATTTTTTATATTGACTTTTATATAATTAGTTGCGACAAACTTTGATTCATATCCAGGATATTTCATTTAATCCCTCAGTGGGAAACCGTTGGCAATTTTTATTTGAGGATGGACATAGGCTAGACTCTGAGTGCTCTCATTGTCAACGACTATATCCAATTTCTCTTAAAAACCGCCCAGTTAACATCGAAGTGAGAGGTTCAACTTGTTTTCAATTTTTTTTATTATTTTATTGTTTTATTTTCTTTTTCAGAGGTTCGATCCGTTCCTGGTTAGAGTGCTCTCTCTCTCTCTCCTGATGACGTTATCTAATTTCCCAAAAAGGCGTTTAAATTTCTTTTAATTTTTTTTATTCAGCTGCATTTGAATCATTCCGATCCCCGTTCACAATTAGTTATTGAATGAAGCCAGACGACTTCTGTAAAATTAAATTCACACACGCTCTCGATCGACTCTGGGCAAATTTCAAAATATTATTTTCTACGATCGTCGCCTCCGCCGTCCAATACATCGCATGAATACCCATGTTTCTCACAAGACGAAAATGTTCGCTTCCCATCGCTCGTGGTTAAGATACGAGGGGGTTCCGACAACTTTGATTTCATTTATTTGCTTGCATTTGGTTACCGTCATATTTAAATTGTTTTCAAGTGTATTAATTTATTTTTAATAAATTTTCCGTATATAGGGAGTTTCATAATTCCCGGACCGCTTGGCCTCCTGTGTTAGCGAACCGTAATTATTCCTCAATATTTAAATAGTTTCCAATTGTAATAATTTTTATTTCATAAAGTTTCCGGATATAGGGATCCGTCAATATTTAAATAGGTTTTAGTTCTAATAATTTATTTTTAATACATTTTCCGAATATAGGGAGCCGTTAATATTTAATTACTGTTGTATTTTTTTTGTAAATATATATTTTATTACATATTCCTGTGTTTATCTTACTGCTTGTTCTTAACCGTTCTTTTTCAGGGTACCGTAGGGTACGAGGTGTAAAGGAGATAAGTGTTTTATTTTTATTTATTCTAGTATAGTGGCTACCTAGCAGTGACCGCCTGGAATTATTTTTACCTGAGTTTACCTTGAGTACACTCTGGTGTACCACAGGGTCGCAGAGCAAACTGCGATACCAAAACTGGCGCCTGAGCAACCCCTATTCGGGAATCACCTTCATAGCGCCACACAGACTAACTGATTCACTGTAGGTGAACCAGAAGCCTGTCACACATGTTTGCTTGATCTCGTAACAAAAGAGTATCTTTACTTATAACACTAAATGATGTATCATCAGCAAATTGAGTGATGCAAATATTAGAACTGACTAAGTCGTTAATATGACACTACCTTGTGGTACACCGGAACTGACTTTTCGAGAAGTTGATAGACTTTTTAATGAATTTGAATTAAATAGAACTGTTTGGGATCTGTTAGTTAAAAAAGATTTTATCCACATCAGAGCAGAGCCCCTGATACTATACAACTCAAGTTTATGTAAAAGTAATTCTTGATCGACTGTCTCAAAGGCTCGAGAAAGATCAAAAAACAAAGTTAGACATTTATAATTTTTATCAAAATTTGATAGGATATGATTGAACAAAGTAAGAATTGCATCTTGAGTGGAAAGACCTTTTTGGAAACCAAATTGATAAGGATTTAAAATGCTGAACGTGTTAATGTAATTTACTAGCCTGGTTTGGAATGCTTTTTCGTAATCTTTGAAAATGCTGGTAATAATGATATGGCACGGTAATTTGCAAATTCTGTTATTTCTCCTTTTTTAAAAAGTTGTATTATAACTGCACTATTTAGGATCTGCTGAAATGAACAAAGTCGGTCAAGAAAAAATGCTGGAAATTATTTTCTACTTTTCAAAAAATCACTTTTTATCAATAAATATCCAATAGTATGATAATAATAAAAGAACGATAATTTTGAACAAATTTTACAAAAGATTTATCAAACACGTTTTGCTCTATTCAATAAAATAACTGGTAGGGCCGATTCATCAGATGTTGAAAACCTTAGTATCGATTAAAAGCAAATTGATTGTTTAGTAAAATATTTCAATATAGTTCTGATTCAGTTGTTTAAACGAGTACTAGGTGGCGTTGTTTAAACATTAACCATTTTTTCAAAGTTTTCTTGAAAATTTTAAATTGAATGTTATAATTTGTATAGGTTATTTAGAAAGAGAATTCAATTCTGACAAGTAACAGTCTTATTATTATATAAGCATAGGTCTATTAATTGTGAATAGTCCACCTAGATATTATTAAGTAAGATTCTTTAAATATTAATCTAATTTGGCTTTAATATGTCAGTAATAGCTTAGCTGTAGTGATGAACACACAAAATTATTAAAATCCGATTTTGATTAACTCTAGTGTAAGTTTACAGGTTTAATAAAATTAAAACTATGAAATAAAAATTGAATATTGCCGTGTTACCTCCTTAAGCCAACCCTGATTCCTTTGCCGTTACAGCTGTCGCTGCGTCTATGTTTCAATGCCGCAGTACAGAGACAAACGCACTCCTTCGAGAAGCTACCAGAGAAATCGGTGCGCGTCGGCCGAGTCATAGAGGAAGAAATTCCGGAGATTCTAAACCGTCGAGAATGTACTATTGCAGAGCTGGCTTTATATAAATAGCGCGATTTTGTCGGTAGACGGTAATTTTCAATATAGTGTTGTATAGTAAAGATAAATTGCAATCAATAAATTAGAATTGTGAGTTATAATGCCTAAGTAATAAATAAATAAATAAATAAATAAATAAATAAATAAATAAATAAATAAATAAATAAATAAATAAATAAATAAATAAATAAATAAATAAATAAACTATTTTTAAATTAAACAATCGTTACAATATATTAATAAAACTAAAACAAGTAGGTAACTAAAAACAGAACAAAATAGAAAACACCCGATGCCCTCACAGAATTCTAACACATAATATTAAATTTAAACATCATGCCTTACACTAATTCCGAAGCATATGACATGTTAAAAGTATATTTTGAATGTTTTGATAAAGCTCCGATTTCCTCAAGAGAATATGTATATTGAGATATTCTCGGCGAATTCGACGGTCAAAATCGTTTAATTAATAATATTATAGACTTTTGCTTATATTCCGTTAGGAAAAAGATAATAAGACCCGTTTTTTTACTTTTTCTTGTTAGAATTGAATTCTTTTTCTAAATAACGTATAACAATTATACCATTCCATTTTCAAGAAAACTTCGAAAAAACGGTTACTTTTGAAACAGCGCCACCTAGTGCCCGTTTAAACAACTGAATTAAAACTATACTGAAATGTTTTACTAAACAATCAATAATTTGCTTTTAATCGATACTGATACGATACCGTAGTTATAATAGTTTTATTAAATTTAGGTTCCCACGTACTAGTTATTTTATTGAATAGAGCAAAAAGTGTTGGATAAAACTTTTCTAAATTTTGCTCAAAATTACCGTTCTTTTATTATTATCATACTATTATTGAAAATTTATAGGTGAAACGTGATTTTTTGCATTAACATAACGAATTACGACCTCTAACGGTTAAAATAGAAAATTGAAAATAATTTCCAGTATTTTTTCAAAGCCTTACGATAAATTGTTTCTGAGATACAGCCGCTAAGAGTACTCAAAATTGTTTAAGAGCAAACCAATACTTGAACATTTCTAATTTCTTCTGGGCCTCTATTTTTAGTCCGATTTTTGCGAAATTTTCAGGAAATTAATAATAACGAAACTTAGGGTGAAAAAACTTCGATTATTTTATAATTAAAAAAAAAATAAAAAAAATAACTTTATGTGTTATTCTGTATTAAATCCATGAAAATTTTCCTATTCGTTTTTAAATGGGAGGGTCCCACCTGTTTTCTTAAATGTCTCTGTCTTATCGTTGCACAAATTTAAAGCTCACAATATTCTCGAGACACATAACATCGCGAAATATTCCCAATGGCGCGCATATAAATACAATTTTATATTAGAAAATCCTCATTTTTTTGTTATTTGCGAGAGGTCCGGTTTGCTTATAAGGAACAAATATATTAAAGCTAAAAAAATGTGTTACTGCGAAGATCTATCAAGACTGAGATTCCTTATACTTAGAGAGAGAAAACCAAGGAACTAGCTCTACGCCAGAGAACTACATCCTAGACTATGAAATCTACTAGAAAAGACCAAACTAGACAAGGTACTCTAAACAACGATTAAAGGTAATTCACAATTGATCTGAAAAGGTCGAGGTCGAGATGGTACACACTCCTAACTATATATAATTTAATCTAATAAAATTAGTTCGTTAGATTCGAAACCAGAGCATGATAAGCGAAATAACTTCATTTATTAGTTTTATCTGCCAAGAAAAAATGTAATTCGATAGCACATATAATTATACTATCCATTTTTCACTTCATATTTTCTTTAACATTTGGTCACTAAGTCAAGATTTACTTCTTTGTAATAACCCTTTTTACAAATTCAAATAATTTTTCTTGGCGACTTTCCGCATTAAGTCCATACTTTTTAGTTCTGTTGCTATAGTAGATTCGCAATCGACACGGAGTAATATATCGTAGCGTAACAAAAACGAGAAATGATAACTTCGAACGAAAGACCGAAAGCTGATAGTAGTATTAGGGCGTTGAATTTTTTGTTTGAATTGGCATTACTTAGGTTAAACCATGTGATGATTTTCACAAGTTTTGATTTTTAAAACCATTCTATATCGCTTTTTGTTCGAGCAATTTATCCAATAATAATTGGCCCCTTTACCTCTTAGACCTGCTCATGTAAATTATTTGGGCTCCTTACTTCGTCTATTTATATTCTATTAATAAAGGACAGAAGGATGAGTATTGCAACTATGTTAAAAGAAATAAATTGGATTTCAGTTCAGAATTATGTTCAGTACATGACTGATATTTATTTATAAAATAAAAATGACATAAATCCATCGCATCAGATCTATTAGAAAAAATTCAATATAATTCACAATATCACAACTATAATACAAGAAGCCAATCTGACTTTCATGTACGGCAAGCCATCACTAAAAGTTCCCAAAATACAATTTTTATTAAAGGTTTAAAAAATTTAATAGACTGCCTACATAAATTAAAAAAAAAACAACAATAAATGTATAAAAAAGTAACCTCACACAATACTTGATAAATAAACAGAACGGATATACTTTCTTGTGATAATACTCTTTAAACCTGCCCTTTTTAAGTATTTTTCTTAATTTATTTTTATTTTGCCCCTCGTTTTAGTACTTACTATGTTTAAATTATTAATAGTTTTGCGACGATAGGTTATAGCAACTTATAGCCACAAAACTATTTTTGTGTTAAAGTAGATCCCTAGAGAGCAATGTAATTTACAAAGGCCTTCTTTCAACATACAAATAAATGACAACTTTATAATGAAAATGAAAAGCACAACAAAATACCTCGGTATCATGATTGATCAAAATTTGAAATGGGTTGATCACATTACGTCATTAAAATCCCAAGGTAAGAAGATTCATTTCTGAATTTTATGAATTGAGAAAATTTATGACTAGCAGTTTACTAATTATTATTTACAATTCGCTGGTTGAATATGTAATCCAAAACTGTATAATTAAAATTATCTACAAAAAACCAGCTAACCTAACTTTCTTTTATATAATAAAAAAGTGCTTTGTATAAGAACATTATATTATTTGTCTTGCTGTACCTTTATTTATGGAAAGCCTGAATTGAGATACACTACAAATTATTTGCAATAAATATCAAAAGAAGCATACATTTTTAAATAATTTGACATTTAAGAGGCCATTCATACATCATAGTTGACATCTTGATACTTGACAGGCACAGCCAAGCATTATTCTGCTTTTTGCCAAATAAAATAGCCGGTTAATTATTCTATGGGGTTCCGACAGAGAGCCAGTAAATTTGATGAAGATGTTTTTGTGGCTAGGGGCGAAATAGTAGTAAGTTAACAACACCATAAAAAAGTAATTTTTAAGAAACTGCCTATATATTTTTCATAAATTGGCAGGCTTGGCGACTAATTTCGAATAAAAATAGCCTTCAAAATGGATATGGTTGCAAGTATGAAGGTCGCAACCCGCCTTAGAAATTTCATCTTTACTATCAACAGCTGCTGTTTGACAGGTCGTTAGAGAATGTTTGCAATTTATGGAATGTTGAGAATGTTAGGAATGTTGACGTTAGAAATAATTGGAATTCCTAAAATTGTCACATAAAAATTGCATAGGCGGATTTTAAGAAAATTGATATTAAAGTAGTTAGGATGAACCGAAAATTCTGAAAATCAATAGGGTTCTAAGTTAGAAGTAATTATTCAAGAAAATCAAAACCGTAAGTTAATCAGAACTTTCGTTCTAGAGTTATTGTGCCGGCATACATACACACAGACGACCAGACGAATTTTTTTTTTGCATTTTCGTACTCAGAATGATCAGAAACATGAAAAAAAGTTTTAAAAAATGGGGGTAAGAAAATTTTTTCGTCTGCACGAATGCAATATTGAGTATTATTTCGGTATGTAGGTACTTTACAAAAATTTAATATTATTAAATAATTGCAAGCTTCTAATTTTTAACTGTAACGCCACTGGTAATTTTTAATTTTGTAAAAACTCATCTTTTTGTTTCCCTACTTTATGGTTATCGTGTTAAACTAAATCAGTATTATTTCGAATACACCTTCATACGCTGATACAAAAAGATGTGGTTTCTGGTATTTTAAACATTTTAAACTGTTTGTAATCGTCCCCATGTGTTTTTTAATGTTTTTAAATTTTGACTGCACCCGAAGATGGAAACAAAGTTTTCCGAAACATATGTAGTGCGGTGCTAACGATATAAAATAAAATTTATGACCGAATACACCAAGGAAATTTTTATTTATATAAAATTCTGCTACGGTCTGGAAATTATCCTTGTAAAATATAACATTTTTCAAAAATATTACTAAAACTAAAAATCTTTTACGATTGTTATTTTTACTTACTCTAATATTTCGAGGTTAACAAAAATTGATTTACTTACTGAATTATTTTTATTTTGTACTAAATAACAACATTTTATCTGAGGAATAATTATGAATACAAGTGATAAGAAATAAACTAAATGACGTAACTAATACGAAAACAAATTCTGGGTTAGATAATTCTAGAAAAAATATTTTTCAAATACAACAATAATTTAAAAATGTTTATAAAAGCGTTGCGAATATTCAAGCAATACATTGTTTTAAGCATTAAGGATTTTTTTAATTTGTAATTCTATTAAACAATAGTTGAATAGAAAATTTTAGAAGCTATTGATGGTATAGAAATTCCTTGTATGACGTCATTAGACGTTTCTAAAGCATTTGATTGTGTAAGCCACAAACACCTATTGAACAAATTAGAATTTTATGGGATAAGTACCAGTTTGTATATTTTTAAGTCGTATCTTAGTAACCGAAAACAGTGTTTCTTGAAAGAATGGTAATATTACGCGATCCCCTTCAATAACAATTGGAGTACCTCAGGGCTCAATACTGGGTCCGATATTCTTTCTGATTTACCAGAAAACAAAATCAAAATTAGTGTTATTTAAACTGATGATACTACATTTGCAAAAGTAAATACAGTGGCAGATACCCTAGATGCTATTAGTTTAGATCTAATGATCTGAAATTAAATCAGTGGCTGCTTGTCTGTAAGGGTTATAAGGCTACAGTCAGCCAATACAAGGGGAAACCAATTTATATAAAATTAAAATGTATTACGTCATCTACCCTGACCCATTTAATAAAAAAAATGTATTCCACATCTATTTATAACTTTTATACGGCTCCTTTTGTTTCAGTTGTTTCAATCAAAATCTGGTAGCAATATATTTTCGGAAAGGGGTTAAAGTCGTGGAGTGCCTAATTCAGATGTTTGAGTGGTTATATCGAGCGACGTCGGTCGCACTCGGAAGTCACATATTCGGAATATTTACAAGAAACATGGCTGAGAAAGTCTCCGCCTTCGCTTCAGTCTAGATAGTGAGGCTGGTTATTATCTCAGGCAACATTGTCAATTTACCGATTCATTTGAATTACAATGCTTATAGCAAGTCAAAGTATTTCATTTTTTATAAATAGATGTGACATTAGATGTAATGTATTGTTTATGTGTAATTTTAGAGTATTTTATGATACAAGACTCTTAGCGGCTGTATCTCAGAAACTATTTATCCTATATCTTTGAAAAAAATCGGTAAAGTATTTTACCCAGTTCTTCCCTCGATATAGAAATTGCAAAAACAAGGATTTTTTGATTCATATCCAGGATATTTCATTTCATCCCTCAGTGGGAAACCGTTGGCAATTTTTTATTTGCTCTCATTTTCAACGACTATATCCAATCTCTCTTAGGAAGCGCCCAGTTAACATTGAAGTGAGAGGTTCAACCCGTTTTCAATTTTTTTTATTTTTTATTACATTTGGGGAAAAACCGGCCCGTTATTTTCTTTTTCGGAGATTCGATCCGTCCCCGGGTTAAGAGTGATCTCTGTCCTGACGGCGTTATCTAATTTCCCAAAAAGACGTCTAAATTAATTTTCGCGCCTCACTTCATGTAAGTTTCTTTTTTTTTATTTATTCATTCAGTTGTATTTGAATCATTCCGTTCCCCGTCCACAACTAATTATTGAATGAAGCCCGACGTTTTCTGTAAAATTAATTCACACACCGTCTTGATCGACTTTGGGCAAATCTCCAAATAATCTTTTCTATCACCGTCGCTTTCGCTGTCCAAACACCGCGTAAATTCCTATCATTCTCACTCGACGAAAATTGCCACGGCCGATCGCTCGAGAACAAGATACAAGGGGGTTCCGAAAACTTTATTCCATTATATAGTAGGTTTTCCTTTTCTGAACTTACATTGTAGGTGGGTTAACGGTGGTAACAGTAAACTTTATTTTCCGTATACAGGGAGTGTCGTAACTACCCGTTTTCTTTTATTTTTTATGAACTTCTCAGTTGGTCAACCGTTTGATAAAAAATTAATAACTCCGTTTTAATTAATTACAGTTTTTTTTTTATTATTTTGACCAGAATATTTAATTTAATTACGTTTAATTCCATATACCGGGTTGTACATAATTTTCGATTTAAATATTTTCCCGAACTAGTAAAAGGTAACACGAACTTCAATTGTATTAATTTATTTTTAATAAATTTTCCGTATACAGGGAGTTTTATAATTCCCGGACCGCTTAGCCTCCTGTGCTAGCGAACCGTAAATATTTCCCAATATTTAAATAGCTTTCAATTGTATTAATTTATTTTTAATAAATTTTCCGTATACAGGGAGTTTCATAATTCCCGGACCGCTTAGCCTCCTGTGCTAACGAACCGTAAATATTTCCCCAATATTTAATTAGTTTTCAATTGTAATAATTTATTTTTAATAAATTTTTCGAATACAGAGAGCCATTAATATTTGACTAGTTTTCAATTGTAATAATTTATTTTTAGTAAATCTTCCGAATACCGGGAGCCATTATTATTTAACTAGCTTCAATTGTAATAATTTACTTTTAATTATTTTTTTTTCTGTATACAGGGATCCGTAATTACTTTCTTGTAATCTCGTTTACTTGTAATTATTCATTTTACTTCATTTTCTGTTTACTGCCGTGCCAGAACCGTGCACTAGCACCGTTGTATTTTTTTTTTGTAAATATATATTTTATTACATATTCCTGTGTTTATCTTACTGCTGTTTCTTAACCGTTCTCTTTCAGGGTACCGTAGGGTACGAGGTGTAAAGGAGATAAGTGTTTTATTTTTATTTATTCTATCTAGTAAAGTGGCTACCTAGCAGTGACCGCTATTTTTACCTCCACTGAGTTTACCTTAAGCACACTCTGGTGTTTACATCCAGGGTCGCAGAACAAACTGCGATACCTAAACTGGCGCCTGAGCAACCCCTATTCGGGAATCACCATCATAGCGCCACACAGACTCGCTGATTCACTGTAGGTGAACCAGAAGCCTGTCACAGTTTTTACTAGTTAATTTTATTTAAAAATATTATTATTCAAAAATAGGTTTAATTAAGGACATTTTAACGGATTTACGTCTCAAATTTATAACAGATAAAAAGAAGCAGAAATTTGAGACAAATCAGACAGAAAAGAGGCCCTTGCTTCCTAGTGGTGACATGTCAACTTTATACTCGGTAAACATTGCTGATACACAAAAATCGAATACAGCGCATGATTTGTACCGAAATATTATCGTTTTCGAGCTTGTTGGAACAAACCTATAAACAACATCTGAGAACATAATCATATGTGTATTGTCAATTGTCATTATCCGTTGTATATTAAAAAGAAAGGCCAAATACGTCATTGATTCATTTGATAGAAAAGAAGAAATTTAAGATTTAACATGAAAGTTGAACCTGTCAATTATTAAGCATAAATATTAAAGGTAATACTAATCATAAATCGAGTATAAATGTCCCCATTACATTGTAAAGGTTCAACTTAATCCTTAATCATAATACTAATGCAAATACTAATAATAAGGGAGTATAAATAGACCCTAAGATATTATAAGCGGAAAGAATGTGGTCTCTCCACGAAAAGTCTCGGCAGATTGTGTAGCTTCAATCAGAACTATGTTGAAATATTTGACTAAACAATCAATTTGCTTTTAATCAATACTAAGTTTTTCAAAATCTGATGAACGACACCTTAGTTATAATAGTTTTTTAAACATAGGTTCCCAATCCCCTACCAGTTATTTTATTGAATAGAGCAAACAGTGTTGGATAAATATTTAGTAAAATTTGTTCAAAATTACCGGTCTTTTTTTATTATTATTATAGGTTATCAATATTATAGGTTATCATTATTATAGGTTATCATTATTACGTCCTCTAACGGTTAAAATAGAAAGTTAAAAATAATTTCCAGTATTTTCTCTTTTTTTTTTTTGAAGCTGTAGGATAAATAGTTTTTGAGATACAGCCGCTAAGAGTCCTTAATCAGACATGTAAGTTTTACATGTTTGGGCAATAATTACTATTATTTTTTATTTTCAAATAAATTAAATACAAACGTTTTTTTAATAAACTTTGATCTTAGTTTCTTAGTCGCAACAGTTTATTGATTTTTTTGTTAATATTTCTTCTGGCTAGTATTTTATCGTTTGACCAATGTAAGGACAACAAAATGTACCATATATAAAAAAAATAGTGTGATTTTTAGTAATAATCATCGAAAGAAATGAGTAAAATCGGTGAAACATTCTGTATCTCAGATATAGAAATTAAAAGGTTAATTAAATAGTACCTATATTTATATTATTAAAATTATATATTTCATCCTATGTAATGAATACAAATAAAAATGTTAATGTTCAAAATAGAAAAAGAATATAAATAAAGGATATCAATATTCTAAAATGTAAAAGGATTCCAGATATTGTTTAACTAATAATAACGTTAATTTGGCTATATTTTAGTGTGCAAACTTTACAAGTATTGTATGGTAACGTTTAATTTATTTATAGTTTATTTATTTAAAACACTTTATTTACAATTTATTTATAACGTACTAATTTATATGAAGGGTACAGAAAAAAACCAAATATGTTACTTTTTATTGAAAATTTAGGTAGGGGTACCATTTAAATTCCCCTACTCAAGACGTTTATCTGACAACACTCAAACCGGGAAAAAACCAGCATAGTTTTGTGTAACATATTATTAAAAATATTGCGTACAGGATAAAAACCAGCTTGGTCCAAGCGTGCAGGAAAAAACCAGCGAGTCATGTAAACAAATCATCTGACGCAATATTGTGTAAACGTTCCAGTGTTATTGTGACCGCGAAAGACTTACGTTTGTTCTATTTTGTGTGCGAAAGCAACAATTATGGCTAGTAGTGATTCAGACGAGTCGGTCAAGCACAAAATGAAGGATTCAAAAAAAAAAAAAGGAAGAAAACCGGACGGATGTCAAAGGTCTCTAAAAAGTTGAAATTATCGACCCATGAAGCTGGACAGCCTTGTAACTGCCTAAGATTAAATTGTTTTGCTGTGATTAACGAAGAACAAAGGAAAGGAATATTAAGAAACTTCAATGATCTGCTCTCTCACGATGAGCAAAATTCTTATTTAGCTGGGCTGTCAAACAAAGAAGGCCACATCAAAACGAGAGTATTGCTATACTCTCCATGAAGCGTTTTGTTCTATGCATGGGATAACAAAAAATAAACTAATTTATATAAAGGAAAACCTTAAACGAACTGGTGCAGCTCCTAAAGATAGACGTGGAAAGCATAGTGCACTGCATAGAAAGCTGGACGATTTAACCAAACGTTTGTTAAGTAACCACATCAAATGTTTTAAGGGTCGCCAGAGTCACTATAGTCTAAAAGATACAAAAAAAAACTTATTTACCCGAAGAGCTTACAATAAAAAAAATGTTTAACCTCTTTAAGGAAACGAATCCAAATGCTAAGGTCTCTTACGAAACTTATAGAGAACAATTTTTAATAAATAATTTAATATTTCGTCTGAATACCCCCGGACTGACACATGTGCAACGTGTGACGAATTTCAAATTAAGGTTAAAAGCTTGTCTGCTGAAAAGGATGCAGATGAGAATAGAAAATTAACAGAAATGAATGATTTACATAAGAGAAAGGCCGAAGCGTTCTATTAAAAAAAAGGAAGCCAAAAGAATTGCAAAAAAAGTAACAAAAAGGAAGCCATCTGCGTTGTCTTTGCAAAAAATATTTCAATTCCAAAAATTGCCACTAACGACGTGCACTATAAACGGCAATTGTCTATGTATGCCTTTAACGTACATGTCTCTTCTGGTCAGTCGATATTTTATATCTATCATGAAGGAATCGCCAAAAAAAGGATCCAACGAAGTTGCTTCTTTTCTTTTTCATTTACTCAATACTTAGAAGACGATATTGAAGAACTGTAAATCTTCTGCGACTCTGCCGGAGGACAAAATAAAAATTTTACCATTTTTCGTTTTATCCATTTTATTGTAAATAACAGAATTCATGCCTTGAAAGAAATAAATATCACATTCCCTGTCAGAGGATACTCCTACTTGGAGTGTGACAAAAATGTAGGATTGTGGGATTTGAAAAGTCCTTTTGAGACCCCAGAAGAGTTTGAGGAAGGTATTAAAAATTCCCGCTGAAAGCCATCGCCGTTTATCGTAATAAGTGTATCACAAGGCATGATCTTAGATACAATATATTTACAAAAATGCCCGTGAAGGAAATCGTGGCAACATCTGACCATAGCCATCTCATCAAACACCGTTCAACATACAATGGGCCACTAATAACCAGAATAATAAGAAAACGCTTTGGGGGTTATGATTGACAACCTGTGTTATTTTTAACAGGTATGTTATTTTATAAACACACAGAAATAACAAGCGGTTCACAGATAACGTATCTGTTAAAAGTAACATTACTTGTCCATCATAACTCCGTTTGACACAAACGCATGTGTAAGAAATGGAGAATTTGTACTGCCTGCTCCAGCATACGATGGTAAGTTATATGAAAGGTTTAACCTAAAAAATGAGATTTAATAACTTTTTTACAGGTCTTCTACCAATTTCAAAGGCCAAGTTAGAAGACTTTATGAGCCTTATGCGGTTTTGCAGTCCAAGAGCGGTGAAATTTTTTACTAGTAAGTTCAAATTATTTATATGTTGATTGTTGATGTATAACTTTCAAACGTCAACAAAAAATAAATAGTAACTACACTCATTAAACTTTCTTTCCTGGTATAAAAAT
Organism: Psylliodes chrysocephalus; assembly: GCA_927349885.1. Taxonomy (NCBI): domain Eukaryota; kingdom Metazoa; phylum Arthropoda; class Insecta; order Coleoptera; family Chrysomelidae; genus Psylliodes; species Psylliodes chrysocephalus. The sequence goes on from OV651818.1 coordinate 61,836,771, forward strand.
AAAATATGACGACTGTTTTTTTTTCTTCAGATGACATGGCTGCTTTTTTCCCTGCAAAACACTGACTGCTAGGCTACTTTGTGCAATAAATTCGCCACCAGTTTTTTTAAGGGCAAGGAATGTAATTATATTATTTTGTAATAATGTAAATTCAGTTTTGTGTAAGCAACATGTTTATATAACATTTTTAAATAAAAATATTTAGTTTTAAAGATTAAAATTGTATTTATTCGTTATGTAAGTGAAATGACATGTCTGTTTTTTCCCTGTACCCTTCATATAATACTTAGGCGCATTTATAACTCAAATTTCTAATTTATTTATTACACTATATCTTTTCCATACAGCACTTAAATTGAATCTTCTTTTTATCATGTGAAATAATTGGTCCAATGTATAAACGAAGTGTTCTTTGCATTTCATGATCACGAAGTCCATCAACAAATGCTTGAACAGTCAAACATTCAATCATGTGTTCCGGAGCTGATGGGTAGACAAATCACACCATCGTGGCAATATCTACTTCATATTTTTGAAGAGTCTCGTCTCGTTTCTGTTTGCAATTCTTTAACTGTGACTGGTATAAATGTTACAAGTGTTCGCATATTTAGTGTCTTTTTGAGTTGCTCAAAATCATCTATCCCACGCGTATAGTCTAAAGGACATCTAAAGCATCTACTCGAAAGGCGATGGTCAAATTTACTGCCTTCCCTTCAGACCATTCGTTTGCTCTGGCAGCTGTTTCGATCTGTTCAAGGTAGTTGGTCCATGATATCTTTCCGTCGAAAGTTGGGGCTTTAACACGAGCAGAATTTACAGCTCCTTCCAATTTCAACTTCGACTCGACCTCATGGCACTTTATTTCACCGTCCTTGGCCGGTTCTGAATGTTTCAGTTCTCCTATCTTCTTTTCCATTTCTTTTATTTTCTCCTCTAGAGAAGACATTATTTTCTCCTCGACGGAAAAAATTTAATTTCTTATAAAAGAGATATCAAAGGAGACTTTAATTTCCATAGAAGATATTTCAGCAAACACTTTTCCTTCCAAGAAGGAAATATCATTTTTTTATAGAAGAAACATCAGCAGTAATTTCAGTTTTCATAGAAGACATATCTGAAGTCTCCTTTTCTTCTAGGGAAGAAATCAGACATTTTATTTATTTTCTAAGAAATAACATTTTTTATGGAGGAAGCACTGAAGAAACGTTATTTTCCATGGAAGAAACTTTATTATCTAAAGAAGAAATATCGGTTTTCATAGCTGACATTTCACTTTCTAACGAGAAATTGAAGAAATTATAGCAGAATATGAATCATCAGAAAATAAATACGTTCCTAATCCAAATCTTCATTTTCTAGTGCTTCTTTAAGCCGTTCTGACAGCTCTGATTTCTTCCCTGTCGTCTCCAGTTCACGATCTTCAAATTCCCGACGTAACTCCGTCACTTTTAAATCAGTTTTTTAGCCATTATTGTCCACTATTTATTTACAGTTCCACTTCTAACACCAATGTAACGACTGTTTAATTTATTTATAGTTTATTTATTTAAAACACTTTATTTAGAATTTATTTATAACGTACTAATTAATTTATATAATACTTAGGCACTATTATAACTCAAAATTCTAATTTATTTATTACAAAATATCTTTTTGTAGTGCCTTGGAAGCACTACATACTAACTCCAACTCATATTATATTGATATACATGTCACACTTATCAATCTTACCTTTTGAGGCAGCTTATCTACTTGATGACATCGGTTGCCAAGCATTAATATTTATGTACACAAAAAATGTCAATATTATATATTTTTCTGTCATGATGGAATTACCTATTTTATTATATTCATATACACCCTCTTACAAACTGCTGTTTTATTTACAAGATGGGATCCCCAAAGTTAAAAGATCCCACACTTTTCTATACAGCATTTAAATTGAATCTTCTTTTCCGTCGACAAACTCGCGCTATTTATATAAAGCCAGCTCTGTACCAGAACTCTCTCGGCTTTCCAGAACGATCGAAAACTGCCTTTCTATGACTCATACGCCGCAAAGGGATCTATCCGGTAGCTTCTCGAAGCGGTGTGTTTGTCTCTATATGGTCAGCACTAGACTTCATACCGCGGGCAAGGAGTAAACAAGGAGCAGAGACGGCTTTCGCGTCAGAGTATATTAATATTTGCGAAAATTTGTCGTTTAATTTCTGATTTCGCTTTTGGTCGATTCTATAAAATTGCTATACCATGACTCAAACATTCAAACAAAATTTTATAATTTTATTATCCTAAAATATAGGACATTTTAAATTTCATTATCTTAGTTATCAATTAATTAACGCCAATATTTAGCAATAGGAAAATGGAAATAAATGTGTTGGATAGACACAAATAATAATATTTAGTAAATAATAAAATTTACTTTTATTATTTATTAATATATAGTTCAATTCAAATAACAAATTTCAAATGGTAAATGAAAATACCCACAAAAGGAAAACAATGGGCAATATTTTCATTTTTTTTTTTGTAAGCTAGTTTTATTTATTTTATATTATTAAAAACAACAATAATACAACAGTTAATATTAAAAAAAATATTGAGTAATAATATAAGTAAAACATAAAAGAATATTTACAGATATAATATCAGAACATTTCCAGACTATAACAAGCAATATTTGAATTAAAGTTTATTTATTTTATTATTTGGTATTTTTAATATCAAAATACATCAAGTTACATCACATTTCTATGAATAATCTCGAAAAAGCTTATTTTGGATAGCGAATAATGGGCATTTTAACGTACTAATACGATAATGATAAAGTAAAATAGTACATTATATACCTAGGGTGAGAAGTGAGCTATTATTTACCGAGCACTTTTATATCCTGAGGCGCGTAGCGCCGAGGGATATAATGTGCGAGGTAAATAATAGCTTTCTCAGCCGAGGTATATATAGAATTTTTTTTACTACTAACATTAATGTATTAGCAATTTTAATTTTGACATAAGTAATTTCCTAACAATTTGTTAAATATTTCGAAATATCAAGCAGACTGGAGCGTGTTTCTAATCAGACTGGCTTTATTTATGTAAAAATTTGGCATGTGTCAAATTTTGGTATGATTCTAGGAAATATCCCATTGCATTTTTGATATTTTAATGACATGGATTTATTGTTATTAATTAATAATTTTTAAAGCCGGTGTTGAATTTCCTAGTTAATATATATTTTTACTATTAACACTGATATATATTATCATATTTGATTTGATTAGATTTTAATAAACCCAGCTTTAGTTATTTCCTACTTATTTTTCAAATATTTCAAAATATCAAGTAGTCTGGGAGTTTAGTTGTCAAATTAACAAAATGAAACTAATGAAATTTAGTTTCATTATTTACCTAGGTTTTTTTTTATTATCATTATTTACCTAGGGAGAGAAATATTACTTCTCATTAGAGGAATGGAGTAAATAATGGTGATTTCTCATGTTAGTAGTAAAAAAAACGCATTTTATAAAAGAATATTTGACTTAGACTGTGTCAAACACATTAATTTCCATTTTTGTTTTATTTGTGCAAATGAATATAAATATTGTTACCTGATGATGTAGTTGACGCACACGACGCTCTGGGGTTTCTGATTTTTGTCGAGGATTAAAGTAGCTTGAGTGATCAACCATACATAACCTCCGGATTTAGCCAGGAAACGGTACTGGCCAGTTTGGCACTGGCCTTTAGAAAATACTGAAATTAAAATACATAAATTCCATAGGAAAAAAAAACAAATTGTATACATTACACATATTGAGCAAGATTAATAAGGATTCATATTATAATTTTCGATTCCTCATTTTATATCGTGTAATGTCATAATTTTTTTATGAAAGGGAACATTAAAATTGATACAGAGTACCGAAATAATCAGGAAAAAATATAGAGAGATTAGTTAAACAAGGGGAACTATTTTTTTCTCAATCCAATAATGTATTTTTTATATTTCATTATCCCTGTTAGAGACCTACTGTTAATTTTCATATGGCTATGAATCTTTTAGAACTCTCCAATCAATGAGGCCAAATTTTTGTTAAAGAATGTAATTAATTATACTATTCTCCCAAATATCAAATGCTACTCTTCCTTTTAGTAAAGATGATAACCCTAAGCCATTGGCCTTTCATTTATTACAAAAAAACAGTTTTGTGGTGCAGATTCTGAGTATTTATATTCGCTTAATTACTTTTTGATTTGCATATCAATGTTTTATGATATATGTTTTTGGTAACCTTCGACGCAAAAATGATTTATTTTATCTAAAGTTAAAACTTAGGATTAGACCTATGGTATCAAAATAAACGTTGAGATTATTAATTAATAAGTAATTTTATTTTTTCTATAAATTTAGAACTTTGCATCTAATAAACAACAAAAAAAATAGATAAGATTATTAGGTGCGTCAATAGTTTCGCCTGATTTATTAATTAGGTATCTTTTTTAAAATGCTAGATTATTAAATATTCACATGATATGTATTTTTTATTACAAATATCCCAGCCTAAAATTAACTACAATCACATGAATATATTGCACATAAAACTCCATTTGTTAATAGAGATACTGGCCAAAGAGTTGTAACAACTGTTGCACCAAAAATATACAATTCACTTCCCTTGCAAGTCATAAATATCAAACTTAACAATTTTTGAGATAACGCAAAAAATTTCATGGAAATAATTTTGATTTGTGGATGTCAATAATAACTTTAATGAAATAGGAATCCTAATATACAAATAAGTACAATATAATGGCTATAACATAGTACAAAACATAATTTTAGAAATATAAATATTTAAATAACTATAAAAAATATAATATTTAAATCATTTCACATATATCATTAAATTAAAATAATGAAAAAACAAACGATAAAGTGCTGTGAATGTATTCAAACATATTCTTATTTTAAATTTTTAATATGTTTATTCATGAAAAATAAATACAAAATACATAGGTGAATTTTCTAACACACTGTAATATATAGGAGAGTACATTCAATCAAATAACTAATGATTAAAAACAAAAGTAATAATATACGAGTATTTCACGATTGCAGTTTATATAATTTTCATTTTTTTAAACAGAACATACTGTTCAAATACAGAATACATGACAATCAATTTAAGAATTTTCGTCAGTGTAATCCATTAAGACCATAAAGGTACACGGATGACTCAAAAATATAATATAATACAATATACAATTTTTTCTACGCTAGACTTAAAACTATTATACATAATTTTTACGTACTGGCTAGCCGACCGCCGGCGGTAGTTGAATTTAATAAAACGAAAACCGTCTTCCGGCGGCATGGTCTTCTCACATATAAGAAAGCCGCCGAAAATCTAAACTGATTTGTTGATGAGGGCGGCAGGCTATCAGAGTATTGATAAAGCCACCGGACGACGGTCTACTGTATTTAAAACATTAAATGCCGCCGGAAAAAAGTTGTGTATCGGTGACAACACTAATCATTTGTAATTGCTGTGGTGGGAGGTGTTTGTGTGAATGCGTCTTGTTTGTTTTCATTTACGCCGTGACTAGCAGTAGTATTTTATAAACCTTAGAAGCAAATTTCACATACATGAACAAATAATAATGCCGTAACAACAAGAAGACGAAGCAACGACTTATCGTAGGGTGGCGGCTTCGCCGCCACCATAAAATTTCAATCCATCCCTGGCTACGCCGACCGGCATAAACACCAACGGCCTGGACATAGCTCATCTACTTTGCCAAAAGGAGACCGATGTACAAATAAAACGCGTACGACATATGATCATTTTCCACAAAAATGTAGACGATTTTACAAGTATTTTTTCTTACCACCGGCATTCAATGTTTTAAATACAGTAGATCGTCGTCCAGCGGCATTTTTCAATTTCCTGATAGCATGCCGCCCTGTTCAACAAATCAGTTTAGATTTGCGGCGACTTTCTTATACAGTATGTCGCTAATGTATGGAATAAATTCATTATTTCTAAAATAATCGACTTTTGAAAAAAATCCAAAAACAGGTCAATTTTAATTTTTGAATCGTCATCACATGATGTAGATGTAACGAACATTACGTCACCAATATTACCGTGGTGACGTAATCGGCAATTTTTTTAAATGCAACCATGTGTCTCAAAACACCTCATTGGAAAGGTCTTCTAATCGTCTTTACAACGATGTAATTATTTGAATATTTATTTCTACAGGGTCGACCAAAACTGTTTATTTACTAAAATCTTAATCATAAATTCTGATTCACTGAACTAAGTTATTGTAAGGACCGCCACTGGAAATAAAACATCGTAGTGTACCCAAAAAATATTTCTGCATTTTGGATATGTTACTGATAATAGTACTAAATTCTAATTTAACACTAATTGATGTGTATCAGTCAAGTGTTCAATAGTTAAAATCTTTAAATTAGCATAATTTAGTAATGAAGCTTACAGAAACTGAACGAATCGAAATATTAATGATGATTGGCTATGGAGATAGAGTAAGGACACAGAGAGAAGTTGGCAATTTATTTAATGCTAAATACCCCAATCGTGAACCCATTTCTCAATCAACAATTAGTAAAATCGAGAAAAAGTTTCGAGAAACGGGCCATGTTAAAGATCTCCCCAAAAGTGGTAGAAAGTCAATTTCCGAAGACAAAAAAGTTAACGTTTTACTAGACTTTCAAGAAAGACCCCACACCAGCACGAGACAAGTTGCGCTGGATAATAATTTACACCATTCTACTGTTGCTAGAGTACTGAAAAAGGAGAAGTGGCATGCGTATAAGGTACATTTGGTCCAAGAGCTGTTAGAAGATGACTTTGATAGGAGAATTGAATTCTGTGAAACAATTATGGAACGATCTAACAAAGATCGTAATTTCATAAAAAATATACTTTTTTTGGATGAAGCAACTTTTATGCTCAACGGCCATGTAAACCGCCAGACATATCGATACTGGGCAAGTGAAAATCCCCATTGGATGCAGGAGTATACGACACAATATCCTGAAAAGGTGAATGTTTGGGCCGGCATTATAAATAATCAAATAATAGGGCCATATTTTTTTGAAGGAAACTTGACCGGTCCTCGATATCTTCAATTTCTTCAGGATTATCTATTACCACAATTAAATCAACTATTTCCAAATAGATGTGATTTGTGGTTTCAACAGGATGGGGCACCCCCACATTACGCCTTTGATGTACGAACCTACTTAAATGCTGTTTTTCCAGATAGGTGGATAGGAAGAAGAGGAACGATCGAATGGCCACCAAGGTCGCCAGATTTGACACCCTTAGACTTTTTTTTATGGGGATACTTGAAGAGCAAAGTTTATCAAAGTCGCCCAAATGATATAGAAGAGTTGAAGGATCGCATCAGAACGGAGATTGCACAAATAACGCCTGAAGTTCTCGTAAACGTTAGAGACGAATTTACTGCTCGGCTGTCTCATTGCATTATTGCTGAAGGTCATCAGTTTGAACATTTAATATAATTTAATTGTTTTTTACTAAACAGTTTTATGTATTTTAGTAAATAAACAGTTTTGGTCGACCCTGTAGAAATAAATATTCAAATAATTACATCGTTGTAAAGACGATTAGAAGACCTTTCCAATGAGGTGTTTTGAGACACATGGTTGCATTTAAAAAAATTGCCGATTACGTCACCACGGTAATACTGGTGACGTAATGTTCGTTACATCTACATCATTTGATGACGATTCAAAAATTAAAATTGACCTGTTTTTGGATTTTTTTCAAAAGTCGATTATTTTAGAAATAATGAATTTATTCCATACATTAGCGACATACTGTATGTGAGAAGACCATGCCGCCGGAAGACGGTTTTCTTTTCAACAAATGCAAGCACCCCGGCGGTCGGTTAGCCAGTATGTAATTTTTAATATGATTTTTTTACATTTATTTTATTTTGATTTTAAAAAAATAATTTTTTTAACAATATTTTTTTTTTTTTTTTTGTAATCCATTAAGACCATAAAGGTACACGGATGACTCAAAAATATAATACAATACAATATACATTTTTTTCTACGCTAGACTTCAAACTATTTTACATAATTTTTAATATGATTTTTTTACATTTTATTTTGATTTTAAAAAATTAATTTTTTAACAATATTTATTTTGTTTTTTTTTTTCTCATTTTTAATTATTTTATCTATTTCTTTAGATATAAGTTATAAAAATCGATTTTAGGAGATTAGTTGAGCGGGGTGCTACAAAATCGAAATATATTTTACCTATAGTTTTTTTAGCAGTATTTGTCTGTATATAATCTTTTGTTTTAGTTCTAGTACGATATTGATGGCCAGGTGTTTGCAGGTAAGTGCGGTTTTGAAATAAATGAATGATTAGACTAAAAAGATACAGCTGCCTCAAAGACATTACATTAGTGTTAAATTTTAGATTTTTACAATACATAATTTTTAAAATTTTTTGTTGTAGGATTTCGACCTATTCTAGATGACTTGGCAAAGTACCTTCCCAATTTATGATGGCATATCTGAGACGCGATTCCACAAGTGCATGGTAAATCGTTTTTAGATGTAGTAAGTTTAGTATTGTTCTTATATATTTAAATTTATATAATAAAAACCTTAAAGTTTTAGCTACGTCCGATAAGTGTGAGGTCCATCTTAAATGTGAATCTATTTTTACACCAAGATATTTAATTTCAGAATTTAAACAAATTTCAGTAACCATAATGTTGTCCGTAATAGTAATTTTATTATAAAGTGGTAATTTATGTTTATAACTGGTAAACGGAACGATATAGGTTTTGTTGTAGTTAACCGTAGTAAGCCTTTTGTGTTTAAATATATCAAATAATTTTTTTACATCAGTTTTTATTCTATTTTTTAAATTTTCCCACGTTTTGTTACTATATATTACAGCAGTGTCGTCTGCAAAACCAATTACCTTTCCCGAAGAGTTAAAAGAAAATATATCATTAATGTACAAATTAAAGAGAATTGGTCCCAGTACGGTACCTTGAGGAACGATACAACTTTTTCTCTACTGAGTTCTCCATTGATCCTAATATGTTGTTTTCGGTTAGTTAAGTAGTCTTCGAAAAATTTATATGGAAGTCCCCATATCCCTGCATCATCTAAGACGTCTAACAACTGCGAATGACTCACAGTATCAAACGGCTTTAGCTAAATCAAAGAACAGTACTGTTGTTGGTTCGGTTTTATCAATGGAGTTATATAGTGAGGAAACTAAGGTCTTAATTGCATCATTTGTTGATAATCCTTTCTGAAATCCATATTGTCGATCTGACAATTTATGTAAGTCCATTAATCTTTTCATTACAGTTTTCTCCATTATTTTAGCCAACGTAGTAATTATAGATATGGATCTATAATTGGACATTTGATCTTTTTCATGAATTGGAGTTACGATAGCTGTTTTAAATATGGAGGGACAGATCCAACTAGCAAATATCAAATTTATGAGATCAGCAATGGGTCTGATTAGCTCGTTATGCAGTTTTTTAAATAACTCGGCTTTCAAGTTATCTACTCCCGGTGCTTTATTTATTTTAAGTGACAATATTATGTCTCTAATCTCTTCGTCAGTCACTGGTAACCAATAAAAAGTGTTACAATTCTTTTTCCGGATTGGAGGAGGATTTGTTTTAAATAAAAACAAGAAACTTAATATGTTAAATATTGAGAAAAATCGGATAAATTATATAAGAAGGGAAAGTAAAAACAAAAGATTATAAAAACAGAAGGATCTAGGACTTACTACCAAAACGCGTTCTTTGCTTTATTTATTCTACCCTTGTCTTCTGATTGATTTCGTTTTTGTTGAGTGAATTTTCGATAATTTTTTCAAAATGTTTCTTTGGTGTATTATTTTCTTCAACTGTGGGATTAGTAAATTCTTCTTGTTCTTCATGAGCATTTCTTATATTGGGTGTTCATAAGGTTACTACTTCTCTCTCTTTGATATGACTATTTTTCGGTGGTTTCTAGATCACTAGCTCTATATGTCTTATTATTTATAAAGAGCTTATTACCTTTTATATAAGATCTGTTTGTAGGGATTTCGCGAGCCTTCTTTAGATGTTTTCGTAGAATAAAATTTTCTTCTCGCTGGACTTCGGTTAAATCACTACTGATGCTTACATTACTTCCCTTTAATTTTCTGCAATTCTTTTTTAAGTAGGAAAAGAACTCTATTTTTATTGGCTTATTGCTTGAATGATCAAGTTGATAATAGTTATTAATATCTTCAATATCAATATTCAACAGGTTTTTAATAGTATTTTGTAGGTCATCAAGAGTAATGTTTTCGTAGTTTAATCCAAAGATCAATATATTGTTCTTTTATGCTCCCCGTTACAGAGTTTCCACTTTTGTTTTCAATAAAACATTTTCATTTTCAAGTTCTGTGACTCTTTTACTGAGCAACTCTATTTTTAGAGATAATCTTGTCTCACATGCATGTATTGTATGTATAATTTCTGTTATATTTGTTAAAATATCTTGTCTTAGGCTATCAATTGATTTTACTATGCTTTGTGCTTCTATTTCATTTTTAGGGCTCAATTATTTTATATTAAAGTTAAATCCCCTTGAGACGACTATGGTGTAGATAATTTTAACCTTATCTGCCTATGTTTTCTAATTAGGTTAGAATTATTTGGTAGCTGAATTGTAATATTTATAGGACTAACCTGGTTTTAGAGGCAAACTGTATAAGCTACTGCTTCTTGATGAATGTAATTTTTGTACTGCACTTCACAAAAATAAATATTTTCAGTTTTTACACTTATATATTAGAAAATATTTCCAGAGTAATTAAAACACGTGTATATACGTACAGAGGCGTACCTCAAAGTTTTGTTTAGTTTTATTTTTCTATTCTTTTCTTACTCTAATTTCTATATAACTGTTTTTATATTTGATTTCTCTTCTTCTTTTATGATATTATGGGCTTAATCCGAGGACTATCCGCCCAGGAAAGTTATATTTGATTTAAAATTTAATATAGGTGTCTAAATCTAGATGCATTTTAGCAATATAAATTGTTCTTTCTACATCCATTAACCTTATAGATTAGATTACTTCTAAAGTGGGTACAGGCTCTGGGAATACGCCCAGATGAGATATTGGTGTGTACAGTAGAATTTGTTCCACACATTTTAAAAAGACGAAATTTATTTTCTTCACGGCCACTTATAATTCCGAAACCACTTGTAATAACAAAAAAGAAAACATTATCGCTCTTGAAATTACTTGCCTCTTATGTATTTTACACGTATTTCATTCTAACTCGAGAGGCAGAATGTTCATTATGTAATAGCTACTGGCCAATGGCTATGAATATCACGCCCGCATCGTAGATAGTCATGAATTTCATGATTGACAGTTTTACGCGACGTATTAGTATTTAGTTTTAATTTGGCTAAATAAAGATAAGCGGCGTTTATTAAGTCGAACTTAAATTTAAAAATTGGTTAATATAATGATCATTATATCGTCGGCTGGACTGCAAAACCTCGTATTTGATATTTTTGACTTATTTGTGTAGTTCAATAGCTCGTATGTGAAAAATGTTAGAAAGTTTTTTATTTTTGTATGTTCAATGTTAATATCCAAGAAGGGAATGTATTTTGAGTTTTAATAAACAAAAGTATAACATTAAAATCGATAATTTATTCTTTCAGACAGGTTTTACCCTCTCCTGTAAAATTATTGGAAACGCAGATACGAGGTTTTGCAGTCCAGCCGACGATATGGAATTTTATAATATTCCTTCTGAACTGGCAATTTATGCAAATAATTTAAACACAAGTTAGATTAAATATTTCATTTTATTCTTTATTCAAAGTTTCTTTTTACTATATTCAACTCCTACTGTGTCTGTGACCGTGTTAGAATATACTATTATTGTTCCGATGATAGAGTTAATTTTTTTTACGAAGAGGAGAACAATAATTTATTAGGTCCTCGACCTGGTCCAATTTAGACAAAAAATGAATTATTGCTATTAACCTCAATGTAAGACTATTACTTATTTGAAATGGTTGTTTTTAATAAAAATGGTTTTTAGGTACTGCAAAGTTAATATTCTTTAGAATATTTTATTTCCTATAGGAATGAAAGGCCAAAAAATCCGTTGAATCTGCACTTTCCCAACAGAGTTTTGTATTTTCACGTTTTCTATCAATCAGAAAATTTTACAGATACAGATTGTCCAAATAGGAAAAATTTAATGTATTAATATTTCTTCACATAGTAGTTTAAGAATTTTATAGGTTTTCTTTTGAGAAACCAACATTTTAAATATAGATCCAAATTTAAAATTGTACCAAAATCGTTCTCGTCAAATTTTAAACAACTTTTAAAAATGTCCGTCCATCTGATGTCATGTTTTTTGTCCGCACGATAAGTCAAAAACGAAAAATGATACCAACTTCAATTTTCAGAAAAAAACAAGGTTTGTAAAAGAACGGAGTCTATGAATAAACATACAATTTTTAATAAAAATCACGTAACTCAGAAACAGAAAAAGATAAGTTGTTTTAGCAAAAATCAAGATCATCGATTCTGAAAAAAATCTAATTAAAAATGGGGGGTTAAGGAGTTGAAATTAAAAAAAAGAATCAAAAACGAAAAGTGATATCAACTTTAATTTTCTGGAAAATCAAACTCTATAAGGGAAAGAAACCTATTTAATTAAAAAAAAAATCTGATTAAAAATGAGGGGGATATGAGGGGGATAAGTGGGGTTAAAATTAAAAAAAAACCAAATTAAAACAAAAAATCAACTTGACATTTTCAAGAAAAATCAAGTTCTATAAGTGGACGAAGCTTATGAATAAAAATAGGGCGGTCAAGGGGGGTTGAGATTGAAAAAAAAATCATAAGGGGAAGAAGCCTATTGATTCCGAAAAAACAAATCCGAATAAAGATGAAGGGTTAAGGGAGGTTGAAATTTAAAAAAAAAATTAAAAATCAAAAACGAGAAGCGGTATCAACATGAATTTTTTTAGTAATAACAAAGTTCTATAAAGGGCCTATTGATTCTGAAAAATATATTAATAAAAATGAGGTATTACGGGGGGGGGGGGGGGGATTTACGCGTACCTCTACCTCGCCGCTTCACTATTTGTGTACCCTTACTTTAAAAAGCGATATCAACTTGACATCTTCAGGAAAATCAAGCACTATAAGGGTATGAATCCTGGTTTTGAAAAAAATATTTAAAATGGGGGGGGTTAAGGGAAGTCTGTTAAACTGTGAAAAGTATAAATAGAATTCAAAGCAATTATATATCTTTATTTTAGTTTGAAATTGTTATTAATAAAAATGATTTTTAAGTGTGTTAATATTCTTCAGAATACTTGGTTACCAAGGAATGAAAGTCTAAAAAAAAATTTATTTTCTATTTAATCAGCAAATTTTACAGGTCGCCTGTCCAGAATAATATTGTCCTAACTCCATTTTGTAATTTTTTAGAGAAAAGGGGAATTATGTAATGCATATACCTGTATTAGCGAGAATATTTTAAGTATGTAGTTTCGTTACCTTAGTATTTTATTACTAAGCCTCTTTCAATCCTATTTAGGATATTTCATTACACTACCTTTAAAGTAATTATGATCCTGTAAAAAATTACAAAATGGACAATATTATTCTCGACAGGCGAGATACAGATTGTCCAAATAGGTAAAATGGAAATTTAATTTATATTTCTTATATGAATATCATCTCGTTACTTTCTCAGTATGTCATAAAGTTATTTTTTATAAAAACTTCATTACTGTATTGTTTGATGCATTTTATAGACAATGTTATATAAAATATTGTTTAAAAAATACGTCAAGTTATGTACCTTTGATGATGCTATATTAATGGCTAGAGAATAGTTATAAATTGGAAAAAGATCCGATAAACCGAATTGGAGTGGAATTAAAAGTTATGACGTTGTGACGGCAACCTTGAGTTCGCAGGTTCGATTCCTACTCGTAGCGAATCTTTTTCAAAAGAACAATTTTCCCAATTTTTCTCTGGTTTGTTTTTACTTCTCGGGGTTTGTAACATTTTAAAAGTCTAATTATAAAATGTTATTTTAAATGTGTGCCATCCGGTATAATTCAATTATCGCCACACACAATATTCTAAAGAAAGGGAAATTTCTTAAAGTGGGAATACCATTAACCAAACGATCTCGCATTAGATTTTTAAATTTCATTTACTATTGCCTTCTGCTCGTATCTGGTGGTGCTTTGACTGTTATAGTGAAAACGAATGAAATCAGCCATAACTCAACCGCTGTAAACCACACGCAGTAATTCACACGCTGAAACCCTTAAGCTATAACCTACACGCAGTAATCTACACGTTGTTAATTGATCGAGCTGAGTTAACGTAAAAAGCGACAGTTACAACTCGAAGTTACTAGGAAGAAAGAGTAACCGACAAAGGCGTTGGTTCCAGAGGGGCAGAAATGTCAACTATCTACAAATGAAGTGGCTAGCAAAAAAGCAAAAATGTGGTAATTACTAGTGACTAAAATTATTTATGATCGAATCAAAATTGATACCTGATAAACTGTAAATAATTTGTTTTCTGAACGGTTTCTTGTTTTCTGAATAAAATCGTTAATTTTTATAAATATATATGTTGAATCTTATTTTTTAAAGGTTACAAAAATTCTCTTTTATTCACACTAAATTCTGTATAAGTTTTTATTAACTTCTTTTTATTAATAAAGCTAGAGTTTATAATTCTCACTAGCTTTTAAAAATAAAAAAAGAGAATTATTGGTGCCTAACATTTCCTAGAAAAATTATTACCCTAAAATTGTCTATTTGAAAAGCCGAATTCACGACAGAAAAGTATGGTCAATGTGCTCATTTATTTTTTTTTTTAATTTTTAAGGTAAGTAACATTTGCTATTAAATTTCACTGAGCTAGTAAAAATCTCTATAAGTGTTTTGAAATTAACATTTATCAAAAAGGTAACGAATAATATTACAAAATGGTGGGCAAAGTGTCAAGGTAATATTGCAGGTTTTGAAA
Source organism: Psylliodes chrysocephalus (assembly GCA_927349885.1). NCBI lineage: Eukaryota > Metazoa > Arthropoda > Insecta > Coleoptera > Chrysomelidae > Psylliodes > Psylliodes chrysocephalus. Next base: position 61,851,903 of record OV651818.1, read on the forward strand.
TTTATTCCTGAACTTCTTTAAAAATAAATGTATTCTATAATCAACAGTCATAAAGTAGGTATTCCTGGACTCGTATAGGAATGTTATTGTGTAAAATTTGTATACTTACAGCATTTATAAGAAGCCAAAATACCATCAATGTCGACGGCGTGGTAATATTCAAAGACGGATTTTCCTAATAAATCGTTGGAATCATAACCAATAATTTCGTTCATTCTGAAAATAAAAAAATAAAGAAATTAAGAATGAAAACATCGCCATAAAATCTCTTTTTTGTATATGCTTTTTAACTGTAATTACATTTTGGCCGGTCATTACTTCTTTGTAATGCTATTTTTCTGTTATATTGGAACATTAGTAAGTATACATGAATGTGATATTTTTGAGTGCTTATGATACTTGAAAATGACGGTAAATTATTTTGAAAGTAATGTACTTCTGTTACACTGTAGCAACGAGCCTGAGCACTTGGGGAGTGCTTGCGTCATATCAAGTTGTTCTAATTTTTTGCTGATTTGTTTATGATGTTAGATCAATGAATAATCAAAGTTTTCCATCTCGAACATCAAACGCAAGAAAGAAAGGAAGAAAAATCTTTATTTACTCCAAAAATACCTTTAGAGGTGTAGAGCATGTTCATAAATATAGTTTATACATAAATAAATACACATTAAACACATTTTTTACATAATACAAATACATTTTTATAATTATTATATTTGTTCTTAATAATCAATACTTTATATAATTACTGAATCACAGAAGAATTCGTCTAAGTTGAAATATATTCCACCTGTAATAGGTTTGTACCGTTGGTTGGATAATAAATTAAAAAGTTCTTTAGTGCAGAAGGCATCTTAAAGGTATTATAGATATGTTCAACTTCATTGATCTCAAACAGATCGTAATTTTGTTTGATAAATATAACACAGGGCAACAAAAAAATATTTTTTTTGGTGCCTGGGATTTTAGAGCTGATTTTAACTATATTTGGGACGCTAAATCTGTACATGCAATCCGTTTTTCTCTATCAGCTCTACTTTTTTAGATACATCAACTTATCTACCAATGTGGTTTTTATTCAGTATATTCATTTATGAGAGTTCTAAAATTATTATATATTCATTAATGTAGGTACAATGGTTTTATTGTCAGTCTGTAATTGAGTAAATTCTAGGTAAATCTATAAATAGTGGAACCATTGCCTATCAGGTACCTGAACTGACCCTTTTAATCCCCTAACTTGGGTAAGTCTCGTCAGTTTGTGCGTTCTTACTAATGAGAGTAGATCGAATTCGGCGTGTTATTTTATGTTAAGAAAAGAGTGTTTTTGTGTTGTTGAACAGAATTAAAATGAGTTCAGGTTCCAGTTCAAGAAGAAGTTGTGTAAATCAACCTGATGTGTTTTGCTATATATGCGGAGAATACATGTTTCAACAAAACAGACAAACTATTACTGACTTTGTAAAGCGAGCGTATCTTGAATATTTTGGAGTTAACCTTGGTGATCAGGACAAAAAGTGAGCCCCGCATCTTGTATGTAAAACTTGTACAGAGCATTTACGGCAGTGGACTACCGGGAAAAGAAAATGTCTAAAATTCGGCGTACCAATGGTTTGGAGAGAACCAAAAAACCACTTCAATGATTGTTATTTCTGTTTAGTAAATACTAAAGGAATCAATCGAAATAACCGCAGTAAGTGGACTTATCTCAATGTAGACTCGGCAATACTCCCTATCCCGCACTCAGATGAAATACCGATTCCAACATATCATCAGCTACCAGATATCTCTGATGACGAATATTTTCCCTCTGATCGCTGTTCTGATGCTAATAAAAGTTCTGATGCTTCCTTAAGAAAATAGGATTGGAAGGGTCGCTATAGGCATTGAGACACTTCCTTAGTGCAGTGGCGACAAAAGGGGGCACAATAGATCTTTTAGGTCGCATTGTATTAACACCCCATTCTCAACATAACATAATGAAACTAACAGTGGCTATGAGGAGACGTCATCAGTTCCTCAACGCTTCAATCAAAATGAATTAAATGATCTCACCAGGGATCTCAATTTATCGAAAAAAGCTTCTGAAGTACTGGCTTCTAGGTTGAACGACAAAAATTTATTGGAACAAGGAACCAAAATTACCTATTACCGTACAAGAGAAAAGTATCTGCTACCATTCTTTTCTCAAGAAGACAATCTTGTATTTTGTCACGAAATTAATGGACTCATGAAAGAAATGGGACTTTCTGAATATATTCCAGATGATTGGCGCCTATTTATTGACAGTTCAAAGCGAAGTTTAAAATGCGTCCTTCTACATAATGGGAATAAATATGGTTCAATACCACTAGCTCACTCAACGAAACTGAAAGAAGAATATAATACCGTAACTTTGGTCTTGCAGAAGATAAAGTATCACGAACATCAATGGATGATTTGTGTAGACTTAAAAATGGTAAACTTTCTTCTTGGGCAGCAAAGTGGTTACACGAAATATCCGTGTTTTTTGTGCCTCTGGGAGATAGTAGGGACAAAACACACCACTGGGTTAGAAAAGATTGACCTCAAAGAGAAAACATGGACGTTGGGGAAAAGAATGTCATTAACGACGCTTTGGTTGAAAGAGAAAAAATCATATTTCCTCCGTTACATATAAAGTTGGGCATAATGAACCAATTTGTAAAGGCTCTTGATAAGAATGGGTCGTTTTGCATATACAGGGGTAAAAATGCATCAGTTGAGCACAGAAAAACTCAGAACAGGGATATTTGACGGCACACAAATAAGACAATTAATTAAGGATCCTGCCTTCATAAATTCAATGAATCAAGTTGAACGAGAAGCTTGGACATCATATGTTGCAGTTGTAGAAAATTTTCTAGGCAAACATAAAGCTCAAAACTATGTTGAAATGGTTAACAAGATGCTTAATAGTTTCAAATCCTTAGGGTGCAATATGAGTATTAAAATACACTATTTACACAACCACTTAGACCGTTTTCCAGAAAATTTAGGAGACATGAGTGAGGAACAAGGTGAAAGATTTCACCAAGATATTTAAGTTATGGAGGACTGCTACCAAGGAAGATGGGACATGCACATGATGGCAGATTACTGCTGGAGTTTAAAAAGGGACTGTTTAAAAAAACATTCAAGAATGTCGCGGAAAAGAAGCTTTCGAAGTGTTGAGTGACTATTTGATTTCTTAAATGTTTTTTTTTTAATTCAGGACATCAAATTGATATAGAATCAGCTCAAAAAACCTCGAAACCAAAACAGCTGTTCCCCTGTGTTATTATTACTGATCCATATAAACCTTTCACTTACAAATCATCATCTGCATGGGTGAACTTCATATCCATATTATGCTTCGTCAAAAAGGTCTGTTTCGATAAAGGACACTCGATGTTCGATGGATGCGGAATAGGTTGACTTACTGCTACGTAACATGTCTTCATATCAGATTGGTCGGAATTTTCATTGTTAGAGGAATTTTTATATTTTATGATATGACCCGTAGAATGGATTACCTGAAAACAATAAGAAAACAGTTAAGAATAAAGCAGGACTTATGAATAGACATATTGTGTTTATCACTAGAATATTTTTCAACTTATAAGAACCAAGCTGTGATGAAAGAATTGGTTCATTTTATACAGTGTTTTAATTATACATGTTAGCGGGTAAACAATTTTTGTGAGATTACTAATTGTAGTATAATGTAGAGAACATCGGCAGTAAAGAGCGGGGAGTGTGGGGAACTGTTGCGGTACTAAAGTATCGCCGGCACTTCTCCAGGCAGAACAATTTGAGTCGCCTTGAGTGTCTAATATGATCAGCTGTGATTGTTGGCTGATTCTCATGCATTGTGTTTTATCGGTAATCATTTGGTAACTAAAATAATTATTTGACTTGATAATTAATAAAATATAACATACATATACAGGTTGCCCCATCAGTGGGTAGACAGATATTTTATTATTGGATATATGAGGAAATGTTTAATATAAAAGTTGTAAGACCATATTTTACAATTATTCTTAAATATACATGGTTAGTCTATAAATGAGGGGAAAACCAAACAGATAGTTTTTTAAACAAAACACCTTACGCCTTACAGATTTGGTTGTTTTCATATCGTTTTATAATTTTAATAGACTAAACGATCCTAAAAATGTTCTAACATTTTCACTTATTTGTTGTGTTGCATACAAAGTGTGTTTAAACTTGAGGTTACAATATTCTCAATTTTTCCAAATATACCACCAATTTATAAAATACTTTCTTTACTTTTTTTATTTTGTTTGGCATTCTATTCCCAAACGAATTTTTTTCTCAAGATTTTGGCGGTTTACCATGAAAATTTACATAATTTTTTCACATCGTTCTAATTGGCTTTTGAAAATATGGACTTATTTAGGGTAAAATGACAATGTAATTTTTGGTAACCCATTTGTCAGAGTTAATGAATGGTTTTCTATTCCTTCGACGTTACAAGTGATATGAACCATTGTAAATTAAAAATTAGTTTAGGCTCAAGAATGCCAAACAAAATAAAAAGTAATGAAACTAAATTATTAGTTAATTAAATATGTGATGTAACATACAGGACATTTCATTAAAAAAAAAAGAAAATCATAATCTTGCATTTTGACACACCCTATATACAACGTAACAAATGAATGGAAAGTCAAAACATTTTTAGGAACGATAGTCTATTAAAATTGTTTGACGATGTGAGAATTGTTATACAAGGGGGTTTTATTGTCAACACACTTCCCTCACTCGGTAATTACAGACGTGACCAACTGGGCAGAGGAAGAATACAACCCATCTGTCTATGATTGGCAAACTGCCACACACATTGTAGACGATGAAAAAATTAGATGGGCTTTACTTCAGTGGGGTCTGGAAGAGCTCACACGGCACCTGGTGGGTATATTCAGATCCTCGTTAGCTCTGAGGAATATTCCCAAAAAATGGAGTGGTAAAAGTGGTATTCATACCCAAACCTGGAAGGACCAATTAGTCTGACATCGTTTTCCATGAAGACATTGGAAATGATATGCGAAAGGTACATAAGGGATGCTGTCATCACAACAACACCACTACACCCAAACCAACATGCAGACACCCCAGGCGGATCCACTGATTCAGCCCTTCAACTAGTTGCTGTCAGGATAGAGATCCCTGGACAATAAGGAGTTCGCCTTGGGTGTTTTCATAGACATAGAAGGTGCTTTTGATAAAGGCACCTTTCCCAAGATAATACACTCACTAAACAACAAGAATGTTCCACAAATGGTTAGTGAGTGAATACATAATATGCTCTCAAAGCGAGCAGTAAATATAAGTGTAAAAGATGTGAATATAAGAAGCTTGTTTGCGAGGGGATGTCCACAGGGAGGGGTGCTATCACCTCTACTGTGGAACATGGTCCTCGACACCCTCAACAGCCGCCTCAATAATGACAGTAACTACACAAGAGCATATGCAGATGACCTGGTCATTCTGCAAACAGGACAATTTGAGAAAATACTTTGCGAAAGAATGCAAGTAGCTCTCAAAATTATAGAACAGTGGTGTAAGGGCCATTCACTGTCTATCAATCCTAAGAAGACTGAAATGGTCCTTTTCACAAGAAAAAGGATGAACATGGAATTAAAACCTCCAGAACTCCTAAACACAAAACTAAACTTTGCAAAAGAGGTGAAGTAACTAGGACTCGCCTTTGACAGCAAGTTAACATGGAACTTGCATTTAGAAAGCAGAGTCAAACGAGCATACATTGCTTATGAACAATGCCGCCGAACCGTGGGGCGCACCTGGGGCTCCCCCAGAGTCGTCGCATGGACTTACACGGCTATCATAAGACCGATGCTAACATACGGTGCAGTTGTCTGGGTACCAAAAACCCAAAAATTAACAGATATCCGTAAACTAGAACAAATTTAAAGAACAGCATGTCTAAACATAACAGGAGCCATGAAAACAACACCGGCCAGAGCCATGGCAGTCATTCTTAGTCTCACTCCCCTTGAGATTTACATCAAGGAGGTTGCTCTGACGACAATGACACGCCTCCGCACGGTTGGAATACAACCTAATGTTGGATCTGGTGAGGTGAGACGTGGCTTTTGGGAGGAGGCGTTCGATACACTCCCACTTCTTCAAGCGAACATGGACTCAATCTCACCGAGATATATCTTCCATAAGCCATATAAAGTTGTAACAGAACAAATTGAAGAGCCGGAAGTGGCAGGTACGATTCATATCTACACCGACGGTTCTAAAACAAAACAAGGCTCAGGATGTGGAATATACTCCAGATCCTTAAACCTTAACATAAAATGGGCTGTGAGCAATAGTGCAAGTGTAGTTCAAACAGAGCTCACGGGGATTCTCATAGCAGCAAAAGAAATCGCCAGAAACAATATCACTGGAAGGAACATGCTCATCTATACAGATAGCAGACAAACACTACTCACCTTGAACAGACCACGAATTTATTCAGGGTTAGTACTAGAATGTCACGAAGTTTTGGCCGAAGCATCCATCAACAACGTGGTCACCTTAAGAAGGATCAAAGGTCAAGCCACATCGAAAGGTAACCGTTTTGCTGATTCACTGGCCAAGAAATCAGCCAACCAAATACTTTTTGGACCTGGCCCTTCCATTGGCCTGACAAAATCGGTAGTGACAGACCTAATTAAAGAATATTCGCACGTGAAATTCAAGAAAAGATGGGATGAAATAAAAAACTGCAAAGTTGCCGGGAGCTTTTAAGTTATCCTGACAATACGGCAGCAAACAAATACTTGACTATGACTAGACAGAATCTGCGTCTGGTCACAGGTATTCTGACTGGTCACTGCCAAGTACAGAAGGATCTCCATATCATGAGGCTTTTAGAATCCGCACTCTGCAGAGGGTGCGAACAAGAAGATAAGACCATCGAGCATATCCTCTACGATTGATCGACACTCTCATTTTTTAGAAGATTTGTGTTAGGCGAGTGTCGGCTAACACCGGCCGATATAAGAGAAGCACCTCTTGGCGACGTTGTCAACTACATAAAATCTGTAGGCTGACTCACGAGCTAGGATGTGCCTATCATATTAGGAGGATGCACAATGGGCCTAGTGAGGCCTAAATACCATGAGGGTAACCCACCCTCTACACGTTACAGATACAGAGGGGGTTTTATTTTAAAACAGTCCAAGTTTTTCCACCACACATTTATGAACTTTCCTATATACTTAGGAATACTTTTAAAATATGGTCATACAACTTAAAAATGTCTTCGTAACTTTAAAATAAAACAGCTATCGATCAAATACGCAATGATGAAACACCCTGTACATGTATAACATGATGGTATCGTTAGATAGGTAAATTTAAAATGAATTTAATGCTAAAATGATATGTATGGTGTTGCATTCAAATTGGTTGAAATGAAGTTAAAATGGGCCATATTTATGAGATATTTCAAAACCCTCTTATAAGCCTGTATTTTATAGGCTACTTAAATTCTGACAATTTTATTTGGGGTCTATATCATTTTATATCACAAAAAATTTATTGCTTGGCAACCCTGTAATACTTTTTAAAAATATTCTAAGGTTTAATTCAGTATTCCCTAAGAATTCTAAAACTGAGATAAAATAGAGTATTCCATTTAACTTTCCAAGCAAAAGCGTAACACAATATCCAAAAATATTTTTATATTATGTAATTTTTTAATCCATCTAACTTTTATTAAAGACTTGTTTGCGCATCTATCTAAACTTATTACTGTAATTTGATTATTTTGTATTTTACGTTAATATAGTATTTTTTTATAATAAAAAATTGTAATATACTAACATAAATACCTTATGCTCTTGCTAACATAAATGAGGCGAGTTTAATCTTTACCTTTCACTAAGACTGTCATAAAAAAAAGTTTTAATTTTATTGAAAGATGATCGGTGTATATATAAAATTTGTTATCCATACTAACTTTTCATATACAGTAAACAAAAAGAGGAGTATTATTTTATATTGTTTTTATATTTCGATAGATGTATATTTTACCAGTTTTTGAAATTGTAAAATTGTTATATTATTAATTTAATGTTGTTTTTCTCCAGATTTTTTAAATTGGTTCCTCGTTTCAAAAAATAACAGTAATTAATGAAAAACCTGCTTTCTGTATTAACCTTACTTTGTAAACTGCTGATTTTAAGGTTACAGATCTTCCGTTCGTAGTTAGCGTACATTTCATCCTAATAAATAACGATTTGCAACTACTGACATCTTCGGTTTCCTTTCCGGACAGCATTTCTTTAATTTCGTCATGATCGCATGGATGACTGTAATCATACACGTTCTGTCCCAACAAATCGATCTGAAAATTATTTAAAATGAATATTTAAATGTTTAACTATTATTTTATACCAATTTTGTAAATGTGAAGATATAATCCCCAATTCCCCATACGAAATTAAGAAATGTATCCCCACATTCCCAAAATAAAAACAAACCAAAGAAAAATTTTAAAAGCGAAGAAATAAAAAAAAATGAGTGGACCAGTCAGGGATCGAACCTGGATCTTCGGATTATAACCCTCTCGTACAATTTCGATTTTTTAATCTAAGCATTACCATAACGCTCATAACGCAATTGACGTTATTAACCTATTTTTTTTAACCATTTTCATAATTTGCTAATTGCAACTGTAATTAGTTTTGTTCATACTATTCAGATTAATTTCTATATAAATAAATGAATGAACTTGCTACATTATTTAAGGCACAACGATTTATAAAATTCTTACCTGATTTATTCCTAAATATTCATTAACATTTTCTGATAAATAAATGAAGTCACCCTCCTCTGATAAGATCATTACAAAACCGTCCAAAGTTTTCAGAAATAGTGAGCCAGCTGTTGGACTGGTCTCATCTTCTTCTGTTAAATCTGGAACTAAAAATCATTTTTTTTTTTTAAATAAATAATTTTAAATTATATAATGAGGATGAATTCGATTCAATTAAAAATGAGTTGGTGACGACAGAAGGATTAGTTTAAGCATGAAAATGATTTCCTTTATTCAATAGTTGATAACTAAATATCTCCTTTACATACTTTTATCTTAAAGCGTGCTACTTGTATTGTAATAATAGTACTATTGTTATAAAGTATGTTAAATTTCCTACAATGACGCGAGAAGAACGGTATTGAATGAGTGATGCTATCGATTGGACAGAGTACCAGTGTACCAGTCCACTAGCGGTAGATTAAGCGTCTCATCTTTATTTCGAAGGATCCATGGGTTAACATATTATATGTAACTGTAATATGTAATCATTGCATGTTACTTATACAGGATGCATCAATATTTTGGAAAAGTTCCATATCATCCTTGACATATTTTAAAATTACATAGAGGTTGCATGACTCAAGTACGAACCAAACATGTTTCTTTTTAAATCAGAACCCCACTTTATTATTTTAGATTTAGATTACTTTCATTTTTCCATTCTTCTAATATATGGTTTGTAAGTAAATCATCGTTCTGTTGCTAATTACATACTATGGAAAAAAATAGTTTTTTTTAACTACACGAGTTTTTAAATATCTTGTATTACATTTTTCTTTAGTAGCGTTTTTATTCTATGCTTATTAGTATAAATGGTGACTCAAGAATCGTACCGGTTGAAGTTATTCAGAAGAAACTACCGTTCAAGAAAATTATGAAGAATGCTTTCTGTATTTTTCTTTATTTCGTACAGTGACAACTTTCATAATTCCTTACATGACATTTAACAGAATCAACACAAAAGCCAACAAATTTGTACATTCCCCACCACCATCTGATCTTAGGGTATTTATTTTCTTGCCTGACTGATTTTCCAAAAATGATTTAAATTTTATAAATTTGTCAAATGTTTCATCTTTGTACAGCAGAAAATAAACAAATATTTTTCGTAAAAAATCGTCAGTGAAAGTTAACGTGTACTTGGAAGCACTAAGTGAATTTTCTTTCATGGGACCATAGACATCTGTATGGACTGACTATCTCTAAGAAATGTTTGACTCGTCGTCGGTTCGGTCTTTGATTTCTGACAATTGGAGCACGAGTTTGCTTTCCCCGAGCACAGGCTGTACAGTCGTCAATAGGTTTAAAATGTTCAAGACCAGAAATTGACCGTTTGATTAGCCTCATACCTCTGTTGCCTAAATGACCAAGGGTCTATGCCTGATCTTAGCCGTTATAGTATCAGTTTGAGATAGTAAGGAGGTATTTGCAAGTGGATTCTTTAAATTTAATTTAAACATGTTATTTATTAAGGGCGGCGTCTGGCTATATCTCGAAAACTGTTTATCTGGTCAATTTTGCAATTTTTTTACAAAATCTTTAAAAATTATTTTACCTTTGTAACTTTTCGCTATGTCACGTGATACACCACACAATTGTGTTTTCATAAAAAAATCTATGTAATTTTAAACTAAACAATATTTTAAAGTGTGATGTATGTCATTATTTTTCTGTGTAACGGAAAGACAACATGTAAATATCCTTCATTTTCATGTTTTATTTAAATTGGACACCCTATATTTTTTATTACCAGTAGATTCCTCTGAAAAAACCGTTCATTTTTATTAAGCATTTCCTATACCTGCAGTTAATAATTATCGATATTTTGTAAGTTTTTTAAAGACAAAAAAAACACTTAAAAACTTTAAAAATAACACAGGCACACAACACAGACCCGCTGAATCCGAATTTGAGGTCCATTTAGCTCATACGCCTTTAAAATTTTTAGTAAATTGTAAAAAAAAACCGCTAAAAATGGCAAAAACCACAAAAAATTACAATTTACTTAAAATTTTGAGGGTGTTCAGGCTAAATGGACCTCAAATTCGGATTCAGTGCATCGAAATACATAACCCTAGATGGGTCTAGTTAAATGTCTTAGTTTCGGCTCAAACCTAAACAGAATTTTTCTTTCAACCAAATTTATTTTTGCAATATGTTTTTGTAATCCCAGTTGCACACTACTTTTATTGAAAACTTTAACTACACTTATTACCTAATTATTTATATGATTAAAAAAGTCCTTTGCTTTATGAAATTAAAAATAGTAAATGAATTACAAAGTAGGAACTGTTGCTATGTGGTGGTACAAGAAAGTGGGTTTCCATATTATTGACATGATGATGTACAATTCTTACAAACTCTATAATGTTTATTCTGGGCCAAACATGCCTTTCATAGACTTCCGGCATGCCGTTATTGAAACATTGTTGGACATAAATGTAAATGAACCAACAGCAAATCGTAAAGATGTGTTACACCTTCCTTTAAAATGTGAAACCGGAACAACAGGGAGGAAGTTGCGGAAAAGATGTCGCTGGTGTTCAAAAAGTGGCATTCGAAAGGATGCCATGTATTATTGCAAAGCATGTGCCAAGCATTCAGGATTGGGTCTAGAACCTTGCTTTCAGGAATTTCGTAAGAATTTGTAGTCCTGATAAAATCTAATCTGATTGTTTTCTTATTCAGAACATTTTTTAATTTACTTTTGTTGTACTGTTTTAGAGTGTTTAAGTTTCTTTTATAGCATAGATGCTTTTTTTTTAATTACGTATGTTGTCCGCAATAAATAGTAAAAAATTGAAGTTTGTACTATTGCCGACACTCATGCGTCAGTAAGCACTACACATAAAAAAATACTGTGCAGTCCTCTTGACGCAACGTGTGCGTCATCATTATTTTTTAAAGACAGGTACAAAATTTTTTTAGAAAATGAAATTATTCAAACTTTTTACCATAAAACTAATAAATAAACAAAGTTACAGTAGTCAGCACCATGATTTCCAATGAGCAGCGAACGTGTTAAAAAAACATGTTTGGTTCGTTCCTGAATCATGCAACACCCTGTATACCTCTATGTAATTTTATTATGAGGCCCTCAGCCACCCTCTAAATTTTGTTAATACTTCTTTTTAATATCTCTTACAAGGAAGATATCAAACTTTTCCACAAGATTGGTACACCCTGTATGTTACTGTTATATATAACTTACCAGATCCAATCATATTGCGGATTTTGAGATAAGAAATGGCCAATCTCATGACAGAAGCTTTGTCCAATTGAGAAACTTGATCCGTTGAAATCGGCAAAGAACTGGCGAGATCATAGTACAGTTCGCTTTCTTTAGATCGACGGCATCTGGCAGCATTTCTGGATTTTTCTTTTCTTTTCTCGTTATTCCTGTAAAAAACATTTTAGATTTAGCGAAAATAAATATTAAAAAAAATAAGTTGAAATCGGTATTATTTTAATTTGAACATTTCTCGCTTGAAAATGTTTGACGTTTGACCAAAACGATTTCCATGTTTATGCTCGTATTTCAAGTATTCGAATTATACGAGTTAAAAAGAACAGATCTTGTTATTATTATTTGACCTAAATTTGCTAAAATAAAAATACTTGATAACTTAGCGAAAATAAATATTAAAAAAAATAAGTTGAAATCGGTATTATTTTAATTTGAACATTTCTCGCTTGAAAATGTTTGACGTTTAACCAAAACGATTTCCATGTTTATACTCGTATTTCAAGTATTCGAATTATACGAGTTAAAAAGAACAGATCTTGTTATTATTATTTGACCTAAATTTGCTAAAATAAAAATAATTGATAACTATAACTAAATCGCATTACGTATAAAGTTAATAGAAAAATTATGTCAGTAATAAAATTTTACGATTTACAAAATTATATTGTGGATTGAGAGGGTTTTAAGGGGCTAATAATTCTAATAATTACAAGTCATGTGTAATTAATAATGTACGTCACAGTATTAACCACAATGATTTTTTTCTGCATGAATATTAATGTTGTCGTTTAAACTACCTAATTAAACCAAAAAGATAATTCATTAAACGCATATTTAATTCATTACAATCTCTTATTAAATATCGCTCACGTGATGTATTTAATAATCGGTAATCATACCAGATTCAATTCGTTCACTATACGATATCAACGTCAATAATTTTATTATAGCTGTTACATTACATTATTGCTTATGGCTGAGAATAGTAAGGAAAATAAATGGTCGGCTATATAAAACAATTATTCTTGTTTGCGACTCAAGATATCAAATTACTGAATATATATTTTTTGAGCTAAATGCAAGTGCAATCAATTGTTGATAAATAAAAGATTTTCTTTGTATTTAGCCCTTGAGTATTTCGTTAGCACTAAGGTGTGTTAGCATTTTTGCTTGCTTGATGTGTTGTATACAGCAGGCATATTTTTTTTGTAATAGAAGAAATATTTATAATTCCACTATGGAAATCACAAGCTTGGTACCCAATTTTTACTAAATTACTGATCATTGAAGATCATTTTTATGTTGGTCCTATTATAGTAAAAACATTTTAACGAATCCTTTCAGGAACAGTCACCCTCTACGACTGACCCATATCCTGTTTGTAGGACCGTTATCAGGAAAGCGGATGAAACAATAGGATTACCAGAAGATGCAATCAGAGTACTGATATCTTTAAGTGATAGCACCTTACCCCAGTATAATGTTGCTAATAAAAAATGGTGAACATTTTGTAGAACTAGTAATGTTGCTTTAATAGATCCATCAACAAATAATATAATTGAATATTTGAACGAACATTTTAATAGGGGCTCCAGTTACTCTACTTTAAACACTCTCAAATCTCCACTACCTAGAGAAGAAAGGAGTGCAGTAATTTAATTTGCAAAACGTAGAACAGATTCAAGAGGTAGAATTTTATTTATACCTCATTGTTTAGTGCTTATTTGTAGTTAAAATGAAAATTTTAATACATTTGATTGGCCTAATAAAAGTTTTTGTTTAGATTTAACATGGTTTTTACTGTAATAAACCTTTTCTTTGGACTTTATTTATACATAGCCGTATCGTAAGTATTTTAATTAATTGGAAATTTTGTATTAGTATATATTATAATTTTACAGTTATACAGAGTGTTCAAAAAGTGTTCGTTCAGCATTAAAAAATATTTTACAAAAAAAAAAAAAAAAAAAAAAAAAAAACTAGAGATCAACTGGTAAGTCGTTTTCTCAAGGGTGTTTGTAAACCTCGAGCAGTTTTTCTTAAATATTCATACGTGGAATCTACAGCATGTCCTGAAATATTTGTTAACTTTAAATTAGTAACTTTAATGGTCCTTTGTACTGCACTTAGAATCCACCACCACGTCCGTAAGAGATCCAAATTTCGTACAAGTTTCTGGGGACCCGACCTGAAACCACCATAAGACATATTTCTTTTCACGAAGTAATCATCATTAAAACACTTAACACGCTTATCTTTCTAGTTTCGATGCTAAGACCGATTTCGACAATATTTCGATACACAAAACTCTCAAGGCACATAATAAATTAACCATCCACTTTTATTTCCACCCTAATTCGTTTTTCGCTGGGAACTAAGAAACTGACGTCAGAAAAGGCCATTAAAACGGATATAAGAACCCGAAACCAAATGAGCTCGGACTCATTCATTTTATTATTTTACATTCAAGCAATCACTTTATTATTTGTATCCAGTTATAAAGTCTGTACCTTTATTAAAACGCTCTTCTTAAACGACGTCTATCCTACAATACTTCCTATCCACGTGTCATCGTCTCGACGCCCAACGTCCTGCCGTCCTACTTCCCTACCTTTCCACGCTATCTTTTCTAACACCACTTTAGTATTTCCTACCATTATATTCATCCCGACGCTCAACGTCGTGACGCACTACTTCCCTATCTATCTACGTCTCAAACGCTGTTACATTCCACACCATCTAAATATTTCCTACCTTACATTCATTCCGCCCAACGTCCCATCGCTCTACTTCTCTACGCTTGCCGCCCCTAAATATTTCCTTCATAATATCCGACACCCTTCGTTACGTCCCGCACCACCTAAATGTTTCTACCGCATATCTGTCCCAATGCAGTACCGTATTAAATACCTTCCTCTCCACCACGGGGCTAGGCGCCTCGACGCAAAGCGACGCTCAACGCTGCGACGTACCTAAATTGACGCCGTCACAACGCTAGATGAAATTATTACATAATCTAATGTCGTTTAGACGAGGGACTGACATTTTCTTCAAATATTATCAATGTAACCAATAAACCATATGGCCTTCAGTCGTTACCCCGAAAGACAGGTGAGTCATCTATTTTCGGGTGAATTTAAGTTAATTCAATAGAAATTATAAAAATCAATATTAAGATATATACAGGGTTGTATTAAGTTATTTCAATAGAAATTAAAATAATCAATAATAAAAAATATACAGGCTTGTTGTATTAAGTCATTTCAATAGAAATTATAAAAATCAATATTTTAGAAATGTACAGGGATGTACTATCTTGGATAAATTGTACAAACCGAGATGGTAAAATTTAACAGTAAGTTAACCAACTGGTGAATACACTGTTCGTTAGCTCAAGGGGGACACCTATATGCTAAGCCACCCATTCTACAAGGTTTGAAACAAAGCATATCTGAAATCAACTGGCGAATTGGCGCTGTTCGTTAACTCCGTTGGTCATCAACCTATATAAGAATATAAACATCAACACAGTAGTTAACCAACTTTGCTTCGAATCCTGGTTTACCTTAATTAACATTATCACAACGTGGGTATATAAATTATTAATTAACTAGACGATCTACTACTAGAGAAAAAAGGCCACATACAGTAATTATTAACTAAAATACCATAAACTTGCGAGGTAAATAATAACATTTCAGACAGTAAAACAACGATCAAATGGGGTACCGGGGGTGGGCGGTTACAGTACATGGACATTACAAATTAAAAAATTTGAAATTTTGACTTGGTCACCTTCTTTTGTATACCGGTGAAATGTTGTTTTAATCGGCCATACCTATTTTATTCATCTCGTCTTAGAATAGTTATTTTTGTATCTAGTGCGCGAAATGCTACTTTGGTGATCGAAAATTGATTTTTTTTTTAACGAAGCGCAGCCGAGTTAAAAAAATAGTCGAGATCACCAAAGTATTTCGCGCATGAGATGCAAACAAAATTTTTTTTACAAACGTCAAAAATATTATTCTAAAATAAGTAACATGCTTAGCTTAATAAGAAAAATAAGAAAAATAGTATTGAACTGGCTTAAACTGTCCAAATCAAGTAATTACTGTAACTATGGAAGTAAAATGGCATTTGTTGACAATTATTTCAAAGTGACAGTTCTTGATAATTATTGACAGATGCGGCCAATTCAGTAATTTCAAATCTTTTACCGGAGAAATCGAGGCCAGTATGAAAATGCATATCAGCAATTTAAAGAGTAGTGTGAAGCAAATAAAACCAGAAAAATATCCGAAAATGTGCTGTTGGCATATTTTGCAGAGAAGTCTAAGAAGCTGAAGTCTTCCACGTTATGGGCAATATATTCTATGTTGAAAGCAAAGAGGTTAGAAAGGGTAGAGGTAACATAGGAAGCATTTGTCGCTGCGCGAATTTTGCCAAAACCGAAAAACTGGGTGGAAGGAGTAGGGAGATGTTCTGGGCCGGACTTAAATATTTGTATTGTAGTACCTAATTTTGGTGGGTAACTAAAAGATGAAAAATTATGAGACGTTTTTTTGACTTTATTTGTTAGCACGATTCATGTATGTTCTGTCAAACGAAGTTTAAATTATTAAACGAAGATTAAAATGTCATTTTAAACTCCATTTAATTACTTAAACTTCGTTTTTGTTAATATAAAAAAGTTATTTTAAGCTTCGTTTAGTATTTTAAACTTCGTTTAACAAAACGGTGAAATCGACCCTAAGTAAAAGTTTATAAAATTATTGCAACAAAATAGCTGTTGAGACAAAAAGTTATCGAAACAGCCAAAGTACTTTTTGCTCGAATTACAAACAAGATTTTTTCTACGATCACACCAAAATAAAATAAATAATTAAATTTTATTAGAAATGGGTTACCTTTTCGTTCGTTGTAATATTTTAAGTTTATTTGACATAGGCCCACTCTTCAAAGAGAAAAAAATGTTTTGGTACTCATATGCCGGTAATTATTTATGATTTAATTATTTACGGAAAATACCATTCAATGAATTAAAATATTAGGAAGTCAATTAAGAGTTATTTATGTAACCAGTTACTAAATGCCTTATTTTGTATAACGAGTAAATATTTGCGGAACGAGCAGACCGAGGTCTCGCAAAATGAACGAGTTACACAAAACGGCATTTCGTAACGTGTTTACATACAAGATTTTTTCTAATTTTGACTTGATTATTTATAAAATTGTGTTGAAAAATGATTTATCATCATTCTTCTGTAGGTACTTCCAATCAAATATTTTAGAAAATTGTTTTTATTTGATTGCCCTACGACGTTTTTTTTTTTCAATAGTAATAATAAAAATAAGGGACATGTGTAGTGTTGCCGATCTAATTTTTGACATTACCCGCGAGAAATTTGAAAAAAAAAAACATTTTTACCCATTATCCTTAAAGGAGTACGTCACAATTATACCCCCAACATTTCTGGGCAATTTTCAATAACGGTGTTATTTTTTTAAAAATAAAACGCATTCTACAGCTTTTCTTTTTTGTTTTATTTTTTGTTGTTAAACGTAATGTCATATTTTCAAATGTGAAATGTCACTATTCATTGCCTATTTTTCGATATTTGGTTTTTTTCGATTTTTCGTTTTTTGGATTTTTAGATTTTTCGATTTTTTATTTTGCAATTTTTAGATTTTTCGATTACTCGATTTTTCGATTTCTCGATTTCACGATTTTTCGATTTTTCAACTAAAGAACCAAAAAAGAGGCAGTTTTATTTATTTTCATTTCGTAACTAGTGACATAATCAACTTTTCGTAATCAGTTGCATAATGTTCTACTTTATGCAACTGGTTGCATAAAGTAAATCGTTTTGAGACTTGCTGCGATTACAAAATATATTACTTTATAAGTCAAAATTAGAGAAAATACCAGAATGTAAATTAAATGGATAGATCCCATATTATTATAGAGCAGTGTTTCTCAAACTTATTTGGCGACGGAACCTTTTTGAAAAGCGAAATATTTTATAGAGTCCTAAACACATAAATCACATAATTTAAAAAAATTATTTCAAATTTTTAATTAATTTTAATTTGGGAATATTTTGTTCGGACTTTGATAAGGTACGCGAAGCAAAAGCTATAGATTTCTCAATATGTTTTTCAAAAACATGACATATCATGGCCCTTATTCCCACATTTGATGCATCTACGAATAATTTAATCGGCAACTGAGGCTGAAAATGCACAAGAACATCATTTGTTGCTAATTTATTTTTGATTTATTCCAAAGATTCCTTGCAAGAATTATCCCAAATCCATTTCGCCCATAAAAAATAAAATAGAAAAAAGTCCTAAAGCAAAATCATATCATCCTACCTCTTAGTGACTTAAAAAAAATACTTTTCAAAAAAAGATCCTCAAGCCAGGTCCCTCCATTTTGTGGCGATAGTACTTTTTTTATTGTAATTATTTTCTTCGCGGAGCCCTCACAAAGGCTTTGCGGAGCCCCATGGCTCCGCGGAGCACACTTTGAGTAACACTGTTATAGAGAATTACTAAATAAATAGTTTTAAGAAAACCATTGAAACCAGTTGTGAAGTTTGGAACGAATAAATTGGCAATGATTTTGATATTTTTGTATTTGATTGTATGTTTCTCTTTTCACTTCCTAAAAAAAGATTCCCCATGAAACAAGAAATAGTAAACAGTTTACAATAATAACCTTTATTTGTTACTTATAACATGTACCAATGACCAAGTCCGATTCTGTTTATTTTCAAATCAACAAATATGGACGTCGACAGAATCCTTAAAAATTAAATATGTCATCGAAATATATGTAAGTTTCTTTTATCTCCATCACATTTCGCAGGTTTATTATAAATAAAGCTTTTTACAACACATCTTGGCATTTTCAACGTTAATTTCCAATATTTAAGTCACTAAAATACCAAATTAATTCTCGTTGACACATTAAATTTGGATGGACAACGCTCTGACATGTGATGTTCTCAACTGTGATTGGTGGGTGTGAATAATTTCGAAATGGGATTATGCGCAGTGTCTTATGTTCCATCTAAGGTTTATATAATCTAAGGTTGAAAGCAACATTCAATGTTAAAGAAAACGTGGATTTTAAGAAATTTACCAAATTGGTTCCATATTTGAAAAAATTGTCAATTGAAAACCATCCTAAGAAATCTAAGGTATTGACTAGAGAGGAAGTTGAACAATTCATAAGAGGGGCAGATGATGAAACCTATTTGTTGGTTAAGGTAGATTTTTGATGATTGTTTTATGTGTTTTTTAAATTACTGATTTATTTTTAGGTTGTTTTAATACTGGGTATTTCGGGTGCTTGCCGCCGTGAGGAACTCACTAAAATGACGGTCGATGACATAGAAGATAAAAATTCCATTTTGATTGTTAAAGTACCCGATACAAAAACGAATATACAACGAATTTTTACAGTTTCAAATTTAGATTATATTGACATTTACCGAAAATATGCGGTTCTTCGTCCAAGTTATGCTACCAGTCGCCGATTGTTTTTGAAGTATCAAAATAAAAGATGTTTTAACCAAGTTGTTGGAATAAATAGTATTGGAAAGATGCCTAGCTTAATAGCAAAACACCTGAAATTACCAAATCCTGATGCCTACACGGGCCATTGTTTTCGGAGAACATCAGACACACTCCTTGCTAATACGGGGGCCGATATATGTGTTTTGAAGCGACATGGAGGATGGAAATCTTCGACTGTGGCCGAAGGATACGTGGAAGATTCTATCAACAATAAAATTCAAATATCAAATAAAATTTTAGACTGTGAAATTTCAGGATCAAGTGCTGTCAACTCTACGGCAGTTGCTTGCAAATCAAAAACGGATAGTCTTCCAACTCCCAAAACTACGATATCACGAGCTGAATCTGAGTTATCTGGTTTAGGAATAAATATTGGTTCGTGCACTGGCTGCACCATTAATGTTAACATTGTAAATAATAAATAAAATTAGGTAGTGTTAAATTTTCTCACAATTTGAAAGCCTTAATTATTGTTATACATTAATAAATAAATGATTTCTTGGATTTTTGCTTGATTGAGGAACATAAAGGTTAAGATATAAAAATCCCATATAGTTTACAGGCAGTGTGCGAAGTAAGTATTTCGCACACTACTTCGCGCACGGTGTCATGGTAACGAAGGAAAATGAAAAAAAGGGTCACTTCGCATATTGTTGTCAATGCGCGAACCTTGTTATTTTTTGACGTTTGTAGAAAAAATACGTTTTAAATGTTATTACATAGAAAACCTTCTTCCGATCATTCTCATCTCTGCGCACGGTGAAATTTTGTCTAAAAAGTAAAAACCATCTTATCTGGGTATCTATGCTGTACTAAAAATTTCGCCTTAAAAATCTAGTTCCGATGGAGTACTAAAATAAAAATCTAAAATAATCAGAGCACTTAACGAAAGTAAACCATGGTTCACAGACCTATCCAAGGCGTTCGATAATAGGGTTAAATTGTTATTTTATCAATTTAATAACATTAAACTGCGCGAATGAGTTTCATTTTTATTTTAACATATTTTGCAACATGTACACGTTTGAAAATCATAAATATTCATAATTAAATATTATTCAACGTGGGTAGTGATATATTTAATACATATTTTTTAAACTACATTGAAACATACAAATTCGATTCGTTATTAATTTCTGATGTCTAAAGACACGAGACAAGTCAAGTTTACAGTTGGTGCTTAAAATATTACAGATTTAAACAAATAAATAAGCCAAACGTAAAAAACAATATTGTTGTATCACAATATTATATTAACAGATAAAACTATAGTATATTATGCAACGATCATGTAATGATGGTTATTAATACACGAGCATTAACCGGGATACGAAACGAGCCAAAGGCGAGTTTCGTATGGTTTATGCGAGTGTTTTAATAACCATTACATGAGAGTTGCATACGCTATTTTTTCTACACCCGATAAATAATCAAGACCTATAAATATTATATTTATATTGGTATTGAACACAATAACAGTAATTACTCGTATTTCTATAAAAAATTCTACAAAATTGTAATTAATGGTATTACTTCAGGTATTGGTATTTCCCTAGATTTTTGCGGTAAAATATTTTGTACTGTATTTTCTGCTTTCTCCGATATGTGTGGAGGAGTCTTCTATATCGCTAATATCAGACATTTTAATATTATAATTATCGAAGTTTAGCTACCTACGAAAATTTAATACGTTTTGACAACTAAAATAATTACATAGGAACCTAGGACAAACGTCAAACAGCATGCTTGATTGAAAAATTGTAGGTTTCTATTGATTAAAAATCTGTATCGTAATGAAAAATCTGTATCATAATGGGTATCATTATGAAACGGATTATGGGCATATAAGTGCATTATTATAATACGGATGTAGAAAAATTTCATTGCACACCCATTTTTTATTTTTTTCTTCTTCTTCAAAGGACTACTAAGATTAAAGTAGCAGCTGAAAGTGTCATGAAAAGAATTGTATTTAGCTATCTAGTGCACAATGTGATACCGAAACCTATAGGTATAGTACCATAGATATAGAAATATGGTACTTACATAAAATCTTCAATATCCCCAACTTCAACAAACTGACACATGTTATAGCGACCGTTCTCGTAATAACCAAAACATTGACCGTAATCATAATCAAAAGTTTCTTGACAAGGTACCCCTAATTTGGCTAGTAAACCACTAGGTTGTAATCGTGCGATACTATCTTGATTACATTCCAGTGTTTCTATTCTAGCTGTATTATTAACTTCATTATAGCAGTTATAAGAACTATAATATGATGGTTCTTCAAATTCATTATATACCACTGGAGTCATCTTTATTATATTTGAAAGCACAGTTTCATTTAGATTAATTTACTATAATTGTGCTTCTGTTGAACAATGTAATTCAGTAACACTTAGCAACTGATTTCTACTGATTTCATTCTTCTCCACTGATAGGGTTATCTAATCTAAGATGTCTCTTACTAAATTTGCATTAGAAATATTAAAAATTGCCGCAAAAAATAAAATATCTAAAATTTTTTTGTGTTGTCAATGTAAATAATAAATATTGCCCGATTTAATAATTACGATAGGTGAATGAAACAATTTAAACAGTTAATTTCCAATAATTATTATAATATGATAAATACAGAGTGGAAAGTTTAACTGGAACAAATTCTGTAATAAATAAACTTTGTCACAAAATTCAGAAAAACGTCATTTTTATTTTCAATGGGGCATTTTTTATTTTTCTAACAAAAGTTGGGTACAAATATCTCAGTTTCTAAACATAAAAAGTAGTAAAATAAATTATTGAAAATGCAATACATTTATCACACTGATTATTGCAGCCTAATTTATCTTAATTTATGAATTTTTAAATTAAACTATGCCATAACCTGTAGCATGTATTGTAGTATTTTCTGTAGAAATATTGATTCCAATGGTGTAATAATAACTATATAATTTAGATTTTGCATTAAAATAATCAGATTTATTGTAGAATTCTGGGAAATATCCTATAAGCTACAGAATCTGTAAGATATAGTAATGTAATGTAATTTTTTACAGACTTAGGCTTACAAATCTTATAGATTGTCTCAGAATAGACCCATTGAGTGCTTTCTTTTTAAGTGTTTAATGTTCTTAGAGTATGGAACCCTATGACGTCAAAAAAGAACGACTGATAACGGTCTACCGCGAACTCCTTTATTGACACTTGTCAGTTGTCAAAGTCAGTGCAGTTGGTGCAGTTATTTAAAATTTAAATCGTTTTATAAGTGCCATAGTTTTATTATATGACCAAATGCACTTTTCCGAAGATGCTAATTGTACTTGATTTGCCACAGAAGTAGATGATTGGGCATCAGTATTTTCAACCACTGGTGAATTGAATGGCATTTTTGAAGTTACCCTACAATGATTTATTAGGGACCTGGCAAATTCTTCATCTGAAATATAAATTTATGCACAGTATGTATACATTTATTAAATTTTAATTCATTACCTATGGATGCTCTGTCGAAATCTTCATTAGAAACAAGTAGACGGTATTTTTTATTTAGTTGTAGATCATTAAGTTCAATAAATCTATTTTTGTATTCATTTTAATCTTTAGTCAGCGAAAAACCTCGTTATTATAATATATAAAAGATATATAAAATCTATCTGACATTAAACCGATAACCCAATGACAATTGACAAGACAAGTGACAATGTGCTTGAGGGGAGAAGAGAACATGTGGGAGTTGCTCCAGATCAACAAGCCCCGTTAAAAAGAACGGTCAATTAGAGTCAGGAGCAGCTCTGGTACTGCTCGCAACGCAAGTAACCCAGATGATATAAAAGAAAGCGCTCATTAATAATCCACGGTTCGTAGATAACACGGTGGCCTCATCACGGTTGCTAAGGACGCAGTGACGTCACGGAATGAAAAAGTGAGTTGACTGAAAATATTTTACTTGGTGTTGTTCGTACATTAGTTTTTAAAAAATCTAATATTTTATTGTTATTTAGTGGTGTTTATATTTTTATTTTTGAACTTTGTTCTGGTGTTAGAGTTTTTATAATATCGGTAGTGTGATTTTTTGAAAGATAAGCTACAAAACAGCAAGGAAAAATCATGTAATGATTTCCGTCAAATTTCAGATGATTTACTTTTTATTTGAATTATAAAGAGAAATATTATTGTGTGAACGGTTTATTTTAAACATTTTGGATTATGGTACGGCCTAAGAGCTAAATTCGGATCACACCTTGTTTATATTCTGAAATATTTTGAAATGTTGGCAAGCCTGTAGCTAGCAGTAGTGTTGCTGTTGCCTACCAAAAGTTCCAAATAATTTTCGAGTATTATTCTGAAAATATCACTCACTATTATTAAATTAATTGCAGCTCTGTCCACCCGACATTTAAAAGTAGACGACATGGTTTCTTACAAGCATTAAACACAACAAAAAGCAAGAAAAGTCAAAGGGCTTTACTAAAAGAACCTACATTATTGGGTTTTCTACAGAACTTTTTAGTAAAAAGTAGTTACAAATAATTTTATAGAAGAAAACAAGGACCCGTTGGACTTGCGAAGAAACATAAAATGGATACTTTTGGGCATAAACCCATGTTGCTAAAAAACAGTTTTCATAACACTCACCTATGGTGAGAATCATATCCACCATTTCTTGCATAGAATATTGCTTCATTTTAATAATAACATTGCACAAAACACAAAATAATACCTATTGGAAACAGTTTAAATTAAAATTACATAAATTGACAATCAATGCCCAGACACCTTGATTAACTAAATTTAATGAATTATTTACATAAATTATATGAACTAGAGTATTCTCTAAAACAACAACATACATATAGGTATAGGGAATACCTATGTATATTGTTTGAAAGGGTCTCGAAAGATATTTCTAATAATGTTAAAATATACTGGGTGTTCTATTTAAAATAACGAAGTTTTTGGTGTTTAAATCTACGTAAAATAAATATCTATTTCGTAAACACCCTATACGATATTTTTGATCAGTAAGTATTTGAGGTTACAGCCCAGAAGACGCTTAATGTACCTTAAAAAAATCACTTTGAAATATTAAGAAATGTAGATATATTTGCAGTTTTTAAACACCCCAAAATTTTGAAAATCCTCGAATATATCAAAAATGATAGACTCTAGGTATAACAACCCCTTAACAAAGTTACACTAATTTTCTTTGCAGATTTCAAAAATGCAATAAAATATAGGGTGTCCCGATTAAAAAACCTAACTTTGATATATTCCAATTTCCTGGAGCACCCTGTATTATTGAAATTATTTTTAAATTGTTGCCTTTTCTGATATACATCTCACCGTAAAAACTGATTTTTTAGTTTTGGATATACAGACCGAGGCGTTACCGGTGGACCACCCTGTATACTTAAGGTACGGAAACAAAAAAAAACAATGAAAAATAACAGGTACCTACTTCTTTTAGATCAGTCTGAATCAGATAATTCAAAATCGTTGTGTTTGTCATGCATGTTCTTTTTATGATGCCCTATTAATTCTTTGTTTCATTTTAAATAAAAACATAATGATTATCTTGATGTTTTTTTTTATGGAGCCAACCTACAGTAGTGGATGCTTATCGCTGCTTTTACTTCAACATATTTACTAGAGAAAATATTCTTTGACCATTTGCTGAAGAATTAGGTAAACTTAATAAATAAAGAACAAAATTTGCTAGAGACATAAACAGTGGGTTTACTTAAAAACAGTAGGTCTGGCAACGCTGATCGTTTCCTCGAATGGTTGTCTGCGAGTGTCGCGCTACCTGTCTTCTTGCTTCCCAAATGTACGGAGCGTAACATTAATGCATCTGTCGTCCTTGGGGTTACCTCTGTGGTCTCCTGTCGCGCCTAACGAAAAGGTACTTTAAAAGTACCATTTGGCAATGCGCGACAAGCGACGCGAGACCGAGACAGAAGTAAGGCGGCAAATATTGCCACACTAAATCTGATGTCGTCGGTCGCTTCTACCGAAATGTGTTCAGACGTGAAGAGACCATTTAGTGTCTCCCTTGCTGTCGCGGCGCGTTTTGAAGTCGGTCTCTGCCTCGGCTTGCGAAATGGTAGCTTAACGGTAAATTTTACTGTTACATCGATTTCAAAACTTTTATTTAATATTTTGGAAGGGGACAAAACTTGAATTGATATACGTTTCCTCTTTATATTCGAAAGAGATACAAAATATTTTCTAGGATATTCATTTTTTTTATTTTTAAGACCTTAAAAAGGCCAACACAGCCGATTGGAGCTCTATTTTACCTTCTCTCGCATTGACAATAAATTGGTTTTTTTTTTTTTAAGATATCTTTGTCGTCGTTGAGTGTTGAGTTTTTTAGAAGTTAAACGAATTGGTGATGGTCTAGTCTAGAGGAAATGGCACTTGTCTAGCATACAAGAATGTCCGGTTTCGATACACGGCTACGACAGGCTATAATTTTAGAATTGCTTCAATTATTTAGCTTATACACGTCTTATTATTGATAATATAAAATTTATAAAAATATTATTACATGTTTAGTACTAAAAAACCATACTTTACAATAAATAATTTTAACATTATGTACGTCCATGAAACTCGTATTTATAGACGAAATGTCATTACAGCAATTGGTATACCTTGTTGCTGTGTTGTCAATAGCTTGTAAAAAAAATTCACTAATTTAGTTTAAAGGTTATGTTTACAAGTTGATTTTCAAAACATAGTGTGAGTAAATACTGATTATTTGTCTTTTATTTCTACAAAATGTAAAAAAAAAACTAAATAGTCGTTGTGAGGAGCTTATAGCTTCGTTAATAAAGAATTTAAACGAGAGCGTGATAATGATGCAGCACTATTACCTTCTTACCTTCAACTGCTGTAATTGTTTATTTTTAATATGTTTTATTCACGACAGCGCGATATTTGTTTGTAGCTACATCTCCTATTATCTCTGGGTAACATATTCTAGATACAAATTCTGGGTTGTCATTATTCAGTTTCACAAATTATTGATATTTTGATTAAATATTTTTCAAAATGTATCTGAATTTTAAAAAAATACTTTCTTACCAGTAATATTTTCATACAAAAATTTTCGTAGCATCTTCACTATAATAAATTTGTACATTTTTGAGATATGTTTGCTTGTGCTTAAAAAATACAAAAGTGATACGTATATTATCAAATCACAATACCAGATTACGTAAGCTACCTGACTAATGAATGGTGTAGGTGTGTTGAAAATGTGCACCGTAAAAATCTGAGAAAAATTAAGTAAATAATTAGAGATATTTTTTTTTAAATCACGCAGTATATAGTATGTCCCCCTAAGTTGGAATCATATGGAAAACTTGTTTATTATTAATTTTAGGAAAAAAGTTATTCTTCATAAAAAGTTATGCATTATCCAAAACTTAAAATACAGTCATCAGATATCAAATTTTTCAAGCCGTATACGAGGTTTGTCAAAAAATATGAATTTTGCTCAAGAGTAAACTACGTTTATTTTTGGCAAAATCGATAATTTCTATCAAGAAATTTGCTAAATTCTTCACAAACATCAAGAAAAGGAAAGCGTATCATGTGCTAACGTAATTTATAACGTTTTCAGATATTTACAATCAATGTGTAGAAAAGTATATAAAAAAATAAGAAAATCTGTTTTTTCAGATAGATCGGTGTAATTACATATTTGAATGTAATTTTTAATTCTAATCAACTTTTCTTTATGAAAATTTTCGATTTTGTCAAAAATAAACGTACTTTACTCTTGAATAAAATTCATATTTTTTGATAAACCTCGTATACCACTGAAAAAATTTGATATTTGATGACTGTATTCTAGGTTTTAGATAATGCAGAACTTTTTATGAAGAATAACTTTTTTTCCTAAAATTGATAATAAAAAAGTTTTCCATATGATTCCAATTTAGGGGGACATACTGTATAAATGAAAACCTGTGCAACTGCATCGATAAAGAAAAATTTCAAATTATATTATTACCTAGTTTTAATGAAACATTCAACTGCTTTGATAAAACTTCGACAATAAAAAATAATAAAGAATTCATTAGTAGAGGCGATTGTTTTAACTATTTAATTAAAAATGAATAATTTAAACGATGATATTCTTAAAGAATTAAAGGATTTTATAGTAGATAAAAATAAGAAACTCACAGAGAAACTTCCTAATAATATTGAAGAAAAAGTAAAAGAATTAAATAAGTCACTTGGAGCCAAAAAAAGGAAAAAACTTGGAGATAGAAGTCTAGCTTGAGAAAGTAAAGAAAAAAAAGGCATTTCTTGAAAAACAACTGAAGAAGAACAATATAATTATCTTTAACTTAGAATATAGCAGTGGATATTTATTAGATTTTACCATAAGCAAATTAAATAAAGTGTTGAATGTCAACTTAGAAAGAAGGGATATTAACAATATTTTTACAATCGGTAAATAAACTAAAAACAATATTTAGTTAGATGTATTTATTTACCTTTTCTATTTGTATGTTTTTAACAATTTTATTTCTTCAAAACAAGTTTATGTTAACACTTATCGATTTTTTTACTTTATTTATGTATTTTATAACTCCATGTACCTTTTTATATGTATTTATTTAGTATAAAAAACATGAAGTATATTTATTATATACCATTGCCAATACCAACCTCTAACCTCAATTAAAGTCCTTAGTATATAATGGGAAAAACATTTTCAATCACCTGCCATTAGAATTAAGACAAACTGAAAATGATAAGGCCATTCGGAGAGAATAATTGAAGGGTCTAGTAGCTCAGAAAACTTACTATAATCTTGCAGAGTTCTTTAATGACTCATTGTAACTGATTTAAACCTAAAACCTAAAAGATCTATTGTGCCCCTTCGGTCGC
The DNA here is from genome assembly GCA_927349885.1 of Psylliodes chrysocephalus. NCBI lineage: Eukaryota > Metazoa > Arthropoda > Insecta > Coleoptera > Chrysomelidae > Psylliodes > Psylliodes chrysocephalus. The sequence goes on from OV651818.1 coordinate 61,880,516, forward strand.
TAATGCACCAAGTAAATGTCTCAATGCCTATAATGATCCTTCCAATCCTATTTTCTCAAGGAAGTGAAGGATTTGAAGTGGTTTCAAGTGCCCTTGGATTCTGGAGTGCTACACATTCAGTTAGGATGTGAATGGAGGTTTCTTCCTCCTCCTCACAGAATCTGGTCTCACTATCCTCTACTACTCTGTTTACTTAGGTGCCCTTTTAGTCGGCAATGCTCGGTAAGGATCCCTATTACAATACGTAGCCTGTTATTGCTCAGGCAGATGCAGGCTTCCGATCTTTTCTGGTTATATTCACCCAGAAGTATCTTGGCCTGTCTAAGCCCCAAGAGATTGTTCCAATTATCGGTTCTTCTACTGTCCAATTCATTTTTAATCTCTCCTAATATTATGTTACTGCTGATACCTCAGAACGACTCAGGTCCTACAAAAGGTGTTTGAGCCCCTCTCCTTGCAAGACTATCTGCAATCTCGTTACCCTGTACCCCATTATGTCCCGGGACACAAGTGAGAGTAACTCTATTTTTCTCGCCTAGCTCATTTAATTGTTCTAGGCATCTCCAGACCATTTTTGAGCTGATTACGTGAGAGCTCAGCGCTTTGATGGCTGCTTGACTATCGGACATGATGATAATCTGTGTCTATGATAGTTTCTCTCGATGTTAAACTGGATACACTTCTCGATGGCGTGAATTTCCACCTGGAAGATGCTTGGGTATTTTCCCAAGCTTTCGGAGTGCTTGGTTCTCGGCCCATACACTCTTATTCTAGTTCCTTTTATTGTTTTGGAACCGTCGGTATACCACTGAATAGCACGTCTTTCGGTTGCAAGCACGATGGATTCTTGGCTCCATTCTTTCTGACAACCCAGCTCTGTGGTTTTGAAGTTTTTTCACAAAACTGTACTTTTTTAGCATTTCATCCTGGGGCATATCCCAGGTATCTTTAGTCCTAAAGCAAGTAGACTTTCGTCTGATTACTCCGTTCCTGATCATTCTATATCGTGTTCTTTTTGTCACATTCTCTGCCATCAAATGTAGAGGGGTGAGGTTTAAGATCACTTCCATTGCGGCCGTAGGACAGGTTCTCATTGCACCAGTAATGCAAACACAGGCTACTCTTTGTACTTTTAAGATATTAGCTCTCGTAGTAGCTAAACTAGTTCCGTTACTCCAAGCTATAGTGATGATTGGTCTCACTATTGCAGTATACATCCATCGCAGTATGTTTGGATTACATCCCCATCTTTACCTGCAATGTTTCTGCATACCATTAGGGCTTTTGTGGCCTTATTTACTACTTCCTTCTCATGTGTGTTCTAGAGAAGTTTGTTGTCCAGGGTTAGGCCTAGATATTTGACTTCATTTTTCCATTCTATATCTATCCCGTCTAATTTAACGGTTTTGAGATTAAGTATTAATTGTTACCTTGTCTTTTATTTATTTTAACAAATGTTGTCTGACTGGATATTTTATTTTATGCCTTTTATTTTGTACCTACTGTTTTATTTATGTATTTTATATTTCCACAGCTTTGTCAACAAGATTCTGTCTTTGACATTAAGGCATTTTTTTATTTGATTATATCCATTTTGTTTCATTATAATTACCCTCAAATGAATTTTCTAGAACGTGACAAAGGCGCAATATCTTCTGACAATCAAATGTTTTCCATGTTATCTCCAAAGTTAGTAAAAGGTGTTATTTTTTGCCGTTATCTACCTTTTACTTCATTTATTTTTGTATTGAATAACTAATAAATGCAATTATTTTTAGACCCTCCACTTATTTCACATATTTCACACCTGCATAAAAATAATAACAAATATATAAATCAATTTGAATGGTGCATTTTCTAAATTACTTTTTAATTACTTTTTAGTTTATTTGTTATTATATTGGTGGATAGTTTGTTGACAATTAATTTGCCAAAATTATTAATTATACGAGAAAGCAGAGGAAAGATGTATTATAGTTCAGTAAACCTTGATATGACTGGTTATTAAAAAAACCGACAATTTTTATAACTATTAATTTTAAGATTTACTTTAAAAACCGTCATAAACAAATACTATTAAAGAACTATTAATTCCCCTACTTTACTAATAATTATGTATTGTGTATGTATGTAAATAGCGGGTGTTATCAATATTTACAGTCGATATTTACTAATCGTCTTTTAATGGTAATATTTTCTAGCTGAACTGAAAAATATGTTCAACAAAGTAATATTTACGTAAACCGAGAATATTTCTCAAATAATTCATATTATTCATAACAATATCTTATTTTTAATTAAACAAAAGATGTAAAAAAATTATTTATTATTTAATTTAACTTTTTTGTGGAGATTTTATTGCATTTTTATGGTGTTCAATTAAGGGATGTTTTTGATTTTTTTAATCATGTCGGGAACTTTTCTAATACATTAAAAACATTGGTAACAATCTGAACACTTCAATTTAAGAGAATGAGGACACAGTGATATTTTTACGGTATGAATGTGGTGTGAAATAATTGTAGACATAGACTGTTATTCGTGTCAGGTCCTATTATTAAATAAATTAGGGTAAAAAATGTTTAATTTAATTCCGCTGAACACAAAATTGGGTGAAATATGTTTTATTTATAACCCTAGACATTTGTAGTTCATTTATTGATTTTTTGGAACTTATGATTATGTACAGGAACAGATATAATTAAGCATCTCATCTTTATTTCGAAGGATCCATGGGTTAACATATTGTACTCGTATATCTGCATATTCTCGTCGACACATTTTGTGGAGGTAGGGTTACCAGACGTCCGGATTTGCTCGGATATGTTCGGGTTTTTACTACGTCCGGGTGTGTCCGAGTGGGTTTTGTATAGGCGTTCGGATTTTAAAATAGTTATCTTTAGCAATAATGCCAATGTGGAAAGAATATTTTTACTTATTGCAGCCGTGGACAAATGAAAGAACTAGACTGCTTTTTGCCTCTAAAAGGATACTTATAATAATTGAAGATATGAGCTATTCACAGTTTTATCATTTTATGGTTTTATCGGAAAATTTAAAGCTATATATGTAACAAACGTTTTGGCAAAATATGCCTTCTTATCGCCATCTTTGTGAAGACCATTTTTTGCTTGAGTGTTTTAGTAAGGTTTCCTCAAAACGCAAACTGCTAGTTGGACATTCTGTACAAGTTTCATTAGATAATTGTGCATCCAGATCAAATATACAACCCGTGAGTCAGATTTTAGAATATGTTGAGGCTGAAGCACAAATACAGCAGCATAATATAAATTTGCTAAACCGCGACGAAAAACAAGAAATTAGTTACAAAGGTTAGCTTAATATTAGTAATGAACAATTTGAACGACCCTCCAAACGAAGAAAAACAAATAAAAGTAGAGTCAAAAATTTAAGTCCTGAAGAAAACAAGTTGTATTTTATTAATTGCAAATTTCTATAACGTCAGTCAATAATTGTGACAACTTAATTAGTGGCAAATAAATTCCATGCTAAAATAAGACTTATTGCAAACCTGAAGTTTTGAAATTAGTCCTTGTCCTTAAACATATTTCTAACCTCATTTTAAACTACAGTTCATCTTTTTTGTTGTCTATAATAGTATATAATATGAAAGAGGCATTAAAAATTATCATCTTAGAAGGTTTAGATGACGATATTAAATATTTAATATTAAAAACTTCGAACTGAGACGAATGTCGGTGAGCGCTTCCGAAAGCTATAAAGTCTCCACTAACTGCTGCCCTTAAACATCCACAATTAAGGACAGGCACAATCTTTAATAAAGTAAGTTCTAGAACTTAATATGCGCATGCTCAGATGCTCAGCGCTAATAGTGACTGACCTTAAGTGAACTTGCAATAACTTTCTAACATTTGATAAGAGAAATTGTTCAATAAGACCTATGTACACTTTTTGTTATGTTTTTATAGGAAACACCTAATACCCAACAAAATATGGTCCAATGGGTCCCAATGGGGGAGACTACCTACTATTCCATTTCACTTACAATTGTTATTTAATATTGAGCTCATTACTATGTATTACTCTATAATAAATAATTAAAATATGTTTCAAATATTTTATTTTAAGGGCGGCGTCTAGCCATATCTCGAAAACTGTTTATCTGGACAATTTAGCATTTTTTTACAAAATCGTTAAAAGAAAATACCTAAAAATGATTTTAACTTTGTAACTTTTCGCTATGTCACGTGATATACTACATAATTGTTTTCATAAAAAAAATTGTTTTTTGATTATATATTTTGGGGTTTTATTACGTAAAAAACTAATATTTATGTTAAATACAATATTTTTACCAAAGATACAGCCACTCGAAAAATCGCAAAAAATCGAGATTATTTTTGATCCCTTAATTTTTTCCACTAGTGTATGACACCTTTTAATTTAAGAAAAATCACTTAAAAATGATCTTTAATACGCAGCTAAAACAAAAATGTTCAAATAATAATAATAATAATTAAAATATGATATTTATAAAAAAAATAATATAATTAATCACAGTACGTCCGTGGAAAACGTGACGTAGAACGCATGAAATTGACAGTCTGGCGTCTAAATTGTCATGCGCACCGACTGTTATTTCACCCATATCGGCTTAGAAATTAGGAGTGGAGCTTATTGCCGCGTTTGAGAATCCACATCGGATGCATTTTTTACATCTCGAGCGTTTTTTTATCCACTTCGGACACATCTGTCCCATTACATTTACGTATACTGAATCACGTGATCAAAGATTTTTTACATCTCAGATGCATCCGATGTGGATTCTCAAACGCGGTATATGACATATAGCCACAGTGTTACCAGATCTCCTGTTTTTACACAATCTCCTGTTCTACTGTTTTCACTATGAAATCTGTTTTTAGCCTCAATATCTATTTTTATGTTTTTTCTGTGAAATCTTCTGTTGATTTCAGTAATTTTCACTAGAATATTTTACTACGACACTATGTTTCGACGACGATTGTCAATTACGATTTGGACCGCATTTCTGCCCGCTCAGAGCCAGAATACTTTTGTAATTTTATTTTAATATCAAGAAATTTGCATTTGTTTCCTTTACATGTATTTAGGGATTTTTTTTTTAATATGTTATACCTACATCTTATGTGATAATTAAAATTTATTTGACATGTTATATTAACCGACTAGAAAGTGAGTTGGTTTACTTCAGCTTCGGCGGGATTTATCATTTTGACAATTGACAGTTGCTAAATCACGTGACGTTCCGATGTAATTGAAAAATATTAATTGAACTCCCTACAGTTATATTTGTAATTTCTTGTACTGGGTTCATTTATTAAAAAATAGATTTATTAAAATCTCCTATTGAAAAAGCAATCTCCTGTTTTTTGCTACATTCCTACTGTTGACAGAAATTTCCATCTGGCAACACTGTAAAGCCATCCAGTTTATTATGAAGGTCGGTGGCATATATATATATATATATATATACCATTACCTCTACACCAAAGAAGTAGAGAGGGTAGAACGATAAGGTACCGTCTGCGCATCCATCACGAGTGTAGAAATTATGCGTGATTCAACCTTCCACTCTTAAACATGTAAATGACAAGGAGAGGTTGCCCTAAAGCTCTGTATACAAATTCCAGGATTGGCTTTGTTCAGCGATTAATGTTCATTTTCAGTTCTGTTTTTTGTTTGTTTTGTGGCTGTTGTAAGCTTTTTTGGCTTCAATTCTTTGTTATCTTGCGTATATTTGTGCTTTTATTTCAATTTAGTATTAAATTATACTTGTTAATTATTTTCCGATGCACTATTTTATAATTGTTGCACAAAATGTTGTTAAACCGTCCCTGAATATTGTTTACAAAATGTGCAAAACGAAATTGTGCCTAGTGTCAGAGACAACTAATGAGACGGTTAACCACATACTTTGATTTTCTTTTACTAAACGGAGAATGGTCGCACTGCGCAGCTTTCTGAGTGCCTTTTAAAAGGAGATAGAAAACTCCGCCAATTTGAACCCTTATTACGCGTTGCCTACATCTTGGCGCAATATTTTTAATAGGTGCGTTTTAATCATCCGCTTCTGCTTCGGAATTGTCGGTTTTCTTGTTTTAATCTGACAGGTTAGAACGACTGAACCGACAATTCCGGAAGCAGAAGCTGATGATTAAAACGCACCTGATATTTTGCTTGCTGCTGTCAGTGTCAGTGAATATTATTTTTGGAGTCACAGTTTATTGCTAAAGAATCAGTTAGCTCACTCGGACCAGTTGAAAGTTCCAAAATAACATCCACTCCAGGGATACAAATTCAGGATACGCAGAAGACTGCTGTTTTATTATAGGCGGTTGTCATATATTGTATTATCTGAGTTGCGCAGTGTATAAACTGGAACATTGAGATAAAAAGTGCCGACGCAGAGTGAGCGATCTGATTCTTTAGCTATAAACTGTGTCATAGGGTTCAAAATGGCCGCGCCCTATGTTGGGCGTGTCGGACCTCTCTCTTGCCCTGTATAGTAATCAAAGTATGTGGCTTACAAGATAACGTTATAAGGAAATAATGTACATGACAAAGATAAAATACCAGCTGACCCTGATGACTACTATATCTAAATGTCAATCAATTTTTGCTATGAAGTTAACCGCACATACTTTGAAGCCTCTCAGGTACACAAGTAATGCATTTATTTCAAGATATCTCGAAAACGATTTTTACCATATTTTTTAAAAACTAATGTAATGTAAATCAAGGAGTTATAAAATTTTCTAAAGAAACGCTGAATTTTTTGACCGTCTTAGTAAAAAGATATAGATTTTTAAAATAAAAATATTTTTAAAGCAATCGACGCGTAGTTGCGTAAAATTATTACAACTTGGCAAATTGTATACGCTGCAATCAACGCGTTGTACCAAAATAACACTCGATCAGCTAAGAGGTTGTTATAACCTCGCGACGTTTTCTTGAAAAATTAATTCGTCCACTGTCTTTGAGAACTGGAATCAGCGACAGATGACCGCCGACGCGACCGAGAAGTGTCGCTTCATATCTAAAATACATACAATTATATGAAACACATTTCGCACGGCGCGACACGAGAAGTGTCGTCAAGACGACACTTCCTGGAGACACTTCTGAATCTGCCTCGGGGCAAAGGTTTGCTGCGTGTCGCACTCGGGGTCACTGTCCTCGAGCATCGGTTCATTTTGAGGGTGATTAGGATGGAAATTTCTTTCGATCTAGGCAGCGTTGCCAGATTTTGGAACAGTATGGATAAAAAAAAACCGTAGATATGAACAGTAGATTTTAATACAGGGGGAAATAATTATAATTTGCAGTGTAGTAAATAAAAAAACAAGTATATAAGAAACGAAAAATAAACTTTTTTCTACCCAAATTAGAAAGTAAACAAAGAATAAAAACAAATAAAAACATTTTTATTATATACTTAACGTAGGGGAAAAAAACCAATGAAAAATAATAAGTACCTACTTCTTTTAGATTAGTCTGAATCAGATCATTCAAAATCGTAGTGTTTGGCATATGCATGTTCTTTTTATGATGCCCTATTAATTCTTTGTTTCATTTTAAATAAAGTGGATGCTTATTACGCTGCTTTTACTGCAGAAAATTTACTAGAGAATATATTCTTTAACCATTTGCTGAAGAATGAGGCAAACTTAATTAAGAACAAAATTTACTAGAGACAAAAACACTGGATCTACGTAAAAACAGTAGGTCTGGCAACGATGATTGTTCCCTCGAATGGTTATTTGCAGGTGTCGCGCGACACTTCTTCAAGCTTCCGAAATGTACGGAGCGTAACATTTATGCATCTGTCGTCCTACTGGTCTCCTCAGTGATCTCCTGTCTCTTGAAGCGGCTACCGAAATGGTACCTTAAGGCAAAAATGCTTTTGTGGGGTCTGTTTTTCAATAATACTTTAACAGAAAAAAATAGAAATACTATTTGAGAGTATGCAGTTTTCAACAGTATATGTATATATTTTGTTAATAGCATGTAATTCTTTTTTACATTTTTTTTTTTATAAAAGTGAAAGAAATTCTTTATTTTTGGCTATCAGTCCACCACTAGTTATCTACTTATGGCCACTAATTTTTAAGTTGCATTTTTAAATATTAATTTAAGTGCATGTTTATTTACATGTATGTACCCAGTAGTGATTTAAGAAGGTGCGATAGAATTTGCTGCTTGCTGCCTGACGCTTGAAGTCGGTATCGATCTCGCCTTCCCAAATGGTACCTTAACGCTTCTTAAAAATGTTATAACCAATTTTCAACCTTGTTCTACTAGAGAATGCTTGGTTAACAGTCCTAAAACATCAGATATGGGAACAGTGGAAATCTCATTTTCAATATATATCCAAACGTGGTTTTTTCTTTGTGCTTTTTAAGCACTAGATTTCTATTTCATTCTCCATAGTTTGGCTTACAACATATTTATACACGGTCGATCTTCTTTTGCCACAGGCACTAAATTGTACCAATATAAAGTCGCCTGGTTTTAATATTTTGCCTAACTGCTTAATCACTGCTGGTTCTATATCTGAGAAACTGCCACGGCTGACAGATGCCAGTGACATTTAACCTTCTTAGCTAAAAAACCAAGTAACTCCCACAACCCACACAATAACTGCGGTGGCCATAAGTAAAATATGAGATTTTACTTTTAGCCACTCTTGAGATCATAACTCACGAATTCTTAATTTCTTGTCAATACTAGTGGCCACACTGATATTTATTTTTATTTAAAAAAATATATAATGTTGAAAACAAAATACATCGGGTATTAACATCTACTTACCTTTGGGATGGAACATTTTCAAAAATATCTTTAATAAATCTGAGTTTTGTTCAAATGTTTGCAAATAAATTCTTAGCCAAAACAACAAGTAATGCTTGCATGTATTACACCTGCTAACTATTCATTTTACTGATTTTCAATGGACTTAATTTGTTAGTTGCAAACCTGCCCAATCATGTAACCACATGCTAATGTTATGTGAGCCATTTCATTATTCAGTCATGCTCTAACCCTACAAGTCCCTCTCTGTCTTATTTGGCCTTTGAGGCTCAACTTGTCCGATTATTATACATAATTAAACCCCTTAAGACCAAACCTATGGGACGACTATGGTGGAGACACTTTCGCGAACATTCCAGGGTCAACGAGATACTATTTCTAGAACGTGATAACGTTTCTGGTACATACTGGCAATTTTGGTGGGGGAGCATTCTAGACCACCAATTTGTATATAAATTGGTGAAGGAAAGCCATCAAAATCAGTTGATATATGGACAGTGAAGATAAATAGTAATTAGTAGATAGACAGTGGTGAATATAAATAGTGATCAGTTTAAAGACATTCGATGTATATATAAATTAAAATAGTATTGTTTAAAATAAATAAGTGTTTAAATAAATTATTAATAAATAAACTGTTGTTTAAAAATAAACAAACATCACACTAATTTACCTTCTCCAACCACCATTATAGTTTACAATGTTACCAAACTTTTATTTTTAGGTCTTAAAGCAAGAAATGGCCATAAGTAGGGTAGTGGCCATAAGTAGTGCCATGACCCTAAGCGTTATAATTGTTGTCCTTTTGAAAAAGTGGGGGTGAACTTGTTTTAAGGAACTATTTATCGTAGCCTCAGGACAGTAATTTATAGCAATGATTTGCCGATCGGCAAGAAAAATATAATTGATTTCTGTGTGTACTTTGTTTTTTCTCCATTACAGATACACTGAACTCTAAATGTAAATTTGAGTTTCTACAAAAATCACTTCATGGGGAATCTACTGGCGTAATTTAGGTCAAGGTTTTGAATATTTGGAAAACTAGGTTAGGACGCGGTTTGTTTAGTAACAAAATGTAATTGCTTAATTAAAATAATTCATCATACACAAGAATTATCAATTAAAAAGTGGTCACCCTGTATAAAAGATATGCTTCTAAAATTTATTAAGGGCAAATTTCATAATGAAAATTAAAAGTTCTGTCAACTAATGGGACAATTAAGAACAATTATGGTATAATTGTCCCATTAATTAATGGACCTATTAATTTTCATTATGAAATTGGACTAAAACAGATTTTTAAAGTGTTTTCTTAAAAGTAAATAAATAAACTCAATTCCTGAGATTCCACTATACCTGTTGCATTTCATTTTAGCATTAATTTTAAAATAAAAGAGACAATTAAAATTAGATAAACCACCTCCAAAAATTTGTTTACAGTTCTTTTCAAAAATGATTAATCTGATCAGTTTATGCTGATATTGCTCGTACTTCAAGTGGAATAACAATGTGTAGATAAACTTATAAAGCAGCATTAAAAAGTAAGTCAAGGTATCAAATCCCAGGGCTAGATAGATCCTAGCTCTATGAATCACATCAAAGCCCCGAGATTCTAGTTTTACACTACTGCCAAGTACAGTACAGCAATTAATTTCTAATAATGTTTCTTGTCCTAACAATATTTTATTAGAACTATTGAGAATGTTTTACCCACCCAGCAATCTCTATTCATTCCCTTTCCTGTAAACTTATTAATATAAATTGATAAAATGACAAAATTATTTAAAAAAATTACTTGTGTCCCAAAGAAGAAGATATGAGGTAACAAATATCCTGTGTGGTTTGATGCTGTATTACGCAAATTGATTATTGAAAAGAATAAGCTCCATCAAATATATCAGAGGACTAAGCTTCAAAGCAAAGTGATTACATTAAATACTCCAATAAAAGGCATGAAGTAAAATTTAGATCTGACTGGTGTTACTTAATGTTTATTTTGAATTCCGAGCACTTAATTTCACAAAACATAAAACATTTTTAGACATTTATTAAATACAAGCAAAACTGAAATAGAAATGTATTTTATTACAAAAATCAAATTCTGCAAAAAAAAAGTAAAAAGCAAACTGGTATTTTTTTTAAAGTTGCTATCATAATGAATGTTAAAATTAGTAAAAAATTTAATTCTGAATATTTATCTTAAAAAATCTAAAGATGCAAAAAACCTGTACCTGCCCATCCTGAGTCAAACTTGAAATCTACCAGTAGTGAAACATAAAAGTATTTAGGTATCACAATAGTTTAATATATGGGCAATAGTTTCGGCCAATGACCATCATCAAGTAAATAAGACAACCTGTTCAATTAAAGATTATATAATATAATACCTATTACAGCTGGAGCACATAACTTGGAGAAACAAATAGTCGAAAAGACATGGGGAAGTATGACCATACAAATATTAGTAAAGCAGTGCAGATAGTTATTAAATTAGTATCTTATTATAAATTAATTAATTTTTATATAAATACTAATAGTAAGTTTGATTAGGATTTAAAAGTAGGACATATTGAAGCTACATTTAGTTGTCACTTTTGAGGTCATATTTGCTTTTTGCACTTCCTACAAGTCTAGAAATATTAATTTAACGAATGTGAAGATATAGATACGCTTGCCTTATTGAACATAATATAATTATTACAAATTATAACCCATAAAAATAGAATAAATTGATGTCAATCTAATCAACAATTAGATATGATCCAAAAGATCCTGTGATGTTTAGTATCTATGATTTATGCCTAAATTGCTATTTGAATAACGTTTAGAACATATTTTTAAACAAAAAACTAAAGAATACTAATTTATATACTAAATTTTTATAATTAAAATAGGCACTTACTTTCTTTTTTCTTTCGGGATTTTCTGCTTTCTTTCCATATTCTTCCAATTGTGTGTATTTCTTAGTCACTGCTAAGGAAATGCACTTGTTCAGGGATACACAAAATTAATTAATATCAAACTAATTTACTACAAAAGTAATAATTTCACAACAGCACACCATTACCATTTACCATAACAGCTTTGTTCGTTTGTCTGTCACTTCCAGTGTTGTTCCTAGGGATTTTTGAATTGTACAACTTTCAGTGTCAAAATTGTACACTTTTACTTTCGATTGTACAACCACTAATTATTCTTCTTCTTTTTTATTGACAGCTATGGCCTACTACTTTCCCATGCTTAAAATTCTTCTTTTTTTCAGTTTAAAATATATTTTTGATGTAAAACGGTGTACTGATTGGTCGCGAATGGCGCCAAATTTAAACTTTTATTTTTTTATTAATTTTAATGCATGCTATTTAACAAATCGTAGACTTTTTGAGCGAAGAAAACCTTTTATATACCCGATTTTACATAAATATTTAGCAATTTCAAATTGTACAACATTTATGTCTTTTTTCAAAAGTGCGTACAACAGTACAACCGCATAACTGATTGTACAACTTTTTGTACAATTGTACAACCAGGAACAACACTGCAGCGGGATTACGAACGGCATACCCGTATCGTATAGGCCATTTTGAAACGATGTTGTCGATTACGAACGGAATACGATACGGATGACTCGATTCGAGTCAGTCGATAGCTAGGAAGGTCTCGAATTGGTAGATTGTCCTACGGATAGGTCCAATATGAATAAGAAGAAGGTTTTGAATTCGCGCCATAAAGTCAATAAGAAACATTTGGTTATATTTCTTTAGTTATAAATTTCAGTTCCACTTTTTTACCTTATTTTCTCGTGTTTTACTCGTTTGTTTTGTCTTTTTGTGCGTTTTTTCCGTGTTTTACTCTTTTGCTTTATCTTTTATACGTTTTTTTCGTGGATACTCTTTTGTTTTGTCTTGTACGTTTTTTTCCGCGTTTTACTTTTTGCTTTGTCTTTTGTACGTTTTTTTTCATGGATTACTCTTTTGTTTTGTCTGTTTTACGTTTTTTTTTTCTTGTTTTACTCTTTTGCTTTGTTCGTTTTTTTTTTCGTGTTTTACCGTTTTGTTCATGTTTTTTAAATATATTATGGCTTTTAAAATTCCTTATTAAGCCTAAAAAGGTGGATTCATAAACTACGTTCAGTTCACGCTCAGTTCGAGTTCAACATAAACAGAGCAGAATGACACGGTAAATATGTTTTGGATAAAAAATTATAACGGATTCATAATTATTTTATAACCAACACCATCTACAAATATAATTAAAACAAAAATAACACCAAAATATAATTTTATTTTGTGGAATTTGTGGTTATGTCTTGCCAACTCGAACTGAGCGCGAACTGAACGTAGTTTATGAATCCACCCTTTTATAAATAATTCACGAAATCTTATATCTGGAAGTTCAAATGGATTGTACCTATTCCGTAGAAACCATCTATTGCTTATTAATGCTTGGTTCATTTCCCTTTTGCGGCGATTCAAATCATAAATACGAACATTGGGAAGCATATTTAATTTTTTACAGTTAACAACAAAAAGCTAAATAAATAAATAATCAATATTCTCTAATCTCTCTAACAAGCAACAACAATTTAAAATGTGATTCTAGCGTCAAAACTGTCAAATAAATCTTGTAAAAATTTCATTTCTTCAAATTTCTAGTGATGGGATAATCGGATGATTTTAATAATCGGAAAGTCGATACTCGAATATTTCAATAATCGGATGATATTCCGGATGATCGCTCAAATGTGCCCGTCGGTTTCAAGACGGTCGAGAGTCGAAACACGAATCATCGAGATATGAGTACTATTGTTATGGATGCGTAATCGGCACTGTTCATGATTTCGATCTGAGAAAGATTGATGAAATGATTATTGGTCATCAGGCTTTTTTGTTTTTGTAATATGAAATAATTTTGCAGTTAATTAATTTTATTTTGCACTAATGATTTATTGTGATTATTACTTTTGAATTTAAGGTTATTTTTTAAAATGCTTTTTATTTTTACCAATGATTTATTGTGATTTCTAGTTAGATATTAGTTTTAAATTTAAGTTTTTTTTGTTTTTATAAATTAATAATTATAGTAGTTTCACAATCTCTAAAATAATTTAGTATATTTCCTTAATTCTAGTGAGAATGTAAACATAAATTGCCGCGTTTGAGAATCCACATCGGATGCATCTGAGATGTAAAAAATCTTTGATCACGTGATTCAGTATACGTAAATGTAATGGGACAGATGTGTCCGATGTGGATAAAAAAACGCTCGAGATGTAAAAAATGCATCCGATGTGGATTCTCAAACGCGGCAAATATAATACCTAAACTACAAAAACAAAAGAGAATACACACTTTTATCAGACACCACAAAAGACCCATGATCCAATCAAACCAAATACGTCGCTGCAAATCAATGAGGTTGAATACTACCTCCACAATTGTGACTACCTCCATGCTGCAAATAGTGCAAATACCGAAATTCAAATAAGATTATTATTCGGACGATCGCTTTCGATTCGAAATCGACGACGCAAAACGCAACCATCCAGCAATCCACACGAAACAACTCGAGTAGTACGAATAGTAACTATTCCATACCTTAACCGATTATCATCCGAATTCTCTCTTAGTATTCGGAATATTCCGAATATTCTAATAATCGGATGATCGATTATTTTTAATTCGGATGATCCCAACACTACAAATTTCCATCCCATTTGATCAAAATTTCCGAGTAAACCCGAAAGCGAATTCGAATGATTTTCATAATCGCATTTTTGATCCGTATCGTATTGTCCTACGGTTCGAATCGTCTATCCGTATCGAGTTCTCGTAATCCCGCTGCTGGTCACTTCCCCTTTCTCTATCAGTCCAATAAATCTGTCATCTGTCAGTATATCTAAAGATCGACTAGTTGGGATTCCGAACTTACACGAACGATCGAAGAATTAAAAATATTGCCAGTTTTACAAAAATGAAAAGGTTCTATTTATTAAATTAAAATTCAGCAAAACAATGTTTATGTAATTTTGTTTTATTATTTGCTTTCGTAATTATCGGGACGGTAGCGTAGGTGCCCTAAGGACACCAATTTCACCGTTGTGTTAAACGAAGTTTAAAATGACATTGTTAATGTAAGAATGTCACTTTAAACTTCGTTTAACACAACGGTGGAATCGGTCCTTGGTAATGTAATTTTTTACAGATTTATACAGATCTTATAAATTGTCTCAGAATCGACC
Source organism: Psylliodes chrysocephalus (assembly GCA_927349885.1). Taxonomy (NCBI): domain Eukaryota; kingdom Metazoa; phylum Arthropoda; class Insecta; order Coleoptera; family Chrysomelidae; genus Psylliodes; species Psylliodes chrysocephalus. The sequence goes on from OV651818.1 coordinate 61,895,589, forward strand.
CATAAGTCACGGGAAATTATAATATATAGCCTTTCCCTACACAAGTCGCTCAGTCGGCTTTAGGGGTTAAAATTCACTCGTAAGGGGGTGAATTAGGGAGGTTTGAAACGGAAGGCAATACTACCGAACAAACATATATGGCAACTGTGTAAGCAAATGATAGATGTTCGTGCTCTTGATAGGTCGTTTTCTAGATTACGAACTAACTTTTAATTCTCTTCTATTAAAATGGTATATTTTTGTTCAAATTTTATTAGTTTGATTTATTTGATAACTCTGATATAAACGTAATTTGTCACTGGAGCTTCTTATTAATGTTAAATTTCTGAAATTTTTTGCTTGGAGTAAAACTAATAAACACCTCTACTCTGCACTACTAGGTTTTAAATATACAAACAAAATTAATATTCATGGACTTAGTAGGTACACGTCACAAATAATCACGGGTAGAGTGGGGTAGAAATTTATTTCAATAGACAAAATATTTGAAGAGTTCGATGTTGATTTATCTTTTATTTATTTATTTATTTATTATTATACTGTTCAAATAGGATAGTCCAATTAAAGAAAAAAGACAAAGAACTATACCTATCATATTTGAAAGAAAATTTTGTAAGCGTCAGATCTCAGGTGAGTCCGACACAGCTGAGTCGTCCTATAACGAAAATCGAAGTTCTGTTATATCGCGTGAATTTAAAGATGGAAAGCAGTGGATAGTAACAAATTCTTAAATGTACTTAACAGATACGGATTTGCTTGTCTCCAAATTCTAGTGCAACATCGGAACCACCTAGAACTCTAGAGGAGTTATAACCGAACTTCTCGTTCAAGGACGACTCAGCCAAGTCCGACTCAGCTGAGATCTGTTTATAAATACAATTAGGCATTCCAAACAAATGAATTACCAGTGGGCAGGTTTGGTATATCTAAGGGTGGCGACATATGGTGTATTCTATCTACTTTACGTAAAATCATGAATAATGGATTACAGTTCATCAAATTTCTAGAGGTGTTCGACGCCCAGACAGAGAACGCGCTACGTGTGACTAAGATAGCTATTGTACAGTCTGCTAAACAAGTTATTTTAAATAGTTTTTAATATTTTTAGGTAATTAAATTTTAAAAGTGTGGAATAGTTTAGGGATTAAATTGGTCTGATTGGACTTTCTTAGAACGTTTTTAAAAGCAGCTAAAGATAGTATGTAGAATTGAAAATAATTATTATGCTATAAAAGGTGTTTTGGAATTCCTTCAACCTTTTGAAATTGGGAATATTTACATTTCTTGATCTATTAAACAAAACGACAAATTATCTCGACGAATGACACCATGTTCTAGTACGGAAGCTAGCTTTACATTTTTATTGGTGGTTTCATGGGTTTCATATAAATTTTTTGTAATTGTTGTTTAACGTACATATACCTCTTAACACTTGTTTGCTTTATTAAAAAAGTGTATTGTTGTGATTTACGTCGAAATAAGTCAAAAACAACTTGAAACCCCATATAAAATCAAAAAGGAGAAACGGAAAAAAAATGAGCCTGTAAATGAACACAACTCAGAAACAAAAATAGCTATCTAATAATAAAAAAATAAAATTTGATTATTGTGCAGCTTCATCTATATTATTAACTGTTTTTGGTTTTTTAATGGTTTTTCTTGGTGATGAAAATTCCGATAACTCACGGTTATCGATTCTTTTTTTCTCTCCAGAAATGCGGACGACAGTGTTTTTAGATACTCCTGTGGCTGCAGCAACACGATCATTTACATTTTTAAATGGTATTGAAGGTGAATTAAAGTTTCCTTCTCTTCTCATAAACTCTATAACATTGGCTATTATTTCGCGAGATTGACTGTTAATCACGCGGCCTCTTAATTTGCTATTAAACTCCATACTTAGGTTCTATTAAACTGTAATGAGCAAAAAACACAAACGAAAATAAAAGAAATGTTTTAGCGAAATTTACATCTGACATTTACGTCTGAATGAAATAGTGAAATACTTGATGCGCAGAGTGTACTTTCATTGCGTAAATCCGTCGGGATGCCTGTCAGTAGTGCTTTCTCTGTCTAGCCGTCGAAAGCCTCTAGAAATTTGATGAACTGTACATTTAAATATTTTATGTCAAACACAATAAAAATAATATTTAAAAAACCCACCTATACATTTCTTCATAAATTGGCAGGCTTGGCGAGTACTACTTCGAATAAAAATAGCGTCCAAGTTACAAGACTATGTCGCTACCCCCTTAAATATACAAGAATTTCCCACTGGCACCTATTGTTTGACAGGTCGTTGGAATGCCTAATTCTGTCCTTTTTATTAGACAAAGGACCGATTCCACCGTTGTGTTAAACGGAGATTAAAATGACATTGTTAATGTAAAAATGTCATTTTAAACTTCGTTTAACACAACGGTGGAATCGGTCCTTAGTAGCTTTGTCAGTTTCCCCCGTTTGTAGTTCCATGCGTTCGTCTTTTCTTTGCCTAATGGTAAAAATCTCAAACTAGCCCGGCCTTCACACTTCACACTGGCACAAGACAAGGATTGATGTTTCCTCATCTTCTTCTTCACAGAACTTGCACAAAGTTGCTGCTTCTGCTGGATTGATGACATTCATGTGTCTTTTTAAGCGACAGTGTCCGGTTTATCTTAACGATTTGACGTTTTTGATCCAGTAGACATTTCGTGAACATTTAGGATTGTTCTTTCATGAACTGTTTGGCCTGTCTCAGTCTTGAATAGTTGTTCCACTATTCCTAAGACTATTTTTGCTCCACAGAAGGATTCAGGGCTTGCCATGGCCTTATCAGAGTCTTCTCGGGCTTATTCGCGGTCTTTTCGTTGCCCTAATGCCCCTAATATCCCTCGTGACCTGGCACCCAGGCTAGGGTCACCTTCTGTTTTGACTACTTGGCTCTGCCAGGTCTTTTAGGCACTCTTAATTTGATTTTTGGTGAAAGAATTATTGCCTTTAGAGCTGCTTGACTATCAGAGTAGATGGCAGTAGTTTTGCCTGATACTTGCTGATTTAATATTTCTCTTGTACACTGTTGTATGGTTATTAGTTCAGCTTGGAACACTCCTCGAAATCGTTGATTCCGACTTGGGTTCATAATGTCATCCATTGATTCCCGCACCGGCTCCTTCCTTTGGTTTTGAACCGTCTGTATACCATACGAGTTCAGCCTGTTCGAGAGGTAACTGTTTCCATGATTCTCGGGCTGGTATTTGAATTTGAAAGTTTCTTTCAAATGTTTATGTGGTTATATGGCTATATCAATAGTCATTTCTAGAATCTTATCGTTTTTTACTCGCTGATATAGCCTTGTATGGTCAGTGCTATGTAGTTGGCTTATTGGGTTTTATTACTGCATTTGCCTGTGAATAACTTACTTGGTTTCTCCTTGTATGAAGATGTACTGTGGCGTGAGGTTTAATAGTATCTCCATTGCTGCAGTTAGCGTAGTACGCATGTCCCCAGTGACACTCAGACAGGCGAGCCGCTGAATGCCGGTAAGTTGGCTTATTGCACTTTGCTGCGCAGTTTTGGTTACTCACGCCACTGCGTCAAAGTTTATCATGGGTCTTATCACCCTTGTGTATTGTGTATTTTGGAGCTTAGACCCCAGTTTTTTACACACAGCTTACAAGAGCTATTATAGCTTTGTATGCTAGTTTTTTGAGATGTTGATTCCACGTCAACCTTTGGTCGAATATGACTCTTCTGTAACAAATGGAGTAACCATGTTATTTAGTACTAGTGGTCTTAGTATTTGTCGGTAACCGTTTTTTTGTGAATGGTACAACTGTTGTTTTTTGTGCATTAATGGACAACTGCTCCTTTTTGCACCAGTTATTCACTATTTTAGAGTTGTTTGAGATCGCTCCGAGACTGTGCCTGCAAATCATCGCCCCCTGACGATAATCGCTAGGTCGCTGCGTATCCTAGTCTCTTATAGCCTCCTTTGGACAATCTTTTGAGTAGGTCGTCCACTAGAACTGACCACAGCATTGGAGCACAACCAGGTGTTTTTAAAGATATTTTCAAGCAATCGCAAATAGCAATAGGTTTTTGGCGTTTCAGGTCGTTTTTATGAGCTTTCCCGCTCAAATTTCGCGATGCGGCAGAAACTATCGCAAAAAGCGATACTTATCATAAAACGAAAGTGATTAGTATTAGTTGGGATCGCTATGCACATTAAACGCAACTATAATGACCGCTCGTAATGCTACTCGCTAGTCGCTTTGAGCAATCTATTTAAAACCAACAGGCAGCAATTTTGACACATCCTTAAAATTCCAAATCATTGATACGGCAACGTGAGGATACGTCATATGTAATTATTTTTTAACCGACTTCAAAAAAGGAGGAGGTTATCAATTCGTCGCGATATATTTTTTTTATGTATGTTCAGCGATAATTCTTTAACACGGTGTCTGATTTCAATGATTCTTTTTTTGTTAGAAAGGGGATACTTCAGGGGTGGTCTCATATAAATTTGGTCAAGCTAATAATTGGGTCCATGAAGAAATCCTCAAACTCTTCATTTTTTATGTTTGTCTAGCGATAATGATTTACCACCTTGTCCGATTTATATGATTCTTTTTTGTTAGTAAGGGGGTACCTCAGGGGTGGTCCCATATAAATTTAGTTAAGATGTGGTGATGGCATCTGCACGTTTTTAAAGTCGGTTTTTTTTAATTTTTAATTTCTAATACTTGTTGATATACAAAATTGGGACCAGTAGGCGTGGCTTTTGCACTCACTAGAATAACGGAAAAGCAGAACCGGATTTACAAGTTTTTATTGTACTATTTCTGGTTAAAAATCTATTTGAACTATAAAAAATGAATTTCCTTTTTTATAGATAAAAATCTATACATTGACTTAAAAGATGGTGGAAGGCCGAGGTTATAAAAGAAGGGGGTTTAAAAGCTTATTAAATATGCCCGATTTTCAACCGAGATGTGCTGAATAAAGTAAATATAACTGATTTAATTATCACTCAAGTGGCTATTAAGCGCTGGCGAATAAATCATTTGCAAAATTGCAACTAATCAATGATAACTAACTTGGGGCCGATTCCACCATTGGGTTAAACGAAGTTTAAAATGACATTTTTACATAAAATGTAATTTTAATCTTCGATTAGTAGTTTAAACTTTAACACAATGGTGAAATTAACCCCAAAACGTCGAAATCATTCACAGAAAAAATAAATAGTAGATTTTTGGTTCACATAAGCGACAAAAGTAAAGCGAGTTCGATTTATTGGATCAGTCGTCACACGTTTGCACTAGGGCACATAAATAGCCTAATGCTTTCTGTCTTTAAATCGGAAAGTACAAGGTCGCAAATGTCAAGTAATCTAACCTTACTTAACAGCTTTCTTGAAATTAAGAACAAATGTTCATACACTAAAAGCTCGATGATCAGATACGAAACTTAATGCAAGGCTCACGGAAAATGGCTAATAAGCAATCTCTGTATATGTAGATGCACTATTCAGGAAATCAAAATGTGGATTAATCTTACTTGGTCTTAGTACTCTTGTAGATTCAGACTGAATCTTTATGCAAGACATTCAGTAAATCAGCGAAGCCACAACCAGCGGTTTGCAGGTGCACTTCTAACAAATGTAAAATATGAAGTGATCTTACTTGAGACCTATAGATCCAATGACGATATTATGATGGTTGGTTTGAGCTGGGCTTCTCACCATCTTCAGAGAATATGACTATACTTATGTGAAGACCTACCATAGTAACACAACATGCACAACAAGCGGGCCGGTCCAATTTAATCAGCTGTAGAACCAATAAATAAAATTGGTGGAAGCACAGCAAATGTAGGTTATATTTAAATAGAAATAAGAACATAAAATGCCTATAAATTTGATAAACGAAATGGCGTACGATTAATGTACTTCTCAAGAAAATGCTTGGAATATATACAGCTGAATTTAGAAGGTTCCCAATTATGCTTGTTGACAAACTGTATCCACGCGCTACTTTTTTCAGGATTTTTTGGAAATCTATAAATATTATGAAAAAGTATTATTCCAATATAGGTAGGCCCAAAAGTTGATAGATGAATTTTAGCATTTTTAAAAACATACTTTTACACATTTTATACAAACCTGTCATAATACTGTCCTGTATAATATTTATAATTTTGATACTAACCTATGAAACGTTATTCCAGTCGATTTTTCGCAAAAACGTCTATCGCTAGAGCAGGAACGTATAACACAGCAAGGCATTATAATATACTTTATAAGTTTGTAACACTCAAAATTTGCTCAAACACAAATTAAATTCAAATTTAATTACACAAATGACACTAAAAATATAACCTATAAAATTGACAATTTGTACTCACAGTAATGGAGGACCGGTCCCACTTTTCGCTTATAGTAAAAGTTGAAAAGTCTTTTGTGGTGCGTTTGATTTGATCATCGGAGATCTCCGAGCGCTGAAATCGTGTTTGAATTGACACTCCGAGAGATCCATAAAGTGTTTGTTTTGCTTTGGAGCGAGAACATAGAGCGAGCTCGATGTTCTCAGAGCAGAAAGATCGAGAAGAGGGAGAAATTTGTCTTTGTCTCTACCTATCTCTTTTTAATCAACTTACAAGTAAATTTGAATCTCAAAATTAAAGACCAGACAAGAAGTCAACAAATTACTTAACCGCTTTTGTCTTATAGCTGAAATTATTCGTCATAAAAAACACAAAATGTGTTTGGAAAATACATTTTCTCTGTCCAGATCTAATCACCAGTAATCACAGTCATGGAGTATGAAAGCGAAGCGGGCATTTGTGGTATATGCTGCATTTCAGGGCCATTACCCCTTTTTATTAAAAGTTTTTTCATTTTCTTTACTTTTTGCTCAATATTTTGACACACAAACTAGAAACAAGAATCACAAAAAAGCGAGGTTATGTTTTTTACTCTGTTTTATTTGATTTGATTCAATGCTCTATTGTGACGTCATCACTTCTCGGTCTGCTCGACGCTCGCTCGATCGAGTTTCAAATCAAACGCCCCTTTGGTAGGTAGAGAGGGGGTAAACGTCAAACCACGTCGGGCGGCTCCGAGAATTTCACAGTAATGTTTACCTGCCAGTGTCGTTTCATAGAATAAGTAATTTTAAATTGTTATCGGCGGAACCGGACAATCGCATGTATTTATGGATTATAAATAATTATTAAACATGTATTATAATATTCAAATTATAATTTTACAAAATTTCAGCAGCTATTCACAATTTATTAAACTATTTACTCGAAATTGTTATTAACATCTATAAAATAATTTTGTACGCCAATGTATCGCGTCCACTTCGGTGAGATCCGGTGCCAACCTGTCAATTTATATGTATAAAGTGGGAGAACTGGCAAAAGCATTTCCAACTTTTACTTCTGTTCTACGCATGTCGTATCCCTAGGTTGCCAGATCAATGTTCCAAATATAACCCTACTCACTCCGTTTATTCATGATCATTTATGATAGCTTGATTAGTAGTATTTCGATTCTCTGTTTCTGTCTGAATCATGATCAAAATGATCATGTAATGAAGTGAAATGACTGAAATGGGAGAGCACCTACACTTAGGTTAGGCCAAAGACCCCTCTACTCTTTACCTATATTCAATGTTAATTTTTAATTTTTAATTTTGTTATTGTGTAGCCCTGGTAATTTAGAGAAAAGTGTAATTCGCGTAATCTCTAGTTACCATCATTGTTATCATAAATAAAATGTTGCTACTAAGAAGGAGACGGAGTTTTGTGAATTGTGAAGTAGTATAATTATTTATAAATTGTGTTATAACTTAAGACAAAGTGATATAAACAATGTTGCAGCTGCAAACTTTTTGTAAGACACTGTTCCTGTTGATTATATTAAGCGGAGCTCGCGGATTTAATTTAGAAGATAGAGACCCTTTGGTTAAGAAAGCACCAATAGATCAACAAGGGTCCTATTTTGGTTTTAGTGTAGCCCAACATGGAACAGGGGATTTAAATAACAATGTTGGTGATAATACGTACTGGATGCTAGTAGGTGCTCCCTTAGGAAAAAATCTACAACCATTCACAAATCATTCAGGTGCTTTGTTTAAATGTCCAATCTCTAAAGATGATAATGACTGTATTCAAATAGAAACTGATGGAAAACGAATCGAAGACTTCGATTATGGTGATGAGGAAATAGATGAGTCGCAATTAAAACCGCCTGGAACAGACGAAATAAAAAATGGACAGTGGTTGGGAGTCACAGTGAAGTCTCAAAAACCAGGCGGTATTGTCTTAGTTTGTGCACACAGATATATCAAAAGTGAAAATCTAGCAAAGTTTCATTACGGACAAGGTTTATGTTACTTACTAGATAAAGATTTGAATACATATGAAAGTTTATTACTTTGTAAAGGTAGACCTATGGAAAAGCTGCATCAGCAGTTTGGTTTCTGCCAAGTGGGGACCAGCGCTTCATTCGTTGGTGAAGATTTTGCTTTAATGGGCTCCCCAGGACCGTACACTTGGAGAGGCACAATATTCGGACAAATAGTTATCGGTGAATACCTAAATAGGGATAAAACAATATACCACGGTCCTTTTGGTGATATAGATTTGATTGAAAAGTACAGCTACCTAGGTATGAGCGTCGGAGGAGGACATTTCTTTAGTAAAAAAGAATATACCTACATTGCTGGGGCACCGCGATCAAAAATGGTAGGACAAGTTTATTTCTTCAAAAAAGAGAATACTAATGAAGAGTTTAATACTTCACTGATTTTAACTGGTGAACAATTTGCAGCTAGTTTCGGTTATGAATTACTTGCTACTGATATTAATAACGATGGATATGATGATTTATTAGTTGGAGCTCCATTTTATTACAGTGACCGTAAGGGTGGTGCTGTCTATATTTATTATAATATCAAAGAGTGTACTCAAGATAATTGCCAGTGGGATAAAGTTTTGTATGGTAAAACACAATCTAGATTCGGATTTTCAATGACTTCACTCGGTGATATAAATAAGGATGGTTATAATGATATTGCTATAGGAGCTCCATACGAAGATGATCATGGTGCTATATATATTTACTTAGGATCAAGTAATGGTATCAGTGATGAACCGTCTCAAATTATAAAGGAAAAGCAAATAAAAACGCTGGGTTACTCTTTAAGTGGAGGTCTCGATATGGACAACAATGGTTATCCGGATTTGCTAGCAGGTGCTTTTGAATCCGACCGAGTACTATTCTTCAAAACTCGTCCAATTATTGATATAAAAATTGTAGTAAAGAGTGAGGAATTAAAGAATATCAATTCTACTAAAAAAGGTTGTTCCCACTCGCCTAGAAGCAATTCTACATGTTTTTCATTCAGCACATGCTTCTCAGTGGTTGGTAGTATTAAACAGAAATTTAACGTCATTTATAACATAGCGGAAGAAAAGAAAATTGTTAACAGAATTTGGTTAGTAGACAATGAGCATCCAGATAAGCGAAGCCCATCGAAAACTAAAATAGTTACTGTTAATGGATCTTCTGGACTCTATTGTCAGGATGAAACTGCAAACATTAAAGAAGGTATTAACGATATATTATCACCAATCAAATTTCGAGTTAATTATACTTTAGAAAACGATTCCTTCCATACTCCAATTCTAAACAAAACATCTGTAAAACTTATTACGGCAACTTTCCAGAAAGAGTGTGGTGCAGATGATACTTGTGAAAGTAACTTAACATTGAGTGCAGGAACAGACTTGTCTCAAGATGAAACAGGTGCTTATAAAATTAACAAGATTAATGAAGATTTTATCCTGGAAGTGAACGTTTCAAATACCGGCGAATCAGCTTACGAAGCAAAACTATTTGTTATATATCCGAAAACTTTAAGCTACATCGCTTTAAAAAACGACAGAAACATATCTGATAGCGTAAAATGTTTCTTCACCAATGAAACTTTAGTAATTTGTGATATTGGAAATCCTCTACAAAAAGATGCAAAAGTTAATCTTAAACTACGATTTGAAATTTCTAAAGACAGTAAAGATCAACAAATTCTTTTGAGCTCCTTTGTGAATTCCACTTCAACGGAACTATCCAAGAAAACTTCGCAAACTGTCGTGGCGATTTTGCAAAAAATTGCCAAGTTCCAAATTAGAGGGAAAGCTTCTTCGAATTTGTTTTATGGTGGAAGAGTTATTGGCGAATCTGCGATTAATCATTTGGATGAAGTCGGTGCCAGGGTTATTCACAAATATCAAATCGATAATAATGGTCAGTGGGATTTATTAAACGTAAAGGTATGTATTTATTATATCTATCAAAAATGGTTTATTATTTATATAAAAAATCTCATTGACATAGGTGTGAAATACAGAGTCTTCAACAAAACTATCCCACGTGACTAAATTGATAAAATCAGCTGGCTAAAAGTAACATTAATTATTACTTCAATGGTTGATAAACTCCCTATTTGAATTTACGAGTCGTTCTCTTTCACAGATATTACAAGTGGTAACCCATCTTTTGCTTGAAAATAAATATATTTGTGTAGCAGGGACAGAAGTTAGAAAGGCTTTTGCCAGTTCTTCCACTTTATACTCATTAATTAACAGGTTTGCGGCGGATCTAACCGAAGTGACGCGATACATTGGCATACAATCTGTATCTGTAACGTGTGGAGGGTGGGTTACCCCCACGGCACTTAGGCCTCATTAGGCCCATTGTGCACCCTCCTAAGATGATAGGCACCTCCTAGCTCGTCAGCCCGCCGATTTAATGTAGTTGACAACGTCGCCAAGAAGTGATTCTCTTATATCGGCCGGTGTTAGCCGATACTCGCCGAACACAAATCTTCTAATGAATGAGAGCGTCGGGCAATCGTAAAGGATATGCTCGATGGTCTCATCTTCTTGTTCGCACCCTCTGCAGAGTGCGGATTCTGACAGCCCCATGATATGGAGATGCTCCCGTACTTGGCAATGACCAGTCAGAATGCCTGTGACCAGACGCAGATTCTGTCTAGTCATAGTCAAGTATTTGTTTGCTGCAGTGTTGTCAGGATAACTTAAGAGCTCCCTGGCAACTCTGCACTTACTTGTTTCATCCCATCTTTCCTTGAATTTCACAAGGGAATGTTCTTTAATTAGGTCTGTCACTACCGATTTTGTCAGGCCAATAGAAGGGCCAGGTCCAAAAAGTATTTGTTTGGCTGCTTTCTTGGCTAGTGAATGGGCAAGACGGTTACCTTTCGATGTGGCGTGACCTTTGATCCATCTTAAGGTGACCACATTGTTGATGGATACTTCGGCCAAAGCTTCATGACATTCTAGTACTAACCCTGAATAAATTCGTGGTCTGTTCAGGGTGAGTAGTGCTTGTGCTATCTGTATAGATAAGCATGTTCCTTCCAGTGATATTATTTCTGGTTATTTCATTTGCTGCTATGAGAATCCCCGTTAGCTCTGTTTGAACTACACTGGCACTATTGCTCACATCCCATTTTATGTTTAGGTTTAAGAATCTGGAGTATATTCCGCATCCTGAGCCTTGTTTTGTTTTAGAACCGTCGGTGTAGATATGAATCGTACCTGCCACTTCTGGCTCTTCTATTTGTTCTATTATAACTTTATATGGCTTATGGAAGATATATATCGGTGAGATGGAGTCCATGTTCGCTTGAAGCAGTGGGAGCGTATCGAGCGCCTCCTGCCAAAAGTGACGTCTCGCCTAACCAGATCCTACATTAGGTTCTATTTCGACCGTGCGGAGGCGTGTCATTGTCGTCAGAGCAACCTCCTTGATGTAAATATCAAAGGGAGTGAGACTAAGAATGACTTCCATCGCTCTAGTCGGTGTTGTTTTCATGGCTCCTGTTATGTTGAGACATGCTAATTTGTTCTAGTTTACGGATAGCTGTTAATTTTTGGGTTTTCGGTACCCAAACAACTGCACTGTATGTTAGCATAGGTCTTATGATAGCCGTGTAAGTCCATGCGACGACTCTGGGGGAGAAACCCCAGGTGCGTCCCACAGTACGACGGCATTGTTAATAAGCAATGTATGCTCTTTTAACTGTTTTCTAAATGCGAGTTCCATGTTAACTTGCTGTCAAAGGTGAGACCTAGGTACTTCACCTCTGTCGCAAAGTTTAGTTTTGTGTTTAGGAGTTCTGGAGGTTTTAATTCCATTTTCATCCTTTTCCTTGTAAAAAGGACCATTTCTGTCTTCTTAGGATTGATAGACAGTAAATGGTCCTCGCACCACTGTTCTATAATTTTTAGAGCTACTTGCATTCTTTCGCAGAGTATGTTCTCAAAATTCCCTGTTTGCAGATCTGCATATGCGATTGTGTAGTGACTGTCATTATTGAGGCGGCTGATGAGGGTGTCGAGGACCATATTCCATAGTAGAGGTGAAAGCACCCCTCCCTGTGGACATTCCCTCGCAACCAATCCTCTTATATTAACATCTTCTACACTTGTGTTTCTGCTCGCTTTGAGAGCATGTTATGTTTCCACCCACTAACTAACCATTTGTGGAACATTCCTGTTGGTTAGTGAGTGTATTATCTTTGGGAAGGTGGTTTTATCAAAAGCACCTTCTATGTCTATGAAAACACCCAAGGCGGACTCCTTATTGTGCAGGCATCTTTCTATCCGGCCAGCAACTAGATGAAGGGCTGAATCAGTAGATCTGCCTGGGGTGTATGCATGTTGGTTTGGGTGTAGTGGTGTTGTTGTAATCACCGCATCCCTTATGTACCTTTCGCATAGTATTTCCAATGTCTTCATGGAAAACGATGTCAGACTAATTGGTCGGTATGTTTTTGGGACAGTGTAGTCCATCCTTCCAGGTTTGGGTATAAATACCACTTTTACCTCTCTCCATTTTTTGGGGATATACCTCAGAGCCAACGAGGATCTGAATATACCCACCAGGTGCGGTGTGAGTTCTTCCAGACCCCACTGAAGTAGGGCTGGATAGATACCGTCAGGTCCTGGCGATTTAAATGGAGAGAAGCTGGATATTGCCCATCTAATTTTTTCATTGTCTACAATGTGTTTGGCAGTTTGCCAATCATAGACAGATGGATTGTATTCTTTCTCTGCCCAGTCGGCCACGTCTGTGATGACCGAGTCAGGGAAGTGTGTTGACAGCAGAAGTTTGATGCTATCTTCGAGGTTGGCAGTTTTCGTGCCATCCTCTTTGATTAGCGCACCAATGCTTCGGTGTGGATCTTTTGAGAGAGCTTTTTGAAGCCTCGCTGCCTGCGGGAAATCTTCGATTTCTTCGCAGTAGGATCTCCATGCATCTCTGTTTTTGTCTGACGATTTTTTTGTATTTTCTGAGGTGAGATTTGTAAGTATCCCAGTCCTCTTTGAGTTTTGTGGTTCTTGCCTTATTAAAGGATTTCCTAGCCATTTTCCTGAGGTGATCCAACTCGTGACACCACCATATGATAGTCGTCTGATCGTGTTGGACCAGCTTCAGGGGACAGGATTTCTTATAGGCATTGTTTATTGTGCTTTGGATAGTGTTTGAGTACTTCTCCAAAGCATTGTTATTGTTTGGTGTTTCGGCCTCCATCTCTCTCATAGCCTCTTGGAGAAGGTGGGCATAGATTGCCCTGTCCGTCTGCCTAGGGTTCCGAGATAGCGTGGAGGTCGGCAACATAAAGTTTATTTTGAATGTTAACCAGCGGTGGTCTGACATCGAAATGTTATCAGACACTTGCCAGTTTAGAATTTATTTAAAATTGAAAGATTTTTGGTAATTATATAATCATAAAGTGAGTTACCTCTAGCGTTATTATCCTTACTGCCCCAACTGAAGTGATGAGCATTTGAGTCGCAACCTATTACCAGCTCAAACTTCTGTTCCAGGCAGTATGCAATCAGATCCTCCATTTCTTTGCTGGGTGGTGGCGTGGTTGCATCGGAAGGGAGGTATGCAGATGCTAGGATTAACGTTTTCTTTTCCCTTTTGATGGCGTATTGCATCCTAACCGCAGTTAAATCGGAGGTGGAAAGGTGTGCCATTGAGTGGGCTTTGTATTTCCTAGGAATGTAAATGGCTGTCCTAGGTTGTTGGTTGCTGGGGAAGCTAAAAATTGAACCATTTAGATTTTTAAGACCTAAAATTTTGGTTTTTATTATCCAGGGTTTCTGGATGAGTGCTATTGTATCTTGCAGCTCATCAAGGCGGCGGCATAAAGTTGCCGTAGCTACCCTTTTGTGCTGCAAGTTACATTGTATGAACTTTACCTCTTTTATTGCTTCCCGGTCCTCCGTTGAAAATTGGGCAGCAAAGTGGTTAATTATTCGACCATCCCTTCCTCCGAAAGTGGAGAGGGGGTGGTCTCTTGTGGCACCTCGGAGTTTTCTTGCTGGAGGTCATCGATTACCATTTTTCTGGCTCGACGTCCTCCACCGTTGGCGTAAATTGGGGGGGAAGAGACTTTACCAAAGAGTCTTCACTGGGCCCCGCTTCAGCCTCTTTTTCGCATAGCTCATCCTCATTGATTTGGCCTTTAGGGTTCCCATGTCTTCATCTCCGATGCCGAAGACGAAGAGATGGCCCTTAGGGTCTTTTTTGATTTCATGGTGGAAGGAGCACCATTTCGCCACATGCAAGTTTGGGTTTTGCCCCTCAAGTCGCCTGAGCACTACTTCCTTCTCGTCAAGGTCAGCTTGCGCTTCCCCTGGGATCCAGAGAGAGGCTTTGGTGAGCTTGGGGAGCTCGTCCATCCTCACAACAGCGAGTGTTGCTCCTTCCCATGTTTTTAGGGTTGGTATCTTGGTTTTTAGCCATTCCAACGTCAGGTCATCGTCGCACGTTACTCTGATGATTTCACCAGAGTGCGTCCAAGACCTGAAGGTGGGTGGCTTGCTTTTGCTGCAGGAGGCGGACAAAATTGTTTTGTTCAGCTCTCCCATCAATGTCTTTTTGACAAGGATTTCTCTTTCGGTGGTTATCTTACCGTAAGGGTTATCATTGCCTATATTATAGCTACTTTCAGGTGGCTCGTAGCTTATCCCAGACATAACTTTGTGGTCCTGTTTGGGTTTTTTCCCTTCCGTGGCGTTACCTCGGAAGAGGTGTGAGATCGTGGCCTGTTCTTGTCCCTAGTTGCGTCGTGTTCCTGGCCTCTTGTGGAGGCAGAACTAGCGTCGCTGTCTAGGGGCTTGATTAGGCCGCTTTTTTGTTTGGAGTGAGGGAGTTTGCTGAGGGTGGCGGTTGCCGTAGCACTGTCTGCCTGCAGCTTACAAAATTATTTTATAGATGTTAATAACAATTTCAAGTAAATAGTTTAATAAATTGCAAATAGCTGTTGAAATTGGAATCGTACTATTTTCTCTTGAGGGTTGATTCACACTAAGATTTTCAATGTTACCCATTCATATGCAGCGATTATTATTTAAGTACTTAAAAGGTTTCTAGCCTTTCTAACTTTAATAAGAATTAGGTACACCTATAGTAGTAAAACCTTAATAGACCTTTTCATTACAATTTTTTTTTGTGCGCATGTGTCAATATCGGCCATCTTTTTCGTACTGTTTTTGTAAACAAGCATGTTAAAATGCCCACGTGGAAAAAATTATAATCAATCAATATTAATTTAGGTATATTCATTTAAAAAAAGGAAGAAAAAGCAAAGTAATAATAAGTTTAGTGTCTTAATTGAAAAATACATTTTTGCAATCAATTATAATTGTTATCTGTACGGAAATGAACAACAAAACGGTGTTGTTATGGAGTATGGAAAAGTGACACGGTATAATTCATTCAAAGGCAATACATATTATTTTATAAATTTTTCAAAGCCTTGGCTGCAACATCGTAAAAAAATATCAAATTATCAGGCCACATCCATATTAAAACATGTTCAAAAAGCGCAAAATGTGCATTAGGTGTGAAAAAATGTGTTCGAAATGACAACGGTTTTCGATGTATTGATGATGTTAATAAATATACTCATATTTGTTCACTACATTTTCATGGAGAAAGTGGTCCAACAGAAGAAAATTCTTATCTGGTATTACACAATATTTTTTTAATATTAAATACTACTTCGGTATACACAGTAATATGATTAAAAATGTCATGTTGATCCTCAAAATATTAAATCATTTATTTTATTAATTGTACTCGATTAACTACCATGTTAATTAAAGTTTGTTTGCAAGTACTAATAGTTGTTTGGCATAATTAATTAGAATAGAGTTATAATTATTGTTTTCATTATTTTTTTATACAGTTAAGCAGTATTGATACACCTAACATCTCAATCAGTCCCCTTTTTTCATTTGTAGCAAACATCCAAGACACTTCAACCACCTTTTCAACTCCTCACAACTATGCGCTTCCACGGAGTTATAAAAAAGTTAATCACCATCTACGATTTTTTCTAATGATTAATTTTTCTGTAGAGATAATATTGCTTTTCCAGCCATTGTCGATCAAAACAGTACTAAACTTTTGAATTATCGCTATTTCAACATGGTGGCTGCGCTTGCGCTCATTACATGATGAAAAGGTCTATTGACTGTGTTAACAAATTTGGATTATACCTTAGCAACTGTTTTGGATGAACTTACACTTACTGATCATTTCTTAATATCTGTTAAAAGTTTTTACAGTGAAAGAATTAATTTTACCAGTAAACAAACTATATAGGTAGAATTGTTAGAAACTTGAGAGAAACAGATTTGTTCAGTATTAATTTAAATTTAATTAATATAATTTTTTACTTAGGTCCAGTCTTTTCACCTCTGAGTAAAGTTGAAAGTAACTACTAGCTGATTAAACTATAGGGCTATTGTTTGTTAATCTGTCAAGTAAACTACATGTAACTTTATAGTCCAATCCGAGGGGTGAAGAACTCCTACAATTAATGTACAAAAGGTCCGCAATCCCATTGAAAATCGCCGCAGTCCCCTTTAAAATCAGTGACAATCTCCAAGAAATCGTCACAGTTGTTCTGAATTGTCCCGTAGTCGCAGAACGTGTGTCTTTTTATCCAACTGTTGCAGCAACGTTGGCATCGGTGCGGTATCTGCCTGTCTTTTTTTTTCATCAATCTATCAGTGATGAACTAACAGCGCTGTCTTTTTATCCAACGTTGATGTAATCGATTCAACACCATCCCATCAGTTTCAATGTATGGTTTTTCCGATTAGATGTGACAACTGACAGTTGGATTGCAGGAATTAATCAGAATTAAGAAGTTAATTATTTAATTGTTTTTTTGTGGAAGAAATCGAAAAAATGATCTTTTAAAAATATATACGTCCAAATTAAAGTAAATTTGAATAAAATTATAGATACAAATTTTAATCCAACATGTCAACTGTTATTTATTTCAACGGTCAACCATAAATAAATCGAATCCAACACAAGGCGTTCAAGGTCGCATCGGTCAAAGAACGATTCCAACAAACCGGTGGAAAAAAAGACATACGTAGAGCGATCCTTAAAAATCACGCGCAGTCAGTTGACATTTCAGCTATTCGCCATTGTCAATGAAGGTACTTTGACTAGGCCATCTAAGCCATTTTATGTAAAATTAACCAAATTGCAGTTTACATTTATTCAAAGTGTCGTTCGACAAAGCCATTGCCATCAATTATTAATTTTAAAATGCCTTTTTTGGCATTTTATCATTTGTCTCATCTACTTGTATAGAAGATATTTACAAAGTGCCAGAATTGTCTCCATTTTATCTAGATTTTACCATATATTTTAATTTTTTAAATAATATATTATGATTGACAGTTCCAAAAACACGTTTGAGGTCTAAGAATACTACTACTATATATAGTACTTTACTCATCTTATCTTTCCATGCAGTAACAGTAAGTTGAAGTGCTGATTTACATGAATGATTAGATCTAAAACCAGATTAGTTACTAAAGAGTATACATGTTACAGTTCAAGTGTTTACTTGGCTAGTTTATAGACTAGCTGGATATTATACAAACTATCCAAATGTCTGGCTATTTTGATGCAAAATATTATTTCTACTAAAATGACTATGAATATTAGTTTGTAAACTAGTCAAAAATAACGGTTAATTTGTGTACTTTTCTTGTGGTTTGCGCTTTAGCGATAAATCTTGTATAGTTTGTGACAGGCTTCTGGTTCACCTACAGTGAATCAGCGAGTATCTGTGGCGCTATGAAGGTCATTCCCGAATAGGGGTTGCTCAGGCGCCAGTTTTGGTATCGCAGTGGAGGAAAAAAATAATTCCAGGCGGTCACTGCTAGGTAGCCACTAGACTAGAATAAATAAAAATAAAACACTTATCTCCTTTACACCTCGTACCCTACGGTACCCTGAAAGAGAACGGTTAAGAACCAGCAGTAAGAGAAACACAGGAATAGGTAATAAAATATATATTTACAAAAAAAAATAATACAACGGTAATTAAATATGAACGGCTCCCTGTATTCGGAAAATCTTATTAAAAATAAATTATTACACTTGAAAACTAATTAAATATTAACGGCTCCCTATATTCGGAAAATTTACTAAAAATAAATTATTAGAACTGAAAAATATTTAAATATTGACGGATCCCTATATCCGGAAAATTTATGAAAAATAAATTATTGCAATTGAAAACTATTTAAATATTGACGGATCCCTATATCCGGAAAATTTACAAAAAATAAATTATTGCCATTGAAAACTATTTAAATATTGACAGATCCCTATATCCAGAAAATTCATGAAAAATAAATTATTACAAATAATGTTTATGGTTCATTAGCGCAGGAGGCTAAGTGGTCTGGGAATTATGAAACTGCCTGTATACGGAACATTTATTAAAAATAAATTAATACACTCGAAAACAATTTAAATATTGAGAAATAATTACGGTTCGCTAGCACAGGAGGCCAAGCGGTCCGGGAATTATGGAACTCCCTATATATGGAAAATTTATTAAAACTAAATTAATACACTTGAAAACAATTTAAATATGACGGTAATCAAATGCAAGCAAATAAATGAAATCAAAGTTTTCGAAACGTCCCTGTATCTTAGACATGAGCGATGGGAAACGAAGATTTTCGTCTAGTGAGAAACATGGGTATTCACGCGGTGTTTTGGCCGGCGGAGACGACGATCGTAGAAAATAATATTTTGAATTTTGCCCAGAGTCGATCGAGAGCGTGTGTGAATTTAATTTTACAGAAGTCGTCTGGCTTCATTCAATAACTAATTGTGGACGGGGAACGGAATGATTCAAATAGGTACAGCTGAATAAATAAAAAAAAATAAAAGAAAAGAAATTTACATGAAGGGAGGCGCGGAAATTTATTTAGACGTCTTTTTGGGAATTAGATAACGTCGTCAGGAGAGAGATCACTCTAACCCGGAAACGGATCGAACCTCCGGAAAAGAAAATAAAATTAAAAAAAATTGGAAACTGGTCGAACCTCTCACTTCAATGTTAACAGGGCGGTTTCTAAGAGGGATTGGATATAGTAGTTGACAATGAGAGCACTCAGAGTCTAGCCTACGTCCAGCCTCAAATAAAAAAAATTCCAACGGTTTCCCACTGAGGGATGAAATGAAATATCTTGGATATGAATCAAATTTTTTCACTTGTCGCACGGGTGTTCCAACTAATTATATAAAAGTCGATAAAAAAATTATATACGATTCCTACCTTAGAAGATAAACGGGGTTATTCAATAATCTTTTCAAAATCACGGCACTCACGGACTATTTACTAGGCACTATAGAAGGGCGAATAGTTTTCGACTGTCGGCATCAAGAGGGTAGTAGAGCTTACGGCGGCCGGCAAGCAAGAGGGCGTAATTCCCAGATGTCATTGAATTTATGCTTTTCGGTAAACCTGAGTGGGGATACCACTACTACAGCCGACTGTTTACAATTTAAAAATAAAAAAAATGTCCTTCTAGTACCTTGACAAATAAAAGTAGATAATCGGTACGAAATCGACTCTACAAAATGCCCATTCGGATTTCGGCAAATATAGGAATATTTTAATCTACGAGGGTACTCGCAATTGTTGAAAAACGGCAATTTCTGGGAAATAGAAATACGGGGGATCTTCTACATGTCCTCAGGCGGGAATTAATTGAAATAAACATTTTTTAAATTAATTGAGAGCAAAATTTAGTGACTTCGTCACAAGTTTATAAACTATCTGGATAATATTCAGACCAACCAATATTCATAGCTATTTTAGTAGAAATATAATTTTCCATCAAAACAGCCAGCCATTTGGATAGTTTGTATATTATCCAGCTAGTCTATAAACTAGCCAAGTAAACACTTTAACAATAACATATATATTTTTTAAATATTCCAACAACTGTTGGTAAACTACGAAATCTTGACAATTTTTCGGCACAAAGTAAGGTATTGATTGGACGGTATTCATCGCATTTATTTGTATTAGATATTTGTTCAATAGGTGTAAGGGTACTAATTTTTAAATAATTTGGAAAACTACCATTTTCTAGAAAGATATTTATAAAATGAAACCAGATGTGTCCAGTTACTTCAACAGTAACTGAGCATTTAACTATGCAGTATATAAGACTATTATTCAACCACATTTTGAATATTGTGCACATCTGAATGAAATAAAATGAGAACCCTACAAAAACTGCAGAATCGCGCAATGAGGATTATTTTGAAATGTAACAGGTATATCCCGATATCTTTAATGCTAAATACTCTAGAATGGTTACCTATTGAAAGCAGGCTTACATATTTAACTATTTGAATAAGGATAATTTCTTGACCGTAGCAGAATTTTATATAAATAAAAAATACGTGTGGTACTCGGGGACTGCCGCGGTAAAGCTATTGCATAGCATTTTTTATCAACTTATGCAATTATAATTATTTATTTATTTTATCTACTCCTATTAATTTATATATTAATTATTCAACTGCTTTTGAGCAATTAATAGTAACAATAAACAAATAGCGTTTTAATAGTGAGTTATTATAACTCACGCTGGGCTCCTACGATAATTCGGCATATAAATAGTGTGCGCAGTAAATTCTTGGAAATTTAAAGTCGATGAATGTTCCATTGGCGTAAAATGTTAGAAAGATTTTTTAACAACTGGAAAGGAATGAATAATAATTATTAGATTTTAAAATTATTAAATTGTCAACGCCTCTCAGTAGGCGGATTAGTCAATTATTACGTTGATGGGAATAATGTCATTTGATATTTTAACAAGATAATGCGCTGGTTCAGTGATGATGTAATTATGGTTCCACTGACAATTAAAGTGACAGTAGATTTTTTGAGTGCGTTTTGTTCGTTGTGTTTACCTAAATTATATCGTTTTTTCACTTGTAGAAATATATTCCTAAAGTAAGTAGATAACATGTATCAAATATACAATCGTTTAGTTACCAATGTACATACCTTTCAACTATTTTTATGACCTGTAAACAATATTTAGAAATAAACTAAAAACAGTAAGAACGTATATGTCAAATTTATGGATGTTTTTGTTAAAAGTTTGTTTAGAATTAAATGTCAGTGGAACCAAAATGACATCACACTGAACTAGCGCATTTTGACGTTTTCAAATCAATTTCTAATAACAGTGCTAAAAAAAGATGAATTTAGATAGTGAAGATGAGTTATTATGTACACTTCCAGAAATAAGAGAAATAGCTAATAATGCAATACAGAATTTATTATCAGAAAAATCAAAAAACAAGTTTAAAGGTGTGTACTAAAATTTTCAAGATTGGTGTAACTCGTTTACAGAAAATGTACCTTTGGCATATTTTAATGAACTTAGCAATAAATATAAATCATCGTCTTTATGGACTTTCTACTCCTTGCTAAGAAGCACAATCAACATAAATAATGGAATTAATATAGAGAATTACTCAAAATTACGTGCGTTTCTTAAACGTCAATCAGAAAAACATATAGCTTAAAAGGCAAAAACATTTACGCCAGAACAACTTAATAATTTCATAAATAAAGCTCCTGATGAGAAATATCTGGCGACAAAGGTAATAGCTTTTACAAAGATTTAAACGTTTTTATCATATTGTCAATTATATAATTCTTTCTCGATACTTGTATCTTAGTATTTATTGTTATAGTCGTAGATAAAGTATAGCATTCAACTTGCGGTAATGGTCATAACTCACGCAGATGAAGTTTGCAGCACGAGCCGCAGGCGAGTGCTGTGATTCATTACCGCTCGTTAAATAATATACTATTATTTATGCAGTATTTTTTTTCTTTGATATTAATTCAAGTTTTTTCTTTGATATTAATTCAAGTTACACTTTTTGATCGTGGTGACCGATAAGAAAACAATTTTTTTTCTTTTATTGAATAAGTGAGAAGTTAATATTGTTTAAAATATTTTTATTATCTTACAATACATGTAGGTTATTCAGGAATTTTTATCATTGAAACTATAGGTTTATGGTAACTGAAATAAGAAACATAAGTTTGAGATATCCTCTAAATATCTGGAAAATACTGCGTCAATGGTGGTCCCATATTTTGTTGTGGATTCTTGTGGATCATTATTCATTTTCAAATTCAATTTTTCCGAAATTGTGTCTAAAAGAGATAGAATCAGTTAGCAGCTAGTCTACACGCATACGTCTAGTCGCACGCACACAAACACCGTGCCGAAGTCTGCCGAACTGAAACGACGTTAGACGACGATGCACGGCTTTCAATGCCGCATCTCTGTGCCGGTCGGAGTGGGGGGGTGTTAGGTTTATTTTCGTTACGGAATTTCTTTTTCGATTTTTCCATTTTTTTATTTTTTCGATTTTTGATTTTTTCCATTTTTTCCATTTTTAGATTTTCGATTTTTCAATTTATTCGATTTTTCGAGGGGTTAGGTTTATTTTAGTTACGGAATTTCTTGATTCTGTCGCCGCGCTCAAATCCCGCGATAAAATCTGTGCAATAGCTTAATAATGAAATAGTTAACACTGATAAAATAAAAATTAATATTTTTTCTACACCCGTATTATAATAATGCACTTATATGCCCATAATCCGTTTCATAATGATACCCATTATGATACAGATTTTTCATTACGATACAGATTTTTAATCAATATAAAACTACAATTTTTCAATGAAGCATGCTGTTTGACGTTTGTTCTAGGTTCCTATATAATTGTTTTAGTTGTCAAAACGTATTAAATTTTCGTAGATAGCTAAACTTCGATAATTATAATATTAAAATGTCTGATATCAGCGATATAGAAGACTCCTCCACACATATCGGAGAAAGCAGAAAATACAGTACAAAATATTTTGCCGCAAAAATCTAGGGAAATACCAATACCCGAAGTAATACCATTAATTACAATTTTGTAGAATTTTTTATAGAAATACGAGTAATTACTGTTATTGTGTTCAATACCAATATAAATATAATATTTATAGGTCTTGATTATTTATCGGGTGTAGAAAAAATAGCGTATGCAACTCTCATGTAATGGTTATTACATGATCGTTGCATAGTATACTATTATAAAACTTGCAAAAAAAATTAATATCTAATATTTACGCCAGCCGGGAACATTTGTGATACCAATTTATTAGAAGCCAGATAAAGTTCTTCTATTTCTTGTATTGCATAAACGTTCCAGTCCGCAGACGTATATTTAACTCCGCTTCATACTAATACGAATAGGGTCGGATAAAACCTTCCACGGCTTTCAAAACGCCGCACCGCTGTGCTGGTCGGAGTGGGGGGTGTTAGGTTTATTTTCGTTACGGAATTTCTTGATTCGGTCGCCACGCTCAAAGCCCGCGATAAAAGCTATGCAATAGCTTAAAATTTCCTTGGATTATTTGGTCATTGTTTTTATTTTCTATATATGTTTCGGAAATTTAAAAACAAAATTTTTTTAATTTTTTAAATTTTGACTGCACCCGAAGATGGAAAAAAATAAATTTTCGAAATATATTTAGTGCTGTACTAAACGATTGAAAATAAAAACAATGACCGAATAATCCAAGGAAATTTTTATTTATGTAATATTTAACTATGGTATAGGAACACTTTTATTTTAAAAATTAAAATTTGTTCACGACAATTGTTTCGAAGTACAACTTCTTCAAATATATATACAAAGTAAACTAACTAGTTAAAGTACTTAAGAAATATATTAATAAAAGTCCAATAAGGTATTATCATTACCGAGATTATCTCACAGAAAACTCAGAACATGTAAAGAAATTTAATAAAGGTGGAACATTTATATCCTGGTTAAGCAAACCTACACGTTCTAGCTAATGTGATATAGTTCCGGCAGGATGAAGCACCACCAGATTACCAAAACAATATCCAGCAGTACCTCAAACAAATATTTCCAAATCGGCGGATAGGCATATGAGGATCTATAGAATGACCAGCACGATCATTCGACATTACGCCATTAGATTTTTTTTTATGGGGATGTGTGAAAAATATATAAACCACGCGATTTAGCTGATTTAAGACGAGAATAACGTTTGCGATTACATAGATCACGCCTCAGATGTTGATTAATGTTAGAAGAAAATTTTATTTACGATTGGAACATCTACTATATTCAAATTGATGTTTTTGTTATTTTTTATTTACATTATCAAGAAAGAAACTATTAGTAATTAATTTATTTCTTTTGCTGTTAATTTTTGCAATAAATTTGAAATACAGCATTTTTAAATAGAGAATGAAGATACCTTTCAAATGCGGTATCACAGGCCCCTACTTCCTACCTATTAACAAATTTGGGGGTTGCAACTGTCACTCGAAGGACTTTGAAGATAAGAGGAAAATTTTTACGTTGTAGGATGTCATTTTATAATCTAAACTTAACTTGTTTCGGGATTTTTTATAAATAAGCACAGTAATTGAGCTACTGAATTTATTCCATTTGGCTGTTACACACTGTATACATAGTTGTATCAATGATCTTATTTTTTTCATTTTACATTTATTAGGGTAGTGGATACATGATACATTTGTTAAAATAGTTCTGTAAATAAATACGATGCCACTGACAGATCGACAATTTCTGGAAATTTAGTCCCTAAGTTCACACCAGTGGCAAGTTAAAAATTTAATATAAAGTTAGAATACGTTTTAAGTATTTTCTTTTAACAATTTTGTACAATAATTCCATAAATTGTCCAGATATGTTTAGACGTCGCCCTTAATCTCAATAAGCAAATATTATAATATGATATCATTTATATTATTTTTATCAGTAGACATGTTATTCATCAACCATGAAATATTATGAATGACTTCTCAGAACATAT
Source organism: Psylliodes chrysocephalus (assembly GCA_927349885.1). Taxonomy (NCBI): domain Eukaryota; kingdom Metazoa; phylum Arthropoda; class Insecta; order Coleoptera; family Chrysomelidae; genus Psylliodes; species Psylliodes chrysocephalus. The sequence goes on from OV651818.1 coordinate 61,920,926, forward strand.
TTTATTCGCTTCTGATTCAATATTAAGTAGTTTTAGATGTATGTGCTTGCTCATCCAAAATTTATAATCTAATAATAAGTCACAAATTATTAATAAAACTAATGCTAATATTTTACAACAGGAGAACATTATTATTTTGTAGAAGTAACAATAATTTACATAATTCTCTCTTGGTTTGATAAAATTACTATTATTGTTGGTTGATATTCTTCAATGTTTTAACCTTGCTAAAAAAAAACCTTCTATTTGCCAATGACTACTAGGTAGATAAATGTTTCCTTTTTGATTAATGATTAATTTATATAATTATTTTTTGCTAAATTCATTTAAGTAGGTACAATAATATTAACATGTTCATTAAATTAAATTTCTTACAAATTGATTTTTTTTGCAAAAATGTGGATCTATAAAAGTGTGCTCTGCGTAAAAATTATTTTTCATTATTTATCACTTTATTACTCGAGATAAATTAATGTGTTTCATCAACTAAATATTAACAGCCAAAATTTACTTTTTCTGTGTACAAAGAAAGTTTATTATAAGATTAAGTTGTTTGCAGATAAAATTTTACGAATTACACAACAATTAACTATCTTGATGAGATAAAATCCAGTAATTTCAAAAATAAATATTTAACCGTAAATTTCCGAAATAAATTATTAACTTTTATTTCAGGTTTCCATCAAATGGCCATTACAAGTATCACCAGGACCGGCTCGTCCAAACAGACCAGGCAAATGGCTGCTTTACCTAGAAAGTTTACCGCAATTATACGGAGTCAACATAGAAGGTTATTGTACATTATTAGGAGACACGAAACCTAATGAACTATCGCTTAACATGTCTAAAGGCCATGATGAACCTGAAAACCTGATGATGTCTAACGAATTTGACGAATTTAACCAAACAACCCATTATAGAAGAAAAAGGAGTGCAAACTATGTGGTACCGCATAATATAACCGAACGAGGTGGGAAAAAGAGAAAAATAGTAATTATGGATTGCTATTCAGGAACTGCCAAATGCATAGATATATCTTGCACGATAAGAAAGTTAACTAAAGAAAATCAAGCCGAAATAGATATAAAATCTAGAATTTGGAATTCTACTTTAGTTGAAGATTACAGCAATTTAGATTGGGTGGTAATAAGATCAACAGCAACTGTTGACATTGAAGATAAATCGTTCAATATCAGTAGTGAATCGATAACGGAATTTTCAGCAGAAACTATCGCTTATCCAGAAATAGTTTCAGGCGATACGGAATTGAATTGGGTCGTTATCGGAGGTGCAGTTTTTGTGGGATTATTCCTTTTAATTTTTCTTATATTCATTCTGTATAAATGCGGATTCTTTAAAAGAAAACGGGTTAGTAAAGATCCGACGTTATCGGGTAATTTACAAAAAAAGGGAGAAGCCGATCACCTACTTAAAGAGTAGGCAATTTGTACTTAAAACTACGAATATCATTTCCCGAAATGTACTGCCTTGAAAGAGCAGAGAGGTACTTAAAACACTTCCATGTAAAAAAAACCTAGAAACTATATTTTTTATTAAATATATTATATTGTTATTTTTAAGCAACGAAATATTTCAAAGCTGTATTAGTTATTTTTGAAACAAATGTTATATTTTTGTTAGTCGGTAGAAATAAGCACAAAATCAAATCGCTTACGTTTAGTTTCATGCGCTAAATTTTCCTACAACCGTTCGCTGCAAGTGAGTGAAATTAATTTTGGCAGCTCAAGTGTGTAGAAGGTAAGCCACTCGAGTACACTTTCTCGGATTTTTCCCAAGATCTGGGGAAATTTGTAGAATATATCTGGCAACATCGCACTGCATGAATCGATGGTAAGTACGCCTAATAAATAACTAATTAGATGTTTCGTTGAGGATTTATCTAGATAAATCTAGACCAATATAGAGTGATAAAATGTTATTTACCCATATTATATTTATTAAAATAATATAACGTTATGGTTCCATTTACTTGTTCCAATTATAATTTGGCAGTGCGTCCCTGGTGTTCAATATATTTTACGTTAGTTGATGTTGCTGGCCGACAGATTCAATAGTTATTACGCCCTGAATTTACGTATTCGGACGGTCGGATCGGGAGACTTCGTCCCGCTTGTAGGTGTCAGATACGGAATTTTTACATGTAAGGGGTACAAAAATTTCAGTCTTGTTATTTTGAGCATGGGGTATTAAATCACTGCAACCTAAAAGATCTATTGTTCATATTTGGCTATTATTTTTAAAATTTTAAATAAGTGAAAATTTTGTCAATCTAATTGTCAGTATATTTTTTAGTTACTGAAATTAAATATAATTAAAAATGAGTTATACTACGTGAAGAATCGATAAATAATTACATTTCACAAGATATAGGTCTATATTTACAAATAAATCATAAATTTTAATAAAACTAAGAAATCAATTTGATTAGGAGTATTAAAACAATGTTAGGTTTGTCAATGGAGTCTAACTGCCATGTCAAATGTCTCTGGTTCAAATCTACAATTGGAGAATAATTAATTTTCTATTTAAGTTTATTAGTACAAGTCATAAATTATTTTTAAAATTTGTAGATTTTCGTTAGTGAGTCGTAGAAAAAATATATTGTAAAAATCGATGGATTATTCATATCGCGCACTCAAATGATCAAGCCCCACAAACTACTATTTCAAGTCTTTTAATGCCTGAAAATGCCATATTACATCTTTGGGAAGCCCTACTCCCGATTTAAAACTTACTCAGGCAGATAAGAGTTCATATACAGACGATTTTCAAGGCAAGTGTACAATAAAATCAAGAAAATATTTATTTAAACGAATTAGAGTTTTTTAACGAATTGGAAGATAAATGTGACAAAACTATTGCACATAACATTAATTTTGACGAAAAAGTGGTAGAACACAGGTACTTAGGGTAGGATAAATCAAAAATGGGCTAACTTAGAGGAATACTACCTATCGGATAATTGATAATTTTTTTATATCTTGAGTGCCTTTTAAAAATAGCCCCCTCCGTAGAGTAGGCCACGAATCGCCACTTCTTTGAACCCTCCGCTTGCCCCTTAAGAGTGTTCTATCGATTTGGAAAGTCTATTCGAGAGGCGGTTTTGCTTTTTTTTGTCAAATTTCTAATTATTTATTAGGCGTATTTTCCATCGTTTCAGGCGGTGCGGTATTGCCAGATCTACTCTACGAATTTCCCCAGATCTACAGAAAAATCCGGGAAAGTACCTAAGTGTGTAGGATTTATTAAAGGCTATTTTTTTATATATAATAATCAGCGATCTTAAAAACACTAGATACATAATGTATACATACCCTGTAATAAAGCAAATGTTTTATCCAAACTTTTGTAAAGTAGAAACATAAATGCTGAAAGGTCATAAAACACCAACTACTAGAGATATCAGCGAGGCGGTCGCTTGTACGCAGAGACGTACCGACTCTAGCCATTACATTCTGTTCTATAGGTATAATAATAAATTGGGTTAAAATAATTATTCCAAAATGGAAGACTATGTCGCAACCTCCTTAGATATACGAGCCCTTCCCGCTGGCAGCTATTAGGCATTCCAAACAAAAGAAATATCAGTGGGAAGCTTTGATATATCTGCGAGGTTGTAACATACGATGTATTCTATCTAAAATACGTGAATGAATAATATATTAAATTTAAATATTTTATATCGAACACAATGAATATATTTTTAAAAAAGCGCTTACACATTTTTATCATAAATTGCCAGGCTTGGCGACAACTATTTCAAGTAAAAATAGCGTCCAAGATGGAAGATTGTCGCAACTTTCTTAGATATACGAGCTCTTCTCACTGGCAGCTGTTGTTTGACAGGTCATTCGAATGCCTAATAGCGGTTTTTTTTTATTTTGTTTTCTTTGTTCTTGACACATTGGAAACGTTTCGTGACATAGTTTATGAATCACTTGACATGATTGCTTTATGGGTAACTAAATGTGTTATCAGCTATTACAGTGAAAAACGTAGTAGATATAAATAAATTTGCCTAGTTGTGCCTTATGACAGCTATTTTATCCAAATTTCTCTTAAATGTTAATATTTACGTAGGTTTTTGTATTAGCACACAATATACACTTATAAAAACACTTTTATATCGAAATTTATTATAAATTGCAAAAAGTACTTTATATTCTAATATATCAATTTATTAATCTTCACACAAGGTGTCCATCTATAAATTAGCACATTTTAACAATAACTTTTTCGGCACTGTCCAGAAAAAGATTACATGTGGCAACAATGTTAACGAAAACAGGAAGTATATTTATGAAGTCTAGTGAAAACTGCATATCGACATCTTTTTCCATTATCAAATTATAAGTTGTTAAACTGTGTTTATTTATAGATAAACACTTTGTATTTTAATTTATAGGTTGGAAATGGTGTTTAAATTTTTAAGACTGACTAATACAAGACCAGTAAAAGTGCCATTAATTTACGTGTTGCTATGAACTTGTTCATTATTTTTGATCTTTGTTTTTTCTTATGCATTTGATTTTAATAAAAGTTATTCTTTCTACAAACTTTTTTGTACTTATTAGAAATTACATGTACGTTTTATTCAGCTTTAAATTATTTCAATTTAGGAAAATATAAAGATAAAAAATAAATGAACGTCCATATAAAATTTTCACATACCTGAAGATGTGAAGAGATCGTCTATATTTAATATCCGTGCCTAGTTATAGGTTTTTATACACTTTAAATATATCTATGTAGTAACATTTTATAAAACAATTTTGTAACGTTTATACATTATAACAAAAGTTCTATGCCTTGCACTTATTTTTAAACTAATTTAAATTACCAGTGATCTCAGAGTTGTAACTTAAATATTATTTTTTTGTGTATATACTATTATTTACCTATATATTTTAAATTTTAATAAAAAAGGACAATGTATCTTATCCAGTGTCTATAGTAGGGATCAAAATTATGATTCTTATTAAAAATAGGTAATTTTTAACCAGAAAGGTTAAAAATTCAATAATTTAAAAAACGTACTTTTTGTATAGTGTCACTTTTGTGTTTTCTTCTTTAAATGTATGGGCTTGGTTTGTACTATCTACTCAGTGTTTCATCTTTTTCTTTTTAGCTGTCTTCTATAAGGAAACTAATACCATAATTTCCTTAACTTCCAATATTCTTTTTTTTTCTTCTAGAATTTATAATTGTATAGGTATTACTTTTGTTTAAAAATTAGTTTTTTAATGAGAACCAACGTCAAAAAAAAATCGTTAATTGAGCCTTCAAATGTTAAGGCAGTCCAGCTATGCATTTTTATTGCAATATTATATTATGACATCGAAAATTTGTGATTTAGAATTAATTTGACCCACTCTATAGACGCCATAATTTTTAACATGTACTTAACAAACACCTTATTCTATTAATAAATTCGACGTTCTATTTAGATGTGAAAAATAGAATTGGTGGTTCTGGAATCCGAATATTTTAATTTGATGGCAACTCTTGATCTATTTCTATTAATTATTATACATTATTTTTAATACTTGTGAAAAAATCTGGTTCATCGAAATTTTAAGGATATTTTAAATGTTTTTTTTTTATCGTTTAACTTATTTATTTTTAACAGTTAACGATTGTAGGAAAACTAATTTATTTTTAAATAAACTTTCATCATCAAAAAAATTGTTTTTTTTTTTTTTTAGGTAAAATAAAACAGGATTAAATGTCAGATAACAGGGTATCCCCTAATGAGGTGAAAAAGAATAAAACCTTTTTTTATTTCACCTTTTTGAAAAAAATGTTATTCCTCCTAATTGTCAAATAGATACGCTTGTCAATTCTGTTTCATCTAATTGATTTCATGTTGAAGGTATCATAGGCGACGGCTCTGAAGATGACTTTGTTGAGCCGAAAGCGTTTAGCCTATTTTTTTAATAAAAACTTAATTTTTTTTACACACTTTTGTACCTTTTCCACTTACATTTCACTAGTAGTGTGTACACCACTCTCAGCCTACCTTTTTATTATGTAGGCGAAAACAGGGTTAAACAAGGGTAGTGTTACAAAATGCTTTAGAAATTAAACATCACAAAGATGCATTCTTACGGAATTTGGTAAAGGACGTCGTTTAAAAATTACGCTTATTCGCAGTCATACCGGGTTTCTTAAAGTTGTTTTTGAATCACGAAAGACCTGGGATAATCACGAAGACATGGATGTAAATGTATTTGAAACGTGATTTGAATTTAATCTTTCGCATTTTGAACTGGGGTCATTACTGACCCCAGTTAGGTAACTCGTCGCTTAGAAAACCTTTCCACGACAGCATGCAGGTAATTCCTAGTTAAAAAGTAATTAATACTTTTTTTTTCGTGTAATTTGGAATTGCAACAGCAGCAAAATATGTGGAGGAATTGTACTTTGTAATTATATTATTTAAATTGTCTAAATACAATTACTTCTCATAAGTACAATTACAAAGTACAAATACATTTTTTATTTAAAATTACTTTTAAATGCGTGTTTACGAGATGTACGTGGTATAAAAACGAAACTTCCTGTTCGAATCGGTCACTAGAGCTCGGACGCGCATCCATTTCATTTATTTGCTGTGCCGTGGAAAGAGCCTCAGTAAAGTAGTGAAATTGTTGAACCCAAAATAATAGTAAGAGGTAAGTAGATGTAGTACCCTTATTTTTAAGACGTATTTATATTATTACAAACATAATTTGTTACATAAACTAATGGTACGTTTACATCTGACATTTATTGCATGAGAATTATGTCTGACAGTTGTTCAACCCAGTGTAAACACTCAAACATATCTCCGAGAGAAATTTTTGTGTGTTTACACTGGACTGAACAATTGTCAGACATAAATCTCATGCAATATATGTCAGATGTAAACGTACCTTTAGGAAATATATTATGAAGTGACGCATACAGCAGCTTTCATAAGGTAAATACTTATTATCTAATTAATTACGTTACGTAGGCATTTCTAATTATTATTCTAATTTCTTACATTGAACTGAATATTTAACTATTTCAATACGCTCGCTCCCAGAAGGTATGCGCTGCCTGACAAATTTTGAAAAACTTGTGAAAAGTAATAATATAAACATTGTGTAAATTACAACTAGATCTTGCAAATCAGGCATCATTATTTTTTGTCTGTTTGATGAAAAGTAAAAAATATTAAAAAAATTACACCAAATATTTTTCTTACATTCTGAGGTCCACTCTTGTTAAAAAATGTGTACCAAGGGTATTTGAAAAATTGGTTTTAAACTTTTATGAACTATTCCTAGCTTAAAACGATTGATTCTACGACAAAAAGAAAAAGGTATTAGATACTTTTTGACGAGAGTTGGTCACCCCACCGAATGTAAATAAAATGTTTAGTATAAAACAGTTTTTGATTAAACAGCCCCAGACTAATTATGTCTGATTTGTATAGTAAGTATAATATAAAGGTACCTAAGCCTGGGTACACGAACTTTTGTATTTTTGTTCTGAATCAATAAACTTTTAAAAGCTCACATTTTATTATTAACTTCTGTTCCATTTCTTATACTACTTGTTAATTGTTATGGATTTTGTCTGTTCCCTTAAGTTAACGGGATCTTAAATGGTATAAAAAACAATACGCCCTAAGGTTGTATGAAGCCTATTTACAGTTAGGCTTAGTTTTAGGTGATACATTGTCAATTTTCGATTCTATAGGTGCAGTCTATGTTTGGAGAAACAAGCCCTTGTATTTTTTAAAAAACATTTTTTTTTTCGAAAAATTTTATATTTTAAGAGCCTAAAAATAGCTTAAACGTGACATTTCCAGAAAAAAAAAATAAACCGAGGTGCTCTGCTTTGTTCCAACAAAGCACCCTGTATTATTTAAAAATAGCAATTTTTAGTAGTTTTAAAATATTTCAAGAGCCTAAAAATAGCATACAAACGCAGTGTGGTTGTTTTTAGAAAAAAAGCTTTAAAAAACCGAGGTACTTTGCTGGCTTCGTTCGAAGCTAGCAGAGAACCAAATAGCAATTGTCTAGGTGCTCTGCTGCCTTCTTTGACATTAATTTGTAGATTGTTACGTTTATCTTCTAAATATTAACAATCGGTCTTCAGTCTCAGTATGTTTCAGTTTACACTTCGCGACAAGTCAAAGCGTGATTAATATTGGTGATTCGAATACGAATCCTTAAGAATTTCTTCGGCGAATCCGGATCACGGATCCTTTTTTTCTTAAGTATTCGAATAACGCTCGCGGATCCTCAAAAAGGATTCGAATCCTCCCCAGCTCTGCTACTTGATAAAATTAAATATTAATGTTTTAATATGTTGAATGTTTCAACACTGCCCTTTTTTGATATAAACTTTCAATGATAATGATTTTAAAGCCAAAAAAGGTTTATTTTTATTTATTTTCGCAACTGGTGACATAATGAATTTTTCGAAACCAGTTTCATAATGTTTAACATTATTCAACTGGTTGCGTCAAGTGGATCATTTTGACACTTGTTGCGATTACAAAAATGTCACTTTATAGATCAAAATTAGAAAAAATATATATGTAGTACAATGCAAATAGTTTTATTTACCTTATATACTAAAAATATTTGCTACACAATTGTATGGTTCTTCAAGTGAAAATGAATTTTGAATTATACAATTTTTTGCCGTTAGATAAGTAATTAAAATTAGTTTGTATATCTGATTTTTTTTTTTTGAAATGGGTATCCCATTTTTTTGAATTATTATTTTAATTTTTGTATCTATTATTAATAAATATTTAATTTTATTTCTGTAACTGTTTTTTTAATAAAAACCGGTTTGTGATTTTTTTTTATAACAATATATTTTATTTGAGACAATAGTTGTGCCTCTATTATTTAAACCTACCGATTTCTCACATTTATCGATTTTCTACGACTATCTCCCTAGACCAAATATCAGCAACTCTTTCTCTAGAGAAATAGTCAATATTTGGTCTAGTGAAATAGTCGTCCCAAATATAAAACGACCTTGATTAATATAATCTGCTATTTTTGTTGTTGCTACATTTTACATTTTGATTCTACATAATTTTGGCTTTAATAATCAATTGATTAAAGCTCTTGAGCTAAAGCTCTCGGGCTCTAATCAGATTATAAATGCCAAAAATTATGTCTCTACAAATTGATGTTAAAATATTCTCAAAATTTAGATTCAACAAAAATAGCTATTATCAAGGTCTTGGTATATTACCCTTGATTATTTCTACCGATTTACCGATGTATAGGTTGGCAACGCTGACAGATATCAACATTCCATTACACATTCCTGAAATTTTCCGACTGTCTATTATTTTAGTAATGTAGTATAGTATGACAAAACGTAGTCAAAAGGAGAAGTCATATGTTATTAAAAATGATTGCTTATATGATTTTATATGCCGCGTTTGAGAATCCACATCGGATGCATTTTTTACATCTCGAGCGTTTTTTTATCCACATCGAACACATCTACATCTGCGTTTGTTTATCCCAAATGTACCTGTTTAGATTACATTTTTCTCGATTTGAAATGAGATGTTTGTTCCATGACAGAAACTAAGTTTTCTGTGAAGCCTTGTTTGTCAATTTATCCTTTGTTTATGCTAGCATGAATATAAAAGTGATTAGTTTGTTTAATTTTTGTTTATATTTCAAATTTAGGCTGATTTGTAGTCTCAAAAGTCAAAATTAATAAGTATAAACTTCTAACTTGTCATTGACATTTTATCACGTAACCAAATAAAGTCTAGAGCGTTTGTTTATTACATCTACATTCAGATCTAATTATCTATAACGTGATAAAAAATTCACAACATCTCAGATTCATCCGATGTGGCAATTGAAGCGTCGCTTCATATTGAGTCACAGTTTATAGCTAAAGAATCAGTTAGCTCACTCGGACCAATTGTTCCAAAATAATATCTACTCCAGGGATACAGATTCAGAATGCCTGCTGTTTGAATATAGGCGGTTGTCATAATATGGTATTGGATATAGTAAGAGGCCCATTACATATTCCGACAGTCATCTGATAACGAAATGAAATATGCTCCAAAGGCATGTAACAACATTGTACTTTACTAAATTGCACCTGTGTCAATCCCTATCCTGAGCAAAGTGGTTAAAAAAATTAGTTTATATTCAAAAAATCACACAAGACATGATAGCGACAATTGTGTTTTTCCTGAAAATTATAATCCTAATTAACCTTTTAAACCATGCATATGTGTGAAAGGAAAAAGAATGGTGTTGTATAAACCATTTACAGAGATAGTCAATAATAATTATAAACTCTTGTTAGACAATGCTTTTTAACCATAATCATAGCAGTTTTTTTGTCATTTCTATGGCACCCTGTAAAAATGAATCACAACAATAGGCATACAAATACATTTTTAAATCAGCAAAAATTGATTCATGTTTTTAATGATTTTTACCTGCTAATCATGGATAGATGTTTTTGTGCGATCTTAAGAGCAAGAAAATATTTCCCTTTAACGATATATATATATCAAGATGGATTTCAATGTTATTTTCTGGAAAACTTTAAGGGCAAAAAAATTAGTGCTGTCATGCCTTATGTGATTTTTTTTAATATAAAAAATATTTTTAACCACTTAGCTTAGGATTAGGATTTGGTAAAGTACAATGTTCTTACATGCTTTTGGGGCATATTTCATTTCGTTATCAGATGAGGGTAAAAATTTGCAGTGGACTCTTGGGCTATTGTGATTTGATTCGATCTGCGGCGGGGATACAAATCCGAGTTATGCAATGTATAAACTGGAACATTGAGATAAAAAGTGCCGAGGCAGAGTGAGCGAACTGATTCTTTAGCTATGAACTGTGACCTTGAGTTGCATTCATGTCGCGTTTGAGATTCCACATCGAATGCATCTGAGATGTAGTAAATCTTTGATCACGTGATTCAGTATACGTAAATGTAATGGGACAGATGTGTCCGATGTGGATAAAAAAGCGCTCGAGATGTAAAAAATGCATCCCATGTGGATTCTCAAACGCGGCATCAGTATATCGCAAATATCATAATTCTCTTTGGTCACCAACCAACATCTCGTTGCGACAATAGAGTTATTGCAAGTTCACTTAAGGTCAGTCACTATTAGTGCCACTCTTATTTTGACATTTGAGCATGCGCAGATCCCTTACATTCTAGAACTGACTTTGATAAAGATTGTGCATGTCCTAAATTGTGGATGTTTAAGGACAGCAGTTAGTGGCGACTTTATAGCTTTCGGGTGCGCTCGCCGACATTCGTATCTGTTCGAAGTTTTTTAATATTAAATATAATCGTCATCTAAACCTTCTAAAATTATAATTTCTAATCCCTCTTCAATATTATGTACTATTATAGACAACAAAAAAGATGAACTATAATTTAAATTTATTAAAATGAGGTTAGAAATAAGTATATTAAGGATTCTAATGTCAAAATTTCAGGTTTGCAATAAGTCTAATTTTAGCATGGAATTTATTTGACTCTAATTACGATGTCACTATTAGTGGCTGGCGTTTTAGAAATTTGTAATATCTCTCTAATACTAAGCATGGGCATTGAGTCGTTTTCAGACGATGCTGCGTCATTAAACAGGACTGGATTTACTTCCAATGTTGACATTTTTTTGCTTAATTTATTCGAGTTTTGATTTTTACAAACATATGTTCCGTTCAGCATTGGTCTTACAGGTAATTTTAATCAGTTTTAAAATGTAGGTTAATAAAGAAATTTAATAGTTATTTAGCGACCTAGTTTATTAATCGCCTCTTAATATAAAAGTTCGTTAGAAAATTTTTTCGGTGACCGATCTCTAATAAAATGAAAAAAATTAATCTTCTAATTTCGTATAAAGTTTAATGTTTGATTTGACAGTGCCAATTTGCTTATACAGTTACAAAATATATCAATTAAGGATAATTCACAACAATGCAGGCATAATCATAAACAAACGGATATTAATACACGGTCAATGAAAAAACATGTACAGTTTGGTTTCACATAAAATGTGTGAATAAAAAACAAAATAGGTTTTGATTAACTAGCTATACCTTACCTACGTTTTTTATTACGCAGCTGGGGCACGTCCCGCTAATTGTTGGTTCACGCCAGGTAAGACAGGTGCAAAATAAATGGTGCAACTATACTGATACATAAGTCTAATACTCTGTTAACATTATTTTAATTTTGACTTACCTTTAACGTCTACAAAACGGAAAAAAAATATTTAAAGTAAAGTAATTTATGAAAAGTGCCTAGTTTATTCAGTGTCTTATAATGATGAACATTTTTCACTTCAATTTCTATTTTATTTAGATTTAAAATAATTTACAATATTAAAAATGTATAAGATTCTTTTTATCGATAATGCAATAATACAGAGCCGCTTCTACAGTATTTCAAAAAATTAGAACAAGAAGCCTAAAAAAGCTTACTAAACGCTAAAATTCAATAAAACTGCCACTGTTTTATTGAAAATATACCTCTTTATAAAACGTTCACAATTAAAAGAATATAAATTTTATTACTAATATCAATTTTATAATTCCTATATTTTAAGATCAATAAAATGTCATTACGTTTTTAATATTGGTTTGTTATAACTCAATATTTAAAAATGTTACGTTTTTGAATGTTTTAATATGGTTGTAACACGTCAAATATATTTTTTTATGGTTATCAATTATTTTATTTAAAAATTAATATGGGTCAGGTGATAAGTACAGAGATTTTTCATTCCTATTAGAAAATTTATAAACGGACTAAATTTTTTTGACAACCCATTTGCAAAATCGTATTGTATTTTCTCATATATTTGCGTTTTTGCAACTATTTACATTTCAATTTAGGCTGGGTGTTATTAGGAAAAGCAAGTTAATAACCATGAATAGGGTCACTGAGCTGTTTCTAAATATAAATAAGGTGATAAATATTGTAAAAGAAATTCACTAAAACGATTTTATAGCATATTATTCCTTTTTGTTTTTCAAACTACACCTTCGTAACCTTTATAAATGAGATATCTGTATTTTCTCGATTTTTGGTAATTTATTACTTTTGTATATTATTCTAACATTTGGTACACATTTTTTACTTCATCTAGTCACATTTGAAGAAGCTGTACATACTTCGAAACAAATGACATATAATTTTTAAATAAAAGTGTGAAAATCTACCATGTTTGGTTTTTCTCATTTTAATTGAAATTTATTGTTTCCTACACAAAGGACTACGCACTTTTCTTATGCAAACGGGAGGGAGTACCGTCAAAATGTATAAATTTTTGATGTTAAATTACTTGATGTCACTATCAAAAGTGTCCAAGGACCCAATCCTATCTCATGACTGGATTTTGAGATATTGGCAAAATTGGATGGATCCTATGACTAGTTTTCCGAATATAACTTAATATGTACCTAATACATAGCCTAATATACGAATTTTAAACATAATTTTTGATGTTCAAATACTTGATAGTATGTAAAATGTAGATAAAATTCCAACTCGTATATTGAAAGTGGCGACAAACATGTTTTTTATTTTTTTTATTATATTGGTATCATCTTCGTATTTACATAAATAATCTTGAGAGCTTATTGCAAATTTGTCCTTCATAACAGTTTATTACCCATTGGTTTATTCTTATGCTGTTTGGATATTTTTCTGTGATACATTCGTAATTGCAATCTCATTGATTATTAACAATTTGTTGGTATTCTTTGGGTGTTAGTCATGTAAATAATTATTGTGTACATGTTCTTCAAACACTTTTCTTCAAGATGCTTTAAATATCACAGAGGTACATATTAAAGTTATTTATACATATATTTTTTGTTTATTTTTATTTCATCTTGTATATGCGATTATAAACCCTTTTTGCCAATCCATTTAAATAAAAATTTAAAAAACCCATAAAAAATAATGTTAAAACGGTTTGGCGCCATTTCAATCGGGGTTTACGTAAAAAAATATATGCTTTTTATATCCTCCTCTTTGATGTTTGAATACTTGATAGTTCGTAAAATATAGATATTTTTATCAACATTTTATAAACTATCAAGTATTCAAACATAAAAGAGGGAGATATAAAAAAATACAATTTTTTTTTCGTTAACTCCGATTTAAATGGCGCCAAACCGTTTAACATTAATTTTTGTGCTTTGTTTTTAATTTTTATATAGATGAATTGACAAAAAGGTTATAAATCGCATATACAAAATGATAAAAAAAAATAATATATAAACTCTAATAGGTAACTCTGTTATATTTAAAGCACCTTGAAGAAAAATGCATAAAAAAATGTACACAATAATTATTTACATGACGAACACCCAAAAAATACCAACAATTGTTAATACTCAATGAAACTGCAATTTCGAATGTATCGCAAAAAATACCCAAACAGCATACGAATAAACCAATGGGTAATAAACTGTTATGAAGGAAAAATTTGTTACAAGCTCTCAAGACTATTCATGTAAATTCGAAGATATACCAATATAAATTATATCGGTATCATCTTTAAATATTCATGTTATGTCTTGCTGCAAATATTTTCCTTCTGATGGTGTATTTCCCTTGCTTTAATTCGTATGCTGTTTGGATATTTTTTTGTGATTGCAATCTTATTGATTATTAGATTATTAAAAATTATTGGTATTCTTTGGGTGTTAGTCATGTAAGTAATTAATGGGTACATTTTTTTATAAACATTTTTCTTCAAGATGCTTTAAATATCACACACCTACTCTGGAGTTATTTATATATATATATATTTGTCTATTTTTTTTTATCATTTTGTATATGGGACTGTAAAACCTTTTTGTCAAATTCATCTAAATAAATAAAAAAAAAAAAAATATTGAACGGTTTGGCGCCATTTCAATCAGAGTTAACTAAAACAAAAACTGTAAGTACGGATTCGGGGAACCCCCAAAATGTCAAAAAAATAACGATTCCTATAGTTTCCTTACTGGATACATAAAAGTAAAAATCATAGTTCAGTTTTTGTAATTAATATATTTTGCAACTATGAAAATTTAAATATTGCATTTTACGTTTTAGATAAAGAATAAAACTTATTGGGTGGGTCACATTGTATATCTATATAGAGAAAATGGACAACTTATATTGTTTCCCATACAAATTTCCAAAAAATAAATTGGATGTTTGTTTTTTATAAAATGTCCGTAGAATTTATCAAATTGTACTATTTTCATTTTCACATGAGATACATAATAACTGTAACCTCCAAATTATCAGAAAATTCGGAATTGTAGATATATTTGAAAAAACAAATGTCATGGTCACTTCCGGTGTAACCAGAAGTTCTTGATATTCTAAATTCTAATTATTATTATTATTATAATAGAAGTTGCAGGCTGTCTAATAAAAGCTGGGACACCCTGTATAATCAGTTATGGAATCTTTAATTTTATCAAAAATATCTTTAAAAATGAATTTTAGATGCAATTTTTACAGCATTTTTTTTATTGAAAAATGTGTGCCAATTGCCAAAACGTATACAAGATGGCTCGTTAGTTATCACCTAAGAAATCAAGTGGTATAATCGATAAAAGGCCCATGTATGTTTTAATAGTAACTCAGAGATTCCTATTCACAGTTACGATATGACGTTTTCCAACGAAAGAGCCCACCATTATTTTTCTACCAACAATAAGTTTGTTCCAACAGCAGTATAGAACTGGTCCTTATTTATCTGTGCTGGGCCAACTACTCAAGCGCAGATATTTTTCGAACGGTTCGGTAATGCTGTTAGAAAATATCTAATAACTTGACCTCCCAGAAACTCAGACTTAAAAACACGTCAACTTTTATTGGCAAGGGGACAAACTGTCTTATAAAATTCATACTTTGAAATCCAACCCTCGAGTCCGGTACCAACCTCTTATTTTCTTCAAATACCAAATATGGCCAAATAACACGTCATAAAGGTATATTTATCTAGAATTCAGCAATATGGCCATTCATTGAGATGCTTTTGATTTTAGCGCCCTCTATCGGAATAAAAAACTGTTACGTATTGTAAAGTGAGTGTGAGATTTTATTAGAGATTTATTGATTTAGTTGATTGCCATTAAAGTTGGTGAATATATAGTTCATGCCACTCCCTCTGTTTTCCCCAAATCTGAAGAAAAATTATGAAGATTAGCAAAAATGGCAAAGTCGCTTTACATCAAAATTACTGTGTACTCTCCATATTTCCTAAGAAACTAAATTCCGAATGGCAACACTATCGAAGATTCTTATAAAGCCACGTTGCCATATTTCACAGATCTTCATCATTTTCCGCCAAATTTAGAAAAATAGGTAAATTTTAGCGCTCCTTTAGAGGGATAAAAAACCGATACGTGTTGTAAAGTGCGTGTGTAATTTTATTAGTAATTTAATAATTTAGTTTAATGCGATTAAAGTTTTGTAAACAGTTAGTTCCCATCACTTCCTCTGCTTTCCCCCAGATCTGAGCAAAAATTGTGAAAATCCGTACATATGGCAACGTCGCTTTATATAAAAATCACCTAAAAGTACTCTCCATTTTTCCCCAGAAACTAGAGACCGAATGGACACACTGTCGGCGAGTCTTATACAAAGCGACGTTGTCCTATCTACGACCATTTTCCCCAAATCCACGAAAAATAGGAAATTTTAGAGCCCTCTAGTGGAATAAAAAACTGTTACGTATTAAAAAGTACATGTGAAATGTTATTACTGATTTCATGATTTAGTTGATTGCTATATCTGTAAGTAGATAGTTCACGTCACTTAATGTTTTTTCCCAGATCTGAGGAAAAATTACAAAGATCGTAGATATGGCAAAGTCGCTTTGAATAAAAATCATCGGAAAGTAAGTACTCTTCATATTTCTCCAGAAATGAAATACCGAACTGCAACACTGTCAACGATTCTTATGAAAAGCGACCTTGCCATATTTAAGGATCTTCATTTTTACTCAAATATAGGAAAAATAAGGAAAGTGGCTTGAATTTTAGCGCCCTCTAGCGGGATAAAAACTATTACGTATTGTAAAGTGCGTGTGAAATTGTATTAATGATTTAGTTGTGATTGAAGTTCGTGAGTAGATTGTTTACGCCACTTCCATTATTTTTCCCTAGATCTGAGGAAAAATTATAAAGATTCGTATATATGGCAATGTTACTTTACATAAAAATCATCGGAAAGTACTTTCGATATTTCTCCAGAAACTAAATAGCGAATGGTAACACTGTCTGCGGTTTTTATGCAAAGCGACGTTTCCATATCTATATATTTTTTCCCTAAATCTTGGAAAAAATAGGGAAAATGGCGTGAATTTTAGCGCCCTCTAGGGGGATAAAATACCGTATTTTACAATGCGTGTGAAATTTTATTTGTGATTTAATGATTTGGTTATCGCGATTTAAGTTTATAAATAGATAGTTCACGCCACTTCCTATTTTTCCCAGATCTGAGGAAAAATTCTGAAGATTCCTAGATACGACAACGTCGCTTTACATAAAATCATCATAAATTACTTCATATTTTCCCAGAAACTGAATATCGAATGGCAAAACTGTCGGTGATTCTTATTCATGGTAACGTTGTAATATCTACAGGTCATAATTTTTCCTCAAAAATAGGGAAAGTGGCTTGAAATTTAGCAATGTCGCTTTACATACAAATCATCGGTAAGTGCTCTCCATATTTCCCCAGAAATGCAAGGCAACGTTGTCATATCTACAAATCTTCATAATTTTTATACAAACAAGGAAAGCGGTATGAACAGGCCTAATATCTACCATCTATTTATTTCTTAACGTTAGATATCTGCACGATTTTTGAATTATTTAAGTTCAAGTGCAATAAATTACTAATAAAATTAGCTTTAAAATAAAGTGTCACACTTTACAATACATAATAGTGTTTTATCCCGATAAAGGTCGTTAAAAACAGAAGAAACACAATGAAATATTTTTAAATGATCCATAAAGTTACCTTTCAAATGATGTTACCTATTTAAAAAAGAATAATATACGGTTGTTGAGCTTTAGAGGTTTGAATTTTCAGTATACATTTTATATGACGATTTGTTCTTTTGCCAATAAAAGTTGACATGTTTCTTTTTTTATTTTAAAAACTACCTTATTTTTGAGTTTTTGGTAAATATTTTAAAAAAGGTATCACACAATCCCCTTTATTTACCCATTTTAATTAAGGCAAACATTTCTTTGGAAAACAAATATATACAAATTGATCCAAGCAAAAAATTTCACTTCAATTCTTACACGAAAATAAAATTAACACCGAACGAGAAACATCCCTTGTAACGATCAAAATTTGACATTTTGAACTATTGTTTTTCAATTTTTACACACTATGAGATTAAAAAAAAACAGATCATCAGCAATGACACATATTAACTAACAGACTAACAAATGGGCTGTTGCAAACTTCGTCAGTCAATTAAATGTTTCGCATGCCATATATCATTCTGTCAATTATTATCTCATTAAATTGGAGTTCAAAAGTACAGTTGCAAGTTGAACACCCCCAGAATTGATTAATATTGGAAGTATTAATAAATTTCATACTTAACAAGTAGATGAGTCACGACGAAGAATAATAATAGCATTTACTCTATTCACAATATCAATTACTTACTTCTTTTTTTTCTCCAAACCAATATGTATAGAAATAAATTTCATTTTTTTCAAGATTGCTGAGTTTTTATAGCAGGTTCAAATTGTCACAAATTTTTTAACCCCCCCCCTTATTTTACGGCAATTTCAAAGTAAAATCAATGAAGAAATAAAAAAGATGAGTGAACTATGTGAGACTGCTGTTCACTAAGGGGGGGTTAGAATGGGACTTGGACGGGATTTTTAAATAATGGGGGTATGTAATGAATTTAACTACACTGAACCTCTATAACAATTTTAAAATTTTAATGGCTGCTTGCCATTTTCGTCGTGACTCAAACCCTGTATTCAACTCTACAGATCTCTTTTCCATCATTTCAATTTCAGAAGCGGCTCTGTACGTTCTTTTATATTTTTTTTTGTTTGAACAAATTCGTCTAGAAACTATGGCGTCAGAAATTTCACATAATTATCGAAC
Organism: Psylliodes chrysocephalus; assembly: GCA_927349885.1. Lineage (NCBI taxonomy): Eukaryota > Metazoa > Arthropoda > Insecta > Coleoptera > Chrysomelidae > Psylliodes > Psylliodes chrysocephalus. The sequence continues at coordinate 61,940,114 of OV651818.1, forward strand.
CGAACAAATTGTCCATTTCGAAAAAATGAATAAAAAAAAATCATTATTATAATCTCATTTTGGTTGGGATTATGAGTTGATTCATTCGTTCTATGCCTGAGTTATATTAACCTAAAACTCACTAAAAAAAATCCTTCTGTTTATCAGTACGAGAAGTCCGTTTTTTTCTTTTTGTTCACATTAACTACCATCACATCACAGAGCAATAATTGCAAAATTCAAAAAACCAGTCGTCTTTTCGTATATATAGACAGTTTGTACGCGTTTTTAAAATTTTTTGTATTGATTGCAAATGAAGTTTTTTTTTTTAAATAAAAAAATCCATGTTATATTTTAGTTCACTGCACTATGCATATTTTGGTATTATCTTCTATCACGGTAAAGCAGGTAAGTTTGTAATGCTTGTGGAAGCTGCAGATTCATTACTTTGTCCTCCAGAAGTTGTTTGCCCAGGCGTTGCCTTATTACGCGGCGGCACAAATCCATAAGCGGCAGAGGCTCGGCTAAAAAAAAATATATATATGAAATATAATAATTAAATAAAAAAAACATACAAAGATAAATAATCACAAAAGTAATATTAAACCACCACTTGTATGATATATTTAAATATTGAAAACGTGTCGTTTATTTATTAGCTCTATTTTTAATATTCCATCAGGAATGTCTGTAGTCTGTCGAGTACATTTGGCGCAAACCAAACGTGAACGTTCTTTGGTTGTCATGCGATTTTTTACTGAAATTAATTCCTGTAAATCTGGTTTTCATCCAATTTTGCTATAGCCCTAGACTTTTGAACCTCAGTAAATGTTACGGCATTTTTAACCGACTCCGAAAAAGGAGGAGATTCTCAATTCGTCGACATATTTTTTTTATGTATGTTCAGCGATAATTCTTTACTACATTGTCCCATTTCTATAATTCTTTGTTTGTTAGAAAGAGAGTATTTCAGGGGTGGTCACATATAAATTTGGTCAAAATTTAATAATTGCGCCCATGGGAAAATCATCAAACTCTTAATTTTTTTTATGTATTTTCAGCCATAATTCTTTACCACGTGTTGTCCGATTTCTACGATTCTTTTTTTGTTAGAAATGGGATACCTCAAGGGTAGTCCCGTATACAAGTGATCAGGATCGAAAATCTCAATTTTTAAGGGTATCTGCACGATTTTGAAGTCGGTTTTTAAAATTACTTTTATAACTTGTTGAAAATGTATTTAACAATAAAGGCGATTTTAAATCAGATACTATATGTTGAATATGAATGACTACCCTGAAATAAATAAAAAACAATGTCACATTGAAGAGTGTCTTGAAATGGTCAAGATTTATATGACTACAGTAAAAACATGGTCACAGGTATGAAATGTCAAATGAAATAACAAATGTAAAACTTTTACTTTTTAATTTTTAAATTAAATTAGTAAAATTGTAAGAAAGGCTGAGTATAGGGTTGCCAGATTTACGAAAGGGATAAGTGGACAACGGTGACGACAGGGGATCAGGTTAAAAAAACAGGTATTTTTATAAAATAAGCTGCTTTCTTTGTGGAGATCTAAAAAAAGTCCTCCGCTTACATTTTTATAAACCATCAGGTCCCTTTTCTGAGGAGCTTCTCAAAAAAATTGTGAAAAATTTCTTTATATATAACTAGATTTAAAAGGCGTAGCATTTAGGTGAAATACAGGGCATTTTCGTACTTTGACGTAACGCGTGCCACCAAGTTAAAAAGCGGGATAATTAAGCCTAAAGCGACACGTCTGGCAATATATTTTTATGTACCAGATTTGACTGAGAAATGTACCAGATTCCATAAAAATGTACCAGATTCTATGAATTGTACCATATTTTTCGAATTGCGATGGTTTGGTTCATTGAAGAGCAAAAAAGAACGGAACACAACAATATATTTTACCCGTCCAAATGGAAACAGGCTAAAAAAAAAAGAAAAAGTACTAGATTTTGCTTCGAGTGTACTAGATTACCATATTCTTAAATAATGTACTAGATCAAGTACAATTGTACTAGACTGGCCGTATGGACGTATTTAAAGTTTTTGTAAATGGAAAGCCAATTTATTTTCAAGATAGCCAAGATTTATTGAGTAACGGAAAAATATTTCATAAAATTTCCGGGGCCAAAGCAACTACAACACCAATTTTCTCTTCATCCATGATCAGTGCACAAAGCAAATATTTATTTTTTATCCTTACAAATTCAAAACCAAATCCTAACTACAATACATAATACACAAACCAAAATTCTCGATATCTAACAATGTCATGCGCATTGTCAAGTTAGTGTCAATATAAACCAAACATTTTTAATTCAGATAATTAGGAACGTCATTACAATGACGTAAGAACCTTGACCACACTTGACTTGGTCACATTTCTAGTAACTGATTTAAAATCGCCTTAATTTGCAAGAGCTGTCAAATTTGAATGCGACAAACTCAAATAAACAAATGAAATATAGATAAGTAACTGTCTGAATTTGTTTGAAGATAGTATCTACTCTTTTTTCTATTACTTTCTCTTTTTCCTGGGTCTTCGATTTGATTTGTCTATTTTAAATAGGGGCGTCACAACTGTCAACTAGCGCTTGGGAATTGTGTGATTTTTTATTATCAGGCCATATTTTTAAAGTTTTTAGAGTTTCTAGAATGTTTTTCAATAGTTGTAAGTCTAAAAATTACTATTCAATGTTTTGTTTGCCTTAAAGCATACATTTGGAGGAGTTCCACGTCGTTACAAGGGTAAGTAAATAAAAAACATATATTAATGTAGACTATTTCACTAGACCAAATATTAGCTACTATTTCGCCAAAGAAATAGCCAATATTTCGTCTAGTGAAATAGTCGTCCCAAATATAACACAACCTTGATTAATAGTCTGCTATTTTTATTGATGCTAAATTACTCGAATATTTTACAATTTGATTCGACATAATTTTGGCATTATCAATTGATTAAAGCCATCGAGCTAAAGCTCTCGGGCTCCAATCATCAGATTAATGCCAAAATTATGTCTCATCAAATTGATATTAAAATATTCTCGAGATTTAGACGCAACAAAAATAGCTCACTATTTATCAAGGTCATGGTATATTACCTTTGAATATTATTACAAAAACACTAAAATATATTGGAAACATTTTATAAATTATGATTTTGTTATGAATTCTGCCGAGAAAAGCGAATTTAAAGCTGGAAGTAATTCCTATTTTATTCAATTCTCAACTTAGTCCGTTTCAAGTAAGTTATACAAGTAAGATATAATCGTATCTATACATAAAAATCTCGTGTAACAATGTATGTTCGGGACAAACTCCGAAACTACTGAACCGATTTTGATCAAATTTCGTAACTATTTGTAATTTGGTCTAACTTAAAAGATAGGGTAGTTTTTATCTCAATTATTGACCTCGATATTTGTTATTGCAAATTAAATGTTTATTATACGACAATAGTGTGTATTTATGAATTCCTAATAGATGGCGGTGTAAGTTAGTTCATCGATACAACATCGTTTGACATATAGGTTGCGTAGACATCCGGTAGACGGCGAATTTTGATAAAATTTCGCATGACGTGCTGGCAAACAGCAAGTGGAATTTCATTCTGGTTTGAATTAGATTTTTTAATTCGGTTTTATTTTTAATAATAAAGATGTAAGGTAGAAGAAACAATGATAAACGTTTATTTTTGGAGATTTTAAAGAAGAGTTAAAAGTATTCTGCTTGAATATTGTTTGTTGCTCAATCACGCCAGAACAGCTGAACGGATCTGGCTGAAATTTGGCACAATGATAGATTAGTCTGAAATAGCACATAGGCTACTTTTTATTTCGGAAAAATGTACGGTTCCCGTGGGATAACTTTGTTTTTATTTTCCACAGAGCAAGGGATCAGACATGATTTTTTGCATAGTGGTAGTGAAACATGAAAATTGGAAATACAGCAACTGAGCATAAATAAATAATGACGTGTTTCAGGGTTTTTGGATTTTCACATTTTAAGGGATTGGGGAAATGGAGGTTGAAAGTTTGTATGGAAGTATCGATTTTTTTGATAATTGGAATTACAGCTACTCATCACAAATAAATAATGGCGTGTTTGAAGGCTTTTGGATTTTTCATATTTTAAGGGGGGAATAGGGAAAGGGAGAGGGAAAGGGGGTACCGATTTTTTTAAAAGTAGGAAATTGAAAATTGGAATTGTAGCTACTCACCAAAAATAAATGACATGTTTTAGGGTATTTGGATTTTTACACCTTAAGGAAGGTGAAAGTTTGCATACGACTTTCGATTTTTTAAAGGTAAGAACTTGAAAATTGAAATTGTAGTTACACATCAATAGTAAATAATGACATAATTCAAGATTTTTGGGTTTTCACATTTTAAGGAGGGGGAGGAAATGCGGAGTATCGTAAAAATAAATAAAAAATAATGAAAATAAAAAAAAATAATAAAAATTTATGAAAATTATAAAAATTAATAAAATTTGATAAAAATTAATTAATATTAAGTTAATAAAAAAAAAATAAAAATGTTTTCAAATATTCAATAAAATACTATAAAAAACTAACTTTGATATGTATTACTTTCCTAGATCATCTTCTATAAATTTATAAATTTGTTGCCCACCCTGTATAATAATTTTTTTTTGTTTTCAAATACGCAATAAATTAAAAAAAAAACAACTTTGACTCTCTTGGAGCATACTGTATAATTGAAATTATTTTTAAATTGCTACCCACTTTGTATAATAATTGCTAAAAAAAAACTTTCCAATATCCAATTAAATACTATAAAAAAACTAACTTTGACATGTATCAATTTCTTAGAACACCCTGTATAATTGAAATTATTTTTAAATTGTTGCCCACTCCATATAATAATTACTAAAAAAAAGTTTTTTAAATGTTTTCAAATATGCAATAAAATTAAAAAAAAACTTAACTTTGATATGGATCACTTTCCTGAAGCACCGCGTATAATTACAATTATTTTTAAATTGTTGCCCACCCTGTATAATAATCACTAAAAAAAGTTTTCAAATATTCCATAAAATACCATAAAAAAAACTTTGATATGTATCACTTTCCTGGAACACTCTGTATAATTAAATTATTTTCAAATTGTTGCCCACCCTGTACAATAATCACTAAAAAAAATAACAATAAAATAAGTTGCCTCAACAAACCCATAATGATCCTGGTTTACTTCGTTCAAATTGCAATCACTCTAATTTTCTTTTTATATTACAAAAATACAATAAAAAAAACCTAACTTTTATGTGTATAAATTTCCTGGAGGACCCTGTATAATTAAAATTATTTTTAAATTGTTGCCTTTTCTGATATACATCGCGCCGTGAAAATCGATTTAAAAAAAAATTATCGTTACCGGTGGCCCACTCTGTATAGGTAATAATCATTCAAAATTTAAAAAATATATATTCTAAAATTTAACTATCTTTTTTTGTTATTTCAAATTTTTGACCAATTTAACCTATATTTTTGCATTCTATGTTCTTTTTATATATTTTATTATTGCTAAGTATATATTTTTTAAAGCTATTCAATAATTATTACAATAGATTTTAAGGGTCTATTTATACTCCCTTAGTATTAGTATTTGTATTAGTATTATGATTAAGCATTAAATTTGTTAAATCATTAAAAAAAGGTATTTATACTCGTTTTATAATTAGTATTAGTAATTCTTTTTTAAACCTAAGACCTAATAAGATATAATTCTGCAGTCAACAAAATATATGGTTACTGAAGAAATGTGTAAGAGGCCGGTTGTGTTCTTTTAAGATATTTGAGTTTTAAATGTGTTTTTATTAATAGTTTTACTAGTTAATTTTATTTAAAAATATTAATATTCAAAAATAGGTTTAATTAAGGACATTTTAACGGATTTAAGTCTCAAATTTATAACAGATAAAAAGAAGCAGAAATATGATACAAATCAGACAGAAAAGAAGCCTTTGCTTCCTCGTGGTAACATGTCATTTGTCAACTTTATAATCGGTAAACACTACTGATACACAAAAATTGTATACATAGCATGATTTGTACCGAAATATTATCGTTTTCGAGCTTGTTGGAACAAACATATAAACAACATAATCATGTGTGTATTGTCAATTATCCTTATCCGTTGTCTATTAAAAACAAAGGCCAAATACGCCATTGATTAATTTTATAGAAAAGAAGAAATTTAATATTTAATTTAAAAGTTGAATCTGTCAATTATTAAGCATAAATATTAATGCTAATACTAATCATAAATCGAGTATAAATGTCCCCATTACATTGTGAAGGTTCAACTTAATGCTTAATCATAATACTAATGCAAATACTAATAATAAGGGAGTATAAATAGACCCTAAGTAACTGTGTTATTTAATTATATTTTATGGATAATAATATGTATGTTAAGAAAGTGTTTATCATAAAATGTAATAATTGGTTATTCGTTAAATAACAAAAGTGGACAACTACGAAGAGACTTTAAACGTTTTTTAACTCTCTAATTAATTTAAAATCAGAGGAATCATTCAAATATAGGGTGTTAATATTTTTTTTTTGTTTATGTAAATATTGTAAAAAATATAATTAAGCTAAAGGCCTTCGTCGATGGCCTATTAGGTATAGTAACTCAATAAAGAACACTTATTATATATTATTAAAATGAAATACTTACGATCCAATCCTCCAATATATCTCATCGTAATCTCACAATGTCCCCATACGGCGCTGACGATAGGATACAACTTTCGCCCCTTTAAACCTCTGAACGCGACACCCAAATATTGTCCATCGACGACAAAACTCAACGTACCTTCGTCCATATCCAATACGACCAGAAATTTATCCGGCACTATGAAAGTTTCGTCGGGTTTCAACAGAGCCGGGTAAGTCACGCCCGGATAATTTTTCGAGTCGTGGTATAGTTTGTTACGACCTTAAATTAAGATAAAAAAATGTGTTAAGTAAATATTTTAGCATGTATGTGGCAATTTTAACGATAAAATGTATTTTGAGAGAAACTACAAAAATTATAGAAATTATTGTTACATTTTCAAATTAATAAGAAGTACTTAAGGGATAATAATGGAAACGAACTTTACTTCCTTAAAAAAAACTTCCTTACCTAAATCCCAACCCCACGAAGTATCTGTACTGCCAACTAAACTCTGATAACCAACAGAGTGTAGAGGCGCTTCGGCTGTAGCCACACCGACCACTGCATGTGTCCCTCTTTGTCTTGTCGACCAACTCACTTCCCAACAGTGCATTCCTTTTGTTAAACCAACTTTTCCTCTTATACAGTCAGTACTTTGGGCTACGGGATGCCTAAGAAAACGAAAACAACACAAAATAAAACACCAATTGAATCATCTAATGATTTTTTTTTTAAATATGTTTGGCTTGTAATTTTGGTCTACCATAACACATTTGATTGGGTCCAACCGTTTTGTGACAGCAAATAATTCTTAAAAGATGAATTTCGGACTAACTAAATATAACTCGACCTTAATAAATTAGCGCCTATTTCTATTGTTGCTAAATTTTTCGTGTTTTGTAATTTGAGGGCCCTGAAGCAAGAGTAATCTATGTAACATCAACTTACTTTGGATATGGAACATTTTAGGTATGGTATTATACTATAAAACAAATTTAAAACCATTTTGCATTTTTAAAGTATTTATTTGCAGAAGGAAAAATGGTTTTAAATTTGTTTTATAGTAATATGAAACCTAAAATGTTCCATATCTCAAAAGTAAGTTGATGTTACATAGACTACTCTTGCTCTAGGGTCCTTATCTGTCTCGACATAATTTTGTCATTAATAATCAAAGATTAAAGTCGTCGAGCTAAAACTTTCGGATTCTGACAAAATTATCGCGACAAATTGATATAAAAAAAATTATCTCGACAAATTAATATCAAAAACACTCAAAATTTAGATCCAATAAAAATAGTCGACTAGTATTTCCTATTTCTAAAAGTTTCCAAACAAAAATTGATGCGTATTTGGGAGATTTTTAAAAACATAAAATATTGATAGTTACAATACCTGTGAAATGTAAGTCTATCGTCATCTTTTACGAATATGTTGAGAGATCGATCATCCTGATTCCAGCTATATTTCAGTTGGGTTTCCCTTATTGCGGGTGGCATGTCAAGGAGCATGTCAAGCCTAGGTGGGCGGGCAAAATCCTATAAAAACAGTACGACTTACATTATACCATAATATTCATTAGGTAGGAAAATAAGTAGCTTACCTGTGCCAATTCTCTGGGAATCACTGGTTTATAAGGTGCGGCAGCATCTCTATTGACAGATTTAACTCCTCCTGATACCTTCTGCCCCATGCTCATTCCACGAGCCCGGCGGCGGGCCGTTTTGCACGGCACTAGTGCCGTCTTATAGATGCGTCGTACTTCGCACACCCTACCTACGCCGCCTCCACCACCAGCGCCCCCACCTCCACCAGTGTTTATCACCCCTGCGGCGGTTCTTAACGTACTACCTCCGCGGTTTCCACTTTTGAATCTGAAATCAAACGAAACATATATTAGCTAAATACATACGATTACAAAATTAATGGAAAATTATAGATTTGAGGGGACTTGTTGCATAAGTGCGCGGGTGACTGCATATCCGGTGGGATAAATCAAAGAAAAGTGTGGACAGCAGCGAGAAAATCAACTGTATCCCTATTACGTTGAACTTGAACATTTCCCCCACTGAGTACATTTTTGAGAATGGTTCTTCCAACACACATTCATGCCTTAATATAAATAATTTTAAAATTGTGTAAACTGAATAATACTAAAATCGGTTTATAACAATTACAAAAACCTACATGGAACATTTAACTATCTCAAGATAGGGACAAGCGAACATTCACATAAAATGTTATGGCCGACCCTTTAATAAATCAAAATTTGCACACTACATTCTGAGTAAGTACAACTCTGTTTATCGTATTCCAATACATTCTCCAACTCTCTATGTATATACTAGTTAGATAATCAGTCCACGTGGACTCGATTTGGTTCGACCAATCAACAAATCAGAACACTGACCGAGCCAATGAGAAAGCATAACCCAATAGAGACGTTTTAACGAGGAGGAGCGAATGTCGGTGTGGCCGACCTTAACTAAATCATCCGATGTTTTCAGAATATAATAAAAAATCTGATGTGTCCAACACATGACTCTTTCGTGTCTAGTTATTACAGGTTTTTCCGGTTATTTTGTACAACTTATTGTATCACCCCTGTAATCCACAATAGATCTGAAAAGGACGAGGTGGGGGAGACCATATGGCCCACAGTCCTAATTAAATCAAAAATTAAATCACCCCTGTAAATGATTAAAGGATGAACTAAATACACACATTTTCCACACATATCGTACTCGAAACATTTTTTTTATGTATTCATTGTCAACGAAAATATTGAAAAATTTAAATTTTTACACCTTTCCTCAAATTTTTTCATTAAGGTCCATTTTAGAGAAATCATGTATACAACAAAAATTATAGAGAATGATATCACAAATAACATTTATTTGAAGAATTTTCTTCTTCAATCTTAAATAACAGAGATATTCCTTTAGGTAAAAAAGCGATACCATATTAAGTACCCCTCCTCCATATGCTTCGACTATGCCCAAAATTTAATCAGCTCACTGCAGGATAGATTAAAGCTTAGGTTTAAAATTTGATGTTTTTCTCATCCGTTTTTGAGTTATCTTCAAAATACAAAATTTGTAATGTTCCTCAATTATCTCGAATATGGCCTCTTTTAAGAAACTCACGTATAAGACAAAAATTATGGATATTGACATTACAAACAACTTTTATTTGAACAATTTTAATTTTTTTTGGTAAATTTCTCGAATACGGACCAAATGGCTACCAGTGGGATCTGACAGTTTAGATATGGCAACCCTGTTGGCATGTTGTTATTAACAGGGTCAATGATACATATATAGTATCAAAGCAGGTCGTTTGCGAGCGGCTATATTACCTGGCAAATGTTCAATAATTTGAATTGGTTTAGCAAAAATGTGTTTGAAAAGCGATTTTCAGCCTTTAAATATTAAAAAAAAAAAAATAATTGCTTACATTTTTACTTCAAGGCATATGCTCATGTTTATTTTGAAAACCATGGATGATCAATCTATATAACTGTTTATATCATTGATCCTATCAAACCACCAGGCTCCCAGTGTTGCCATATTGTAACCTGTCATGTGCCTGTCATTTCAAACGACCAGCCATTTTGTTTGAAATGCCTAATAGGAAAATTGTAGGGTGCTGGCACCGGTTATAGCCACTACTTGGGCTATGGCCACATTACACTCTCTACTTATTTAAAATTGTTGCGCTAATTTAAACCGCAGTTACCATTACAATTTTCTACCTTGTATTTAGTTTGGTTTTCAAATACTAGATGGTGCCAGTTTATGCTGTCAATTTTAATTTCGGTTGATATGTCTAGTGATGACACTGAATAATACTCTTGCCATTAAACAATTTTATAAGAGTTGTTGTTTCATAAATCAAAGAATATTTCGTACATCTTACATATTTAAAAAAAAGTATATTGTGATTAGTAATATAAAGGTAGGTTTAATTTTGAATATTTTTGACATACCTATTTTGTTTTAAAACTGTCTCTAAACTAAACTAGTAGACATGGCCATAAGTGGAGAAAGAAAATATGATTGGGATGGAAACCCAGAAGCAACAATGTTGTTTGATGTTTGGCTTCAGAAGATGCTAAAAATTATAGCGATGATCATATTACAGCCAATAATGGCCAACCTTACAACAACATGAAACAGTTGCAGAACAAAGTTTGGACCAAATAATACCAAAAGTAGACATTAGCACACAGAAAACTCCACCAATGTTTCAAGGATTGACGGTTTCTTTGCAAAAGAAAAATGAGTCAACACCAGAGAGAGAAACGTGTGTCGAAACTCCAGTTTTTTCAGAATCAAGTGTTTCCATTCATACTGAAGACGAACCACTTGTGGAAGGAACCAGGAACATCACAAATATTGATACCCCCTGAGCGATCCTTGGGCCGATATTTTTTATGATATATTTCCATGGCCGAAACAAAAACCTATTTTAAATAAGAGGAAAAGATAATATATCCTTGGCATTATTGATCGTGATCGCTGGGCTGAGTGTTACGAACTAAAGGAGCAACAAAACATTGAAAAAGAAAAACTGAAAGAAGTGCGTAAAAAAGAAAGAAGTAAATTTTAAAGAAAACAAATTGAACCAGAAAGAAAAAGAAAAAAAGGTGATTATACAAGTTGTGAAGAAGAAGGAAAAGTGGAAATGGAAACAGCAATGCGGACTTACATTTTTGATTGTTAAACTGCAAAAGTAGATATTCTCTCTATAGAATAATTAAAAGTAAAATACTTTGTTTTAGCGAAATTTAAATCTATTGGTAAGAGGACCTCAAGGACTTAAATATGTTGTGACCATTTTAAACATTTTAACTTACGATGAGTTTGAGATTCAGGGTCTAAAAGTCTAGACCAAGGTCTCCAAATTTTCCAACCTTAGGGTGATACTCATTACTCCAGTAAGTTCCAAGGGCCAAAACAGTTTTAAATTTTCTGCAATTATCTACAATTTCTAGACTAGTCGCTCAGTACGAGCCCTGAGCGAGCACACGCTTGCTAAATTCGCTAGTTGAATTACTAGGATTTAGGTGCCCCATTTTCGCATACAAGCCTCGAAGAGGGTTGAAAAATACATTGATGTTGAGTAGAATAAAATAAAATGTACGAGTAGCTCTTGGGGATAACACATGGAAAATTCGATTTTCCTTATCAGAAAAATTTACCGACCCCAAACTGCACTTTATACATTCGATGAGCTTGTGTGGAAAAATGGGCAACAAATAACATTTCGTTTTTGTTAGGGAAAATCGAATTTTCCATGTGTTATCCCCAGCAGCCACTCGTAAATTTCCTTTCATTCTACTTAAAATCCATGTACTTTTCAACCCTCTTCGAGACTTGTTTGCGAAAATGGGGCACCTAAAAACCTTTAAATTTGAATCTTTGAAGCGCGGATTGAAATCGCAGCAATCTTTGTTTACGAAAGTCAATATTGAATAAGAGGCTGCAACTCGTGCTAGCTTTCGTGTGGCTCTTGAAATCGCAAAACGTGGAAAATCATTCACCGATGAAGAAATGATCAAAGAATGCGTAAATGCAGTAGCCGAAGAAATGTGCCCCGAAAAGGTAAATTTATTTAAAACTGTCAGTTTTTCAGCAAATACCGTTGCTCGGAGGGTACAAGACATCGCAGAAAATATATCATCTCAACTGTCTGACAAAAATGGACATCTTGAGTGGCTTTCTTTGGCCTTGGATGTGTCAGATATTGATCAGATGTTGATTTTTATTCGAGGAGTAGATAAAAGCTGAGAAGTGTATGAAGAACTTTTTGATAGTATTCATGGCACGACTAGTGGGGAAGATATTTTTAAGGGAGTTGAAAATGACATTAATAAAAAATATCTTCGATGGAAAAACTTGAAATCGATTACAACTGATGGAGGCAAAAACATGTGTGCTAAAAATAAAGGAGTGGTTGCACTTGTGTCAAAGGCTGTAGAAAATGATGGTGGTTCAAAACCATTAGTCTTACATTGTATCATTCATCAACAGTCCTTATGCGTAAAATGTTTGGATATGTCTGAAGTTCTAAAATCAGAGATATCAGTTGTTAATTTCATCAGATCCACTGGGCTGAATCACCGACAATTCCGTGAGTTTATTGAAGAGATGGGAGAAAATGACTTACCATATCATACTGTCGTACGACGGCTTAGTTGCGGAAAAGTCCTTCAGCGATTTTTTTAACTACGAGCAGTGATCGAAATTTTTTTGAATGAAAAACATCGCCCTCTGTCTAATTACAAAATAGCAAATGGCTGTGGTTGTCGATTTGACATATGAAAGAACTAAATTGGAGATTGCAAAGAGAAAACCAGCTTCTCCCTCATTTAAATACTAATATCAAATCGTTTCGGCAGAAAATAATACGGTTTCAATCACAATTACATAAAAAATTTTAAAACATGTGAAATATTCAGCCAAACTACTGAGACTGGGATTCCCGTCGATTTTGCAATCGAAGGTTTTAGTGCTTTGAAGGTAAATTTTGACACTCCAAATCCTTTTGATACTGACATTGAAACCCTAGCCCCGGAACTTCAAATGGAAACTATTGATTTACAGTGCAGTGATATAACTAAGATCAAATATAAGAATTATAAGACTCTTTCACTGGTACAATTTGATAATTTGCATAAATTTGCTCGTGTGCTGTTTTCTGTTTTTGGTACTACTTAGTTGTGTGAGAAACATTCTCCAAAATGAAGTACACAAAGAATGTTTACAGATCTAAGTTAACCGATGAGCATCTTAAATCTCTTTTAATAATTGGTACAAGTAATATTAGCCCACAACTACAAACTATTGTCAGTGGAAAATCACAATTACATAAATCTCATTAGTATTTTTTATAAGTAGACACCCTGCGGTTTCATTCGCGTTAACTTAGCCTTTCCGTTCCTGAGGGATGTTCAGGATAAAAATAATGTGTGATTCAGGATATAAACACTTGCGGGCCGGATTTGGCCCGCGGACCGTAATTTGGAGACTTTTGGTCTAGACGAAAGTAAGCTAAGTTTTCGTTACATAGATAACGATACATCCTTAATAAATAAATCCGACATTGTAGGAAAATTACCAGAAACAAAATTCTTTAAGGAGGGACGAATTCTCAAAATACATTCTCCAAATCCTATTGATGTTTTAGAACAAATTTAGAACTTATGAAATCTTAAAGTCAGTTTAAAATAAAAAATTAATATTATTCATTTTTACCTATGAATATTTGATGGCCATAAATAGGGAGATCTGATTGCCGTAAGCGGAAAAATGTGGTTGTAAGTGGGGAAATGTACATTTTTTATTAACAGACTTCAAAAAAGGAAGAGGTGCTCAATTCGTCGGAATATTTATATTTTTTTATGCCTGTTCAGCGATAATTCTTTAACACGTCCGATTTCAATGATTCTTTTTGTTCGAAAGGGGGTACTTCAGGGGCGGTTCCATATATATTTGGTCAATATCTGGTGATGGCATCTGCACGATTTTGAAGTCGGTTTTTTAAACTTACTTTTATCAATGTTTTTTTTTTTGTATTTGTAATAATAAGACCTTTGCTAATGTATATAGAATACATTTAACCACTCACTGTAATAATAACTAAAACTATTTAATGTTTCTTACAGAGATTTTCTCTTAGAATTTTCTTAATGTAAAATCAAGATTCATATACTTACTTTAACTGTATACAGACAGAAAAGTAACGGGTTGAAATAAAAATTTACATCTGCACTGTGTTTAGTTGCAAATTTAATTTCTTTTAGACTGACGCGACGTGAAATTTTCAAAATTTGATTTAAGCGCGTTCAAGGTTTATTGACGTATCAGACAGACAAAGAACCTTTGTTAGGTACGGAACAACAATCATTTCCTCTAAATACAATTTTTTACTTTCCACACATTTTTTTGAAAGTAAAAGTTTTTAAGATAAATGTGTACATTACGGGTACAATATCGTTTCAAAATGGTAAAACAAACGTCCTCAACCTTATTTCTATAATATAAACAGAAATATTAGCATTCACTGTGTCGACGACGAGTTTTTTTTCTGGTGGCCAGTTACATTCAAGGGCAAATATTCAGGCCAACGTTACCTTATAGTTAATGACCTACGATTTTAATTCTATACTTACCGTGTACACAAGAAGGATAAACGATAATCCATTCAATGGATGAGACTAAAATTTTAAAATCAAGACAAAGAAGTTCCTAGTTATTACTAGACTACCCATTTTGGGCAATTATAACTTGGAGAAAGAACGAAACTCAATTAAATAAATTGCTAAAAACTAAGCTACTAATTTCGGCCTTATTCGGCCATTTTCAGGTCTATAATACAAAATTAATCCATTATAGGAAGGGTACTGATTTTGAAAAAGCTTTGGAAATTGTATTTTTTGAATTTTCACATTCTTTGTATTCATTATACTCATTTTAGGGAGTGTTCAATTGTCGAAACATAATTCTAAACCTTTGTGGATCTTTACTGTGCCTTCCTGTCGATTGACATTTTTTCCAAACCGAAATTAGATTTGGAAATTGTATTTTTAGAATTTTCACAACTTTTGACTTATACATTATTGTATGGGGTGGTCAAACGTCGAAACATAATTATAAACCATTCTGGATCTTTACTGTGTCTTCGTTTTAGATGAAAAGCAATTTGGGTTTAGAAAAAATAAATCTACAACTAGAGCCATTGTTGCGACTACATTGTTGAGGGTCTGAATGAGGGACAGATTGCATCCTCTACATTCTGCGACCTCTACAAGGCCGTCGACTATGTATCACATGATATCATTGAAAAACTGAAGCATTATGGATTAGATGAAACCCTATTATTATTAATATTCAAATATCTAAGACCGCAGGCAGATCACACTAACAGATAGCGCATATAGGAAAAGGTTATGAAACAAGGTGTATCGCAAGGCTCAATACTGGGTCCATTACTGTTTTTAAAATATTATAATGCTTTCTCAGCGGCCCTGCCAGAATGTTATTGATAGCTAGAGATATTAGAAAACCATGTTTTTTCTAAATAATTATATTATTTTTAAGTAGCCATTCAGTCAACGAGTTACGAAATAATGAATTAATTTATTCTTTTCATTTCCACCATACTGTATACAGGGTTCATCACCCGTAACGACATTAACCCTAAAATAGTATCTTGCATAAAAATTACGAATAATTTCAAATCACCCCTATGCGACAACGCAACTATTTCGAGATGGTCGCTCCAGCTGCCAGCTGTGCTATAAGTCAGCTGTTCGAAAGCGAATTAGATATATATTTTTTATATAGCCAAAGTAAACTATTCAAATATTAATTTTCGATTACCTGTAAATATCTAAAATAAATTTGGTAAAGGCAGTCACTGGAAAGAAAATGTTCGTTCTTACTTGACTTTTTTTAAACAAGGTTGTTACATTCAACTGATTAAATCTAATAAATAATACATCTTTGAATACATCTACCACATTTCAGAAATAGATAATCTATTCTATTAATCAAATCATATTTATTTTTCAGTTTTATCGGCTCTATTATTTATGCCATGTTTTTTTAACACCTTGTATCTCGTAGACAGGGTGTTTTCAAATTGAATGTTGTTATGAAAGTGATTTTTTGGTCCATTTTAAGAAGAAAACTTTATATGAACGTTTGTCCTAAACGTCTTAATTTTTGAGTTACAGGGTGGTACAGTTTTTAAAAATAAATACTTTTTTAATATTATCTGTAATATTACTCTAGATATTTTATTGAAATTTGGTACACAGGTACTACTACCAGTGGCGTTCGTGCGGAATCTGGCCTGCACATTTTGGCAGAAATCTAGTATTTCGTTGTTATTTACTGCATCTAATTTGTACTTGCGTTCTACACAGAATGTCATAAATTGTCAACATATACGGGGTATCAACCAACGAATATCTTCGAATTTCCTTTGGCACAAGTGCGTGTAAAAACTACAAAGACCCAGCACTAGCACAAGCAGGAAAGGAACAGTACCAACGATGACTCCCCGTACGGTCCGGCCAACGTTTCACCGCGGTCGGGTCGTAAAAATGGCAACGTTGATATCATTTCTTTTCCCCTCGCTCCAATGCCAGCTCTATGTAGCTTTCAGTCACACTTAAACGTTCAATCATAGGACTCATGGGTGCTATGATTGAACGTTTACGTTATCCGTAACGTACATGTTAGGCCGAATTTTAAAAGTAACGAGGCAAGTTCGTATGATGGAAACCTGTTAAATTAGAACATAACAGGCGGAAAATAACAGTAATGTGTTATGAAAGACTTTACATCATACGAATTTGTCTCTTTGCTGTTAACACTCGGCCTAACATGTACGTTACGGATAACGTAAACGTTCAATCATACCACCCAATGTCTATGTCTTTCTTTAAAAGCAAAACGTTATTAATAGTGCTAAGACTATTTTCTTTTCTATAAGAAACTGCCTTCGTAACAGATGTTCTTAAACGAAGAATGTTTTGACTAACTACTTTTCTTAGTTTTATTGGAAAATTCACAAATAACTTTCTCTTTTAGGCTCAAAATTTTACTAAATACGTTCAAATCTTCAATTCACCGGTATAACTAAATAAATCGCCGATCCATTTCCTATGATAGGGGAAATATGGCTGGACGGCCCGTTCTTGGAATTTTGAAGGTAGGTTAGGTTTAACGGCTTAATTAAAATTTCACATATTGAAGGTTTTTTATCTCCCTCTTATTGAAGATCTGGAATCATATCCCGTCAGTTTGATAAAAAAATAAAGTTTTGCTCCAATTTAATGTTTCTCTATTGGTTCTTTCCGGTTCCAAAACATATGTATATTAAACAATCAATGGTAAGATGTTGGAAACAATCCAAATGATAGATAACAATAACATTGGAATCTACGCTTCTTATTAAAACTGTTTTTGAACCTGTTTTTAAGGCATGAATGGTATAAAGAATAATTTGTATATCTGTCTCTTCATGATCACAACTTTCAAACATTTATATTCCCGGGCCAACGTGTGGTACAGTATTGTTATATGTTATGTATCACATTGGGGTGTCAATTTAAGCTTCGATCAAGCAGCGTTAGTTAAATATGGAAACAGATAAGCTTTACGGAGAAATTTTAACTATGTGTTTGGTATTTAATATGATGATTTAATAGATGTTTTCCAATAGCTGTCCCATACTATGTGCTAACAAGTTTCAAATAAAAGTTGTATGGACTTGAAAAATACACATTTTAAAAATATTTTTGGATATACAGGGTGTTGCGTTGTTGCCTGGAAAATAAAAATGTATTTTTAGAATAATTTGGTAATAATGTAGTCAAGCCTAGAATGTTATTAAAAAATATGACAGAGTTGCCAATCAATTTTTTATTTTATTTTTTGAAATTAGAGAACGATGCAGACCCCAAATTAAATTATCATAATTTATGTAGGTTAACATTGATTTAAAAATTGTTTAATATACAGACTTATAAGATACTAAGCTAACGAGTACTGGTTTATTTTATACAGATTGTATTGAACATGTCCTAAATATGGTTAATTTTAAGTTTAATTTAATTAATTTTTTCAAATGCAACACCCTGTATATTATCTTCCTTATAAATTTGTCCATACAACGATACTAATAAGACATATCAGTGTGTAATTGATCGATAGCTGTTTTATTGTTAGAAATACAAAGAAATGTTTAATACAAAAGTTGTATGACCATATTTAACAATTATTCTTAAATATACACGGTGGTCCATAAACGAGGGTCTGACCAAATCTATATTTTTTTAAAGCAAAACATACATACATATTTGATTGTTTTCACACCGTCAAACAATTTTAAATGACTTCATTCATTTGCTGTTGTATATAGGGTGTGTCAACACGGGAGGTTACGATTTTCTCAATTTTTTAAATGGAATACCCTGTATTAATTAATTGATATTATAACATATAGGGTATTCCATTTAAAAAATTGAGAAAATCGTGACCCCGCATTTTGTAACACCCTGTACACAACATAGCAAATAAATGAAATCTATTAAATTTGTTTGACGATGTGAAAACAATCAAATATGTATAACTACCTGCAGGGTATTTTTTAAAAATGTATAAGTTTGGTCAGCCCCTTGTTTATGGAGCGCTCTATATATTTAAGAATATTTATTAAACATAGTCACACAACTTTTATATTATTATTTTTTTGTACTTGCAATAATAAAACAGCTATCGATTAATTACGCACGAGTAATTGTTGGATAGGTAAATTTAGAAAAAATTCTAGGGTTGAATACAGTCTTAGCAAACCATTCTAAAACCGAAATATTATATAGGGTGATATATTTAAAAAATATTTATTTTTATTTGTCAGATTAAAACGCAAAATGTATATTTAAAAATATTTTTAAAATATGTATTTTTTCAAGTCCATACATCTTTTATTTGAAAGTAATGGGAATATATTGAATATTTGTCTCCAGAAATTCCTTCATTTTCATTTCTCCAATAGGTAATTAAAAATTTAGTTAAAAAAAAAATAGGAAACTCGACTAATTCGTTTTACATTTTTTAAAAGGGTTTTATTTATTATTTTTACCGATTATAGACAACTAGGTAGGTGGTGCCCGCGGCTTTGCTAGCATGTAGTCGCGTTATTAATATAAGAAAATACATTACTTCCTTTTTTATTAGTTTTATTCGTTTTCATTCATTTTTATTAATTTTTATTAATTTTTATTAATTTTTATTAATTTTTATTAATTTTTATTAATTTTTATTAATTTTTATTAATTTTTATTAATTTTTATTAATTTTTATTAATTTTTATTAATTTTTATTAATTTTTATTAATTTTTATTAATTTTTATTAATTTTTATTAATTTTTATTAATTTTTATTAATTTTTATTAATTTTTATTAATTTTTATTATGTTTTACTAATTTTTATTAATTTTTAATTTTAGTTTATTTTTTTGATACTATCATACAAAAATCTAAAAACCATAGAGCACGTCATTATTTATGCTACAATTATAATTTTCAAGTTCCAACGTTCAAAAAATTTATACTTCTATATAAATTTTCACCCCCGTTTTCCCCCCTTAAAATGTGAAAATCCAAAAACCATGAAACACATCATTTTTGATTTTTAGTCAGTAGCTGTAATTCAATTTTTTATGTTTCAAACTTTAAATAAAAAAATATATACATACTATTAAGCAAATTTTCGCCCCCCATTTCCCCCTTTAAAATATTGAAATGCAAAAACCCTGAAACACTTCATTATTTATTTATGATGAGAACCTACAATTCCAATTTTCTAGTTCCTACCTTTAAAAAAAATCGATATTTTCAAATAAACTTTCAAACCATCTTCTATATATATAAAATTGTTTGTCCTGACTGACTGACTGACCTATCAACCTACAGCCAAAACTACTGAGCCTAGAAAGCTGAAATTTGGAACATAGGTTTATTTTACAACGTAAGCATCCGCTAAGAAAGGATTTTTCAAAATTTTAACTTTAAAGGGGGAAATTGGAGGAAATGGGGGGAGGGAGCTTTTAATGAAACTCTTTGTTCTTTAAAGTTAGAAACATGAAAATTTAAATTACAGCTACTAAGCATAAATAAATAATGACGTGTTTCAGGGTTTTTCGATTTTCACATTTTAAGGCGGGAAAACGGGGGGTGAAAGTTTGTATGGGACTATTGATTTTTTTTTTGTACCCTTTGAAGTTAGAAACATGAAAATTGGAATTGCAGCTACTGACTACAAATTATTAATGACGTGTATCAGGGTTTTTGGATTTTCACATTTTAAGGGGGGGAAATGAGGGTGAAAATTTATTTGGGATTATCTATGTTTTTGGTTCTCTTTAAAGTTAGAAACATGAAAATTGGAATTGCAGCTAATGAATACAAATTAATAATGCCGTGTTTTAGGGTTTTTGGATTTTCACATTTTAAGGGGGGGAAATGGGGGTTGAAAGTTTATTTGGAGATATCGATTTTTTTAAAGGTAGGAACTTGAAAATTGGAATTGTAGGTTCTCATCATAAATAAATAATGAAGTGTTTCAGGATTTTTGCATTTTAACATTTAAAGGGGGGAAATGGAGGGGGGAAATTTGTTTAATAGTATGTATATATTTTTTTGTTATTCAAAATTTGAAACATAAAAATTTGAACTACAGCTACTGATTAAAAATCAAAAATGATGTGTTTCATGGTTTTTGGATTTTCACATTTTAAGGGGGGGAAACGGGGGTAAAAATTTGTATAGAAGTATACATTTTTTGAACGTTGGAACTTGAAAATTATAATTGTAGCATAAATAAATAATGACGTGGTTAGATTTTTGTATGGTAGTATTATAAAAATAAACTAAAATTAAAAAAAAATAATTATTAAAAATTAATAAAAATTAAAAAAAATAATAAAAATCAATAAAAATTATTAAAAATTAAAATTATTAAAAATTAAAATTAATAAAAATCATTAAAAATTAATAAAAATTAATAAAAATTAACAAAAATTAATAAAAATCAATAAAAATTATTTAAAATAAATAAAAATCAATAAAAATTATTTAAAATAAATAAAAATTAATCAAAACTAATTAAAATTAATAAAAATCATTAAAAATTAATAAAAATAAATAAAAATGAATAAAAATAAATAAAAATGAATAAAAATGAATAAAAATTATTAAAAATTATTAAAAATTAATAAACATTAATAAAAATTATTAAAAATTATTAAAAATTATTAAAAATTGTTAAAAATTATTAAAAATTAATAAAAATGATAAAAATGAATAAAAATAAATAAAAATTAATAAATACAAAAAAAAATGAACAAAAATAAATGAACAAAAATAAATGAAAATCAATAAAACTAATAAAAATTAATAAAAAAGGAAGGTTTATATTTTTTATATTAATAACACGACTACATTTGAGAAAAGCCGCGGGCAATAGCTAGTTTTATATATATAATACAGTTGGACCCATATGGAAATTTTTTTAACACAACGTTTGGAAAAAACGTCGTACGACATTCAACGCTGCTTTTGTAAAAGCTTAAAATAGCCCATAATAAAGTTGGCTAGGTACTGCATTAGATATAAATTCAGTATATTTATTTTATTAAATCGTTCAATTTTTTTTTAATGCCAATTTGACCGAAAACTAATGTCAGTAGCCAACTTAAATCAATATTGTTTTTTTTTTTTGAAAAATCAACTTTCGGACAAAATGGAGAAAATCTAAAAAAATGAACCCTTGGGGGAGGTTTTGGGGTGATTTTTTAAAAAGGATGCTGGGCCCTTATCCTACATTTATTTTTAATCCTCTAATAAACACTTTTTGAGTAAAGGCGAAACTTTAACACGCACGGTAACTTACAACTCATTTTTAATTGGGAATTCATACCTACTAGAGCAAAAGAGCTGAAGCATGTACCCTTATTTAAGGTGGAGGGCATTTTCAACAACTTATCTATTTTGTTTTACAAAGGCTGTTATTAATTTCTTAACAAGCGATTTATAATTTTGTTAAAATTATTAATAGCATATATATATAGTGTAAAAATTAACAGTATATCTCAAAAGTTAAGTCGTTTAGGATATACGTTCAAATGACATTTTCTTCTTAAAATCATCCCCTTAAATATTGATATTCAATTAGAAAACCCTGTATATTTTACAAAAGGAAAAAGTTTACTACTTTTAAAACATTTTAAAGGTAAAAATATTTCCGACCACGTCATAACGACAGGAAATTCCAACGAGATCGGTCAAAATGTCTAGTATAACATTGACCTGTTAAATTGCCTTTCCTAGAAGAAGAGAGTATAAACATGCACATGGTTTAATTTCGCCTGAACGGTTTCCTTTGGTAAAGTGGCGCTTCCACTCTAAGAAACAAACTATTTATACTTAATTGAACTGGAAGTTACATCTAACAGCATTATATTTTGATGAAGTGAGGACGTCTTAGAATTTTTTTTCTTTGAAACAAACTTTTATACTTTATTTCGTTCTCATGTAATAGTAGTAATATATTATGTCTTTTTCCCAGCAATATTTAGTTTTCTTGAAAATGGAAGGATATATTGAATTAAATAACAAAACAATATTTGTTTTATTATTGACAGATGCGACTTTGCTATTTGTTTCCAAAGGCTACTTTTTAAATTGTGATGATTGCGAATTTCAGATAATGCTTTTTCCAAAATTGCTGATAATTTTTTACAAAAATTTGTTCAGAAAAATTAGCTCTTAAAACATTGAATGTAGGTAAGTATCATTATTGTAAAATCTTCAAAATGTATGTATTCTAAAAATTCAACCAAATTTCTCGCATTTGCCGGCGGAGCAATACCAATTTCATGGAAATAACATTTATATTACTAGATATTTCTCACCAATTTAACTCGGGAACACTTTTTTTAAACACAAACATTTTTATACCAAAAAAGTTCAATCACTTATCTATCCAAAAATAGATAAAACGTTTTGTTGAAAGCATAAGGACAACGTACTCGATAGAGAAATAACAACAAACTAAAGATGGCACAAATGTTAAATCTGGTTGGTATTTTACTACAGAAACGGAGATTTTATATTTTTCAGGTATACCGATATTACAAATGAATACCTGGAATATTAATGGCTTGTAGATGGGAAGAACTATTTTTATTTACAAGGTGTTTAAATACTTAATTTTTACCTGATAACCTCCCAAAGCATTTCTTAATCTGAAATTTGTATTATTAGAAAATAATTATTTTTAAACTTGAAAATATTAAATGTAAATAATTTCAAGGTAAACATTGAGTAAAAGTAAAACATTGACCTTTATTTTTGAGAATGTAATTTATAAGGCCGTTTTGATTCTTCAGTGCCTATAAACAATAGTTGCCGATTGGTTATTTGACAGCAGTATACAGGGAAGCTAGAAAAGCTATAATTCATTACGGATTATAAGAAACTAAAACATCAAATACATTTTGATAACAAATGCAGTTGAGGGGCAAACCCCACTGTCTAAATTTTGTACACCTACATCTTTTGGCAGAAATAAATCACTATAAATCCTTATACTCTCTTGTAAATCCTCCGAAATCCTCATAAATCCCTCCGAAATCCTCATAAATCCCTCAGAAATTTTTCATACATCCTTCACATTTCCTCCGAAACCCTCATACTTTCCGTATGGGTAATTATTTAAATACTATGTCGGCATTGTCTCTGAATGTCGTCAAATTTTGCAATTATATTTCCCATCATATAAATAGTACTTTTCAGCAAAATCAATTGTAGCAAACCTTGGTAATTATGATAAACCAGACTAAGTTAACTCAAATTAACCCAATCGTTTGCAACAATTGATTTTTTTTAAAAATTACTATTTAGATAATGAAAGGAAAGTAATATTACAAAATATGATGTCATTTGTAAACGAATTCGAAGACATTGCCCAAAGAGTAAAATAAAGAGTCAGTTCTAGTCATTTCATGACACTACAGTGTCATAGTTTTTATATAATATAGTAGAATGGATATAAAATATATTCGTTCAGTTGAATGCAATAGCGTACTTTTTCGTTTTGTAGTCTTTGCTCTTGGTAATTATGATAAACCAGACTAAACTCAAATTAACCCAATCGTTTGCAACAATTGATTTTGGATAAAAATTACTATTTAGATAATGAAAGGAAAGTAATATTACAAAATATGACATCATTCGTAGACGAATTCGAAGACATTGCCCAAAGAGTAAAATAAAGATTCAGCAGTTCTAGTCATTTCATGACACTACAGTGTCATAGTTTTTGTATAATATAGTAGAATGGATATAAAATATATTCGTTCAGTTGAATACAATACCGTACTTTTTCGTTTTGTAGTCTTTGCGTCGATAAGCTAATATCCATGTAGGTGTAGAAAAAAAATATATATATTCCAGGGACGCACTAAAGGTGTTAAAACAGACGATTATATAAATTAGATTAGAAAATCTTTCCAAATGCAAGGTAATTGCATTCCCTTAAGATTGTGCCTGTCCCTAATTATGGATGTTTAAGGACAGCAGATAGAGGCGACTTTATAGCTTTCGGGTGCACTCGCCGACATTCGTATCAGTTCAAAGTTTTTTAATATTAAATATCATCATCATTTAAACCTTCTAAAATGGCAATGTCTAATGCCTCTTCCATATTATGTACTATTATAGGACAACAAAAAGATAAACGGTAATTTAAAATGAGGTTAGAAATATGTATAAGAAAAAGGATTCTAATGTCAAAACTTCAGATTTGCAATAAGTCTTACTTTAACATGGAATTTATTTGTCTCAAAGACAAACTACTAATTTTGTTTACAAAGATCGAATTGTCAACATTCACGGTGTCATCCATGTATTTATTATAAGAGAGTATGCGAGAGTCTTGGTACAATGATTAATTGTAGTTATAACACCGTATTGACTAAAGATAAAGCTTAAAAAGGCTTTCAAAATTACATTGTGGAAGTATATTTGCATTCTTAATGCCAGTAATTATCAGTTTAATGTATTGTTCTCGATGCAACTATTATAGTTGTATAGTGTATTTCAGGAAAATACGTAATGAATTTTGAAGCGTGACAGCTGTGTAAAGCAGCGTAGTAAACGTAAATATTGATTCATTCATAAAACGCATGCCCGTTCCTCTGATAAACATACTCGCGCAAACCATCCCCACTAAAATTAACAGCTGTCTGCTCTCTAATGCCGTAGCCCATGCGACACCTCTTTCTTCGTAATAATAAACACAATTCGAATGATTGAAATAAATAAGGGCTTAATTATGAATGATTAGTCTAGTAGTTTTTCGACATTCATTTATCTCTAATTACGTAGGCACTATTATTAGTGGCTGACGTTTGCAATATCTCTCTAATAGAGAGTTGAAGTGATGCTATGAACATAAACCTGTACGTGGAAATTGACATCTACGCATGCGTATTCAAATATCCTTCACGTTCCCGTCTACGTAAATACGTAAGCTTACGGGCTCTGGAGTATGTACGTAACGCAAACAAAATAACCTCTTTTTAATTGGGAAAGAAGAAATCCTAATGTCATTATCTGTCATGGCACGTAAATGTCACGATGCTTTTAACAACTTCAACTCATATTTTGGACTTCAACATAAACATTATTTTTCTGCTTTGACGTTTACCTTAACGTACTGGAAACACTTCAACTCTCTAATAACAAATCCTTCATTTTACAACTAAATTACAGTTCATATTAAGTTTTTTGTAATCTGAAGTTAGGACTTTATCTTTTTTTAACACGCTTATATTAGCTTCACCTGTATGTATGTATGTATGTTTTTAACTCTCCTTTGGACTCAAGTGGCTTATTACTGTCAGTATATCCCACTAAGTCAAGTTCGTTCGTGGCCGAGCGGTCTAACGCGCGGGTTTTCGATTGCCAGACTCACCGATCGTGGGTTCTAATCCCCACGGCTGAAAAAACATTTTTTAGCATTTTTTTTTTTTAATTATTAATCGAACTAAAAAGTAAAAAATAAATATAGTTTAAAAAAAACTAAAAAAACACGCTTTTATAATATATCGAACTAAAAAGTGAAAAATAAATATAGTTTAAAAAAACTAAAAAACACGCTTCTAGAGCATATCAAACTAAAAAGTTAAAAATAATTTTTCAAATAAGGTTAAAACAAAAATAAATGGAAAATACTAGTATTATTGTAAAAAAAGCGTGAGGCGCTTTGTCCATATTTCTCGTACATCGAGCGCCCCACGCAAAAACTCAATAACTAGTCTTTATAACATAAATTTTTGATGCGAGGTTGTCGGCTCTACCGAAATAGAAAGAGTTTTCATACATCACGATATAAATAGTGATGTTTTTCGTGTCTCTAAAAAAATTATGGTTCTGGTTTGAAACATTTCTTGTAATCCATTTATGTTAGAAAATATAATAAACGTATTGAATTTATAATTTATTGGTACCTTATGAACGTTAATATTTTTTTTTATTTATTAAACTTGAAAACATTGCTTAGATAATAAAATTGAGCTACCAAATTACTACATAAATAATAAAAATTACTAAAAATCTGTTGTACGGCTGTTTAATATTTTGAACTACAATTATCACGTAAATGAGTAAGCTAGCGTTATCTGTGAGTATATTAAAGAACCATGGGGGTAAGCGCAACCTTAAACCGGTCAAGAATGTACTTTTAATTAGATGTGGATCCCCTTTATAAATCGGTTACAAAGGTATATGCTAACCAGGTAAAAGAGGCCTTGTGTTATTCTACCATCGCGGCAGCGGTCAAATACCTACCTAGGTACCTATTAGGGCATAAAATATGCGGTTTTCCCTATCTTTCTTTCTAAGCAACTCGACAAATTGGAGAACACATGTTTTTTTTTAAACCTTACTAATACTCTGTATTTTTCTCGAATTTACCGATCTTATTGAAGAAATAATTCATGCTAGAATTTGGAAAATTATTATTTTACTTTATAGTGGATTTAGCATTTTAAAATTAGTTTGTTGCATCAAACATTCAAGATTTAAAATAAAAAATTGAAATGAATTTATCCGTTACCTTAGGACCTCACTCTGTATGTATTATAGAAATACAATTTACATAACACTTTATGCACAATCGGTCATAAGAATATCAAAATTATAAACTCTTAAACTTACCCCATCAGTCGGTAATATTTGTAAATAATTACACTCGGATTATTAAAGTATTTAACACACTGTAATTAGTTACATAATCTGTAAGGTTCCTTTCTTTTAGCTTTCCAAAAATGTGTACACGGTTACCTACATTTGTATGAAGAAATAGCAATTGAATGAATGAAGACAAGCGCTTTGTGACACCTACATAAATAATCACAAAACCGAATATTGCAGGTAAGACTTGAACACTAGAGCAGTCAAGGTTATCATTGTTCCATGTGATTTTTTAAATAATCAAAAAATATTCATTTTAATAAAAAATAATTAGAATTTTAACTTTTATGAAAGCTAAGGTATTGAAAATTGGCTGGTTGTTATTTTCAATGAACCAGAAGGTGCCATACAAATACAGGGTGTCCTAATAAAACTGATTTTAAATGTAAATGCTGTACGATTTTTCTTACATCTAATACAAAAGTATTCCTGTCCGTATTATAACAAATGTTCCGAGTATTGCGAAGAAAGAGCTTTTTGTTCTATTTGTTGTTTATCTAGGTTTTGAATCTCTATTATTTAATACCTATTTAGCGTTTTATTACTTAAAATAACTAATTCAAAAGGAATTCTGTCCATATTATGTTTCGCAAAAAAAAAAAAGGATTTTATTTTGTAGTATTTGTTTTAGGGTCTACTTATATTCCCCTATAATTTTTTTTGTGTCATCGGCATCAATTGCTAAGGTTATTACCCTCGTGTTCTGTGTAGGCTTTGTTACTGTTTCCCAGCGCCACTTTAGGAATAGCACTGTTAATTAGAACCCAAAAGTGAATGGCCGAGTGGGGAATCCTACGAAGGCATCAGCATTAATTTTAAATAAATAAATTAAATAAAAAAATTCCGGCCAACGGTGGAATTCGAACCTGGGACCCTTGGATCCACAGGCAGAGACTCTACCACTGAGCCATCTACCCCCCTTCCCCTATTATTATTTGTTATAATATTATGATTAAGCATAAAGTTGAATCATATATTATTAAGCATAAATAATAATCATGAATCAAGTAGAAATAACCCCATTACATTGTAAGGGTTCAACTTAATCCTTAATCATAATACTAATGCAAATACTAATAATAATAATAATAATAATGGTTTTTCGCTCTAAAAAACTATTTACCTCTCACTTTTTTTTGTCATAAGCTGGAGCTTTTTTCGAGGAGCAATTTTTAAACAACATTAGGCTTTTAAAATAAAATATTTATAATGTAAAATGTTAAAACATAACATATATTTTTTTTTAATTTTGATATATAAAGTGACATCTTGTGTAATCGCAGCAAGTGTCAAAACGACCAGTTGCATAATAAAGTTAAACATTATGAAACTGGTTAGGAAAAATGCATTGTGTCACCAGTCGCGAAAAGAAAACAATTAAAAATAAACCTCTCTTGGTTTAAAAATTAATTTATACATTAATATTGAAAGTTTATTTCAAAAGAAGGCACATTGGCTACATATAAATATAAATTGGTTAGTGAACTTAGTAATAATAATAATTTGGTTCTTATTTTCCATTCTAAATCTGTTCAAAATAATCATAACACAATACACAACAAAATAACCCACTTGCTTGAAAACTAAATAACTTTCTATTTGTCAAGAAAGTAATATTGGTTGCATAGATAACAGTAATGTTTTACCAAAACATAGTTTTATAAATAATCTAGTCTAAATTGGAAAAAATATTGCATGTAACACGTTACGAAATGCCGTTTTATGAAACTCGTTCATTTTGAGAGATCTCGCTCTGCTCGTTCCGCAAATATTCACTTGTAACATAAAATAAGTATAGCTATTAATAACCTTTTTTTAAATCTGTTTTTTAATTTGGGGTACACTTGTAGTTAATAGCTTCGTTCGCGGTAACAATCCTAAATTGATTCAGAACTACTAATTCATACTTTGAGCACATGTCCAATTCATTATCAATTCGGAATTGTTACCACGAACGCAATCTCTAGTATATCTCGGTATTCCAGGTATTACATAAGTGATTCAGGACCAATAATGAATGGAATTAGTTTTACAGCAAACATAGAATTAGAAACTAGGAGTGGGCAAAATAATCGTGTAATCGATTATCAATCGATTAGTAGTTTTTTTTTTGAAAAATCGATAATCGATTGACCTGTATTTATTAACCGAAATAATCAATTAATCGAAAATAATCAATTAATCGAAAATAATCGATTATTTTAAATAATCGATCATTTATTTTGATAATTATGATAGTTATTATGACCAAATTCAGAAACAGTTTTCGTTTTTTTTAAGCGAAAACCATGTTATGGACTGAAAAAATCAAGTGATCAAGTTTGCTTAGAAATTAATGGGGATTTCAAAAATGATTTTTATTTTAAAAGAAATCGGTGGCATACCATCAATATCTGACAAACTATGCAGGTCAAACAATACCTCCTGATGGATAGTATCTTTACACCAAATTTCATTAAAATATCTAGAGTGGTATTACAGATATTATTAAACAATTATTTATTTTTAAAAACTAGCACGCTGTACCTATCTCAAAAATTAAGACGTTTAGGACATACCTACGTTCATATATGTTTCTTCTTAAAATGGACCCAAAAATCATCCCCTTAAATATTGACATTCAATTAGAAAACACCCTGTATATTCAGTGGATTTTGCTTATATGGTTTTTATACACTGGGATATTTCGTCCTTAATTAATAATTAAGTTATGAGAGGGTGAAATCCCGTGCGCGCTCGATACCTAAGGCCCCCCAGCTGGCGGTTTTACCCACACTAGAAGCACAGCTGATTATTATTTTTATCATTCTAATAATATTATAACCATGCGGCTTGAGTTTTATGATTTTTGAAATAAGTTTGTATCGTCACTTTTTATTACGGGTTTATAAGGGTAAAAGACAAATACTCCACAATTATTGTCAATGCAGGTATTAGTCCTTACAAATGAAATTATTTTTTTTTCTTTTTTTACATGTTCTGAGTGTTTCCAAAACCAGCTCTACTAGTGCAGCTGACGCTTAAATCTTTAAATAAATAGAAGCATTTAAATTATAAATCGAATTTCATTTGAAACGCTGCCTCCCGGACCAATATCTTTAGAACAATAATTAATAAACTGGGTGGGCATTTACATTTTAAAATCAATTCTTATTTGATACATTGAAAAAAAAAGTAGAGTGAAATAGTATAAAAGGTGGTCTAATCGGTAAATTCAATTCAAAATTATTTGTATTATTTCTAGTTCAAATCAAATTGCTTTCTTTTGTTTGTTGACAAATTAAAAAAAAATCAGCATAAAAACTTTACTAATTACACAAAAACGCCGTAGCAGAATAATTTTTAGCTAAAGATACGAAATAAAGTCTAATTTATTCACAATTAGTGCAAAAAAACCAGCATCCAATTTTAAAATCTTTCAACGATCGCTACCTTTGTTGTTTTGCAATATATGCCTGTCAGAGTGGTTCTCAATGTTGAGGGACACCCAGTACTCAAAACAAAAGAATTCTTAAATTCACTTTTACAAAACATAAAAAAGTTTTCACAGATCTTGCAGGAGTACAATTATTTATTACATTTTTTTTGTCTAAATAAAATTATTATTATTATACTGTTTATGAGTTATAATGCGATTATTGAAATAAAAAAAAATAAAAAAAGAATCATCTGCCGTATTCGTTTGAAAGATTTGACACACCCTTTTCGCCTGCACTGGAATCGTCGATATATAGCTAGGGGAGTTGAAACGATTTAGGGTTATGAACCTTTTGGGCGGTCCAAACTATGAAACAATACTTTATTTTCGACGAAAACTTCTACACGTCAATAAAACCAAATCATACACGTTCTAAACTACAAATTAAAAACTACCAACACAAAATAAACAATAAGGGATAGGATGGTTAAAAATACCTAGTTTCCATAATTTGCAGAGGCACAGTCGATTGATGTAGAACGAGGAAACTGTTCCAAAATCCGACATACGGAGTCACAGTTTGTTTAACGGTTAGAAAACACTGTTGATTGAACAAAAGGCTTTCGAAAAACTCGACAACACTACTATTTACAACGCTATTGTTGGGTAATAAACATTGGTTCGGTAAGGGCGAAGTTATCATGACCATATCAAACAACTTATGAGTCTTTGTGCACTGTTTACGGACAGACCAGCGCGCCGCAGTCGCCACTTCCACGGCCCGAGCGTAGTCGGCAACGCCCGAATCGACCAATCGTAACAAACGATCAATGCTCGACGTTATTAAGGACGATATACTATAAAAAAATACAGGATGTCTCGAAAAGTTGTACATCTACTTTAAGGGTAAATGTTTAATACTCTGTTTTAAAATCAGTTTTACCAATAGTATATTTTAAGAATAACGTACCTAAATTCTCAGAAAACAAACTATAGTACCTACAGTAATTTGGTAGTTTAACCTGGAAAGTTTTCCGGGAGTTTTGAAAATGGGTTATTTAATTTATAGATTTTGATGTGCCTTCCGAATTTCAACTTTGCCACCTCTTATATTTGCCGCTCGCGCAGTCATATTGGAAAAATAGTGCCTAAAAGCAGTTTTTTGACAATATTTTCTTTCCGACTCATTTCATGATAAAAATATTTATATTCAAAATGAAACTAGAGAAAATTTCCTAGAATTTATGTAATTACATTTTTTCGTAAAATCAATAGTCTTAGCGTACGAGCGCTTCAAAGTGTTGTTCAACACGCGTCTGGCAAAAACAACTCATTTCAACACCAACTTGAGGTAGAGTAAGTGGCGCGTTTTTTTTATCGTGTTATCCCCAGTAGGCCTAATCGACATGCAATTCACTATTCCAAAATTTTGCGTATTCTCCTCTCTTTTCGCTGTTCATGATGGACCAGGTCTTGCGAGTTCATTGTCTTTAGTACCGATCGAAACCTCATAGACCGAAATTTCTTCCACATCATCCGCAATGGGATTATCAGTTTCATCGCAATCCACTTCATTCTCGATTTCATCATACTTTTGCTCGAAAATGGTCTCCTCTTCATCGTTTTCTTGTAATAAAAGTTATCATAGGTACCACTGCAAAGTCTCACATACAACCAGTAGAAATCATACAAAAAAAATTTTTAAAACTAATATTAGGTAAAAACTCTAGATACTCAACTGAAAAACTATATAAAGATACAAAAATGTTAGATATAAGACAATTATATTATTATAATGTATGTATTAGGCACCACCAAACCGCTAATTTTGTGGAGTTAATACACACCTACGACACTCGAAGAAAAAATTATAGTAGGGTACCTCAAATGCAAATGACAATCACACAAAAGTCATATGTCTTCTTGGCTCCGACTATGTACAATACAATCCCTGAAACAATCAAAGAAATTAATAGTATTTCCATATTTAAAAAACTTTTAAAAAAATTCATTATTAACTTACCAAGAGAAAAATTCCACAATCTTATTGATCTTAAAATTTTTACATTATAGACGATTAATAACTGTAAACCTTTCTCTCACACATTCTTTTTTTCCATTTATATAATTATTTTAATGTCATTTTTATATTTTTATATTTTTAGTTTTAGAATAATTATTATTATTTGATTTATATATATATATAAATTTAACGAACCCAATTTTTTCCTATGAGCTCGACACAAGTGTTTTATACACTTCCAGAGTCTCTACCAACTTTATTTATTTACAAACAATTTTATATGTAATTATACACTATTGTATGTACCGTTATATATTCTAAATAAAGTTATTATTATTATTATTAATTGGTGCATATAACGGAGCACTTTCTGCATCCACAGGCTTTCTAACATTTCTTTTTGCGTTTTCAAGAAATACGGTTTAACAAGCTTTCCGGATCTAGGGGCTTGAGTGTGGTGACATGAATTAGTCCGTTCTTGTTTCTTTTCCATCTCCACTGCTATGCTTTTTGTATATTTCCATACCACTGCTGAACCTGGTGATAGGTTCACAACGAATGTTGTCGTTCTGCTGCTGCTTCTGTTGGTGGTGGCGACGCAATATTAAATTTACTTTTATATGCTGATGTAAAGCGGGCATCCCATCGCGGATAATGTGGAAAAAATTTCAGTCTGAGACGTTTCGATCGGCACTAAAGACAATGAACTCGCAACATCTGGTCTATCAAGAATAGCGAAGCGAAGGAGAATGCTCTAAATTTTGGAATAGTGAATTGTATGTCTATCGTGCAATGGTAAAAGCTAGGTCAGTTTGTTGATGTTATAAGTTTTGCTGTAACTAGATTTACTATGTTTTTCTCTACACATAGCTATTTTCAAATTTGGATTATCACTTTAAATATGGGTTTTACGAATTTATAGTTTCCAAGTAAGTCGTATGTTTCAATAAATTTAACATGTACAAAAAATAACATGTCACTTTTGTACACTAGAATAGATAGTAAGGCTGGCTATCATTAAATTTAGTGATTTTTTGAGTTAATTTTATTAAATTTGAGAAACATAGCATCTTTCGATTTACTATGTTTTCATAATTGATAATAAGGCACTATCTACTTCAGAAACATAGCATGTCTAAAGTTACTATATTTTTAGACTATATCTTATTTTTGAGATATGGAACAAAGTTACAAAAACCTAGAGTAGAACATAGCAGACTTCATTACTATTTTTTATAAGGGATTATAATAAAATTTATTTAACTTTTCACAAGACGAAACATAGCATGCCCCTTTATCGCGGAAATAAGTATTCGGCTATACTTGATTTTAATTTCATTATGAAGAGGAGAAAAAATTACATAGTTTTGATCTTCTGTTGAGTTCATACCTTAGATAAAAAGAGACCGGAGATGTAACATTGCACATCGCGCACGTTGTCTATTCCAACCCTAAGTAACCCACCAATTAAAAATCATTGTGATCACGACGCCACCCGAATTGCTCCGAAATTTCTATTTTATGCCTGTCTCTGCGTGAGTAAATCATTTATGGACTGCCGTTTTTGAATTATTTGTTGGTGTTATTAGCAATTTAAAGTGTTTTAGTTATTCAATGTATGGTGAAAAATTGTATATACAAATAATATAAGTGTATAATGTTATGAAAAATAAGAAATATATTCGTTTTCAGCGGTAAATATTTGTTGACGTTTTGACATAAAGTGGCCATGATTCTTTGAGCTGAATACTTCAGATCCGAATTAAGGGGTTTCAATAAATATTAAGCATCAAATACATAATATTTCAGAAAATAGATTTCATAAGGGGGCGTCCATTAATTACGTGAGGTATTTTTGAGGATTTTTTGACTCCCCCTCCCCCCCTGGCGAGATTTGGTAAGATTTTCCTTAACTCCCTCCCCCCTTCCCTAATCTCGCGTGAGATTTTTCAAAATTCGTGTTTTCGGTGTAAATGTGTTGGATTATTAAAAAAAAAACAAAAACACAATATGTTCCATTACTTTTATTTAAGACTAGCAAAGACTAGTGTTTGAGAGTGTTGCAATTATTTAAAATCACATTAATAAAATTAAATGGAAATTAATAAAAAATAAATAAACATAATTATAAGATTTTTCCATATTTTATTCTAGAAATACTTTTACTATAATTTAACTTTACTTTCACGCAATTTTACACCGTTTTCTACTAGAAAAAAAATTACGTGAGATTTACGAAAAACACGAAAACAAGCTTTAATATATCTTTTTCTTAGGTTATAATACAAAACAGCATTTTCTCATTTTGACTAATTTTTAATATTATGTGATAGTCGTAGAAAAAATATAATGTTCAACTCACAAGGTTTGATTTGCAGTATTCGCCTGCGCACATGCTTTTTTTATAATACTCTTAAACAATGAGTACCATTTCTTACTCGATTAACAATATTCTATTTCAACATTTTACTGCACTCTCTTACAGAAAAGTCCGTAGTAAATAATAGCTAACGAAATATTCTATAAAAGGTCTTCTCTTTACATAAAATGTCGTGGCATCTGTTTGATATTAAAAAATCACGTTAAATTTATTTCATAATACAAAATCTAATAGTTCATTATGATGCTAATAAACAAAGTCCGGTCCCTGTCACAGAGTTCGGGTCCCTGCCCAGTTCTCCCACTCCGTTAACATTTCTTTAGAAATTGGCAACATTTGCGCAGGTTAAACACCGGTGTATGTTATATCTCTGGTCTCTTTTATGTAAGGTCTCTTTTATGTAAGGTTCATTAAGTAGTTGTGGCAAACAAAAAAATATAACATCATATTTTCCACGAAACAAATTAATTCTGATTTACTAGCTTTTACCATTGCACAACAGATGTGATTAGGCCTACTGGGGATACAACGGAAAAAACAAACGAGCCGCTTACTTTACCTCAAGTGGTTTGAAATGAGTTTTTGGACCAAAACGCGTGTTGAACTACACTTTGTGGCGCTCGTACCCCATTGTTTTTTAAGCGTCAAAGTATGCAATTCCGTACACATCCATAATTAGTATGGAAATATTATTCCACACGGTAATTCCACACTGTTTAGTGCATCGAATAAATTGTATGGAAATATTATTCCACACCGTTTAAGAAAATGGTATTATTGAATATAAATAAAGTATATTTAAAAAAAGAGTAAGACTTCTTATTTCAAGATTATTAATTTTTTCAATGAAACTGTCCTATAATTCAACCAAAATCAATACATATATGTCAAAGATTATATTATTATTGTAACAAATTTAGTTGTATTGGATTTAAGAACAAGGTATTATTGAATATAAATTAAGTATATTTAAAACAAGTGCAAGACTACTTCATTTAAGATGTACATAATACAGCAATTGAGTAATAGATAATCTTCATTTAATTAGAGGTATTTTGGTTAGGGCAAGTTGATTCTAATCTTGAAGCAAGGCTTATTAGCTATTGTTGAACAAGTTTTACTAGAATTTCAAATCGAGACGAGTTTTACTTGCGGATATGCAAACACAAAGCATTGAAATAAGACCATACATCTTGAATATAGTACACCCTTTTTTTCTGTGTGAATGGTTGTATCTGCAACAGGATCCTCTTTTACAAACTCCAGTTGCATGGAAGTAACAAGGGACAGTCTTCGCTATAACCTGAACGCTGGGAGAATGGCTGCAGACCAGTATTTCAACCTGGGTATCTTGGAAGATTACTTCCACCATGTTTCTAATGATCCTCCAATTCAGCTGGTTGCTCTCTATCTTTGGCATAGCTAGTTTCTGTACATTGGACTTCAGTACATGTTCCCTCAGACTGAGTAATGCTTCCTATACATCATGATAAGTGGATCGATCTCGGAAGGTGTTCTTTGTTACCAAATAGACAAGATAACGCGATCCATATTGAAGTTTCAATGTTTTATCAGGAGCTGGTAACTGACCTTGAAGTTCTGGCAATCGACCAAACTTCTTCCGGAATAAAGATGCCAGACGTCGAGCGTCGTAGATGTTGGCGGAAGTGCTATGGACCAGCGAGTAATCTTTACTAACCCTAAGCAGGTCTTGTTGTTGCTCCGTTGTAACACCATGTCTTGCTTTTCCGGTACCTCCATATGCATCCATAAATTCTTCAAAGACAAGGTCAGGTGTTTTAACTTCTTCCTCTTCATGGTTTCCCTCAAATGGAGCCAGCCGGTTTTGGTACACTACCTTTGGTTTACCGGTCGTTATCTTACTCATACGGTAAATTACATCATTAATTTTATTCTTGATGAGGTACGGACCTTCCCAAGACCTTCGAAGCTTCGGAGAATAACCCTTTTGTGTTTTTGGATCATGGAGCCAGACTTTTTCGACTTCCTTGAAACATCCCTCTGTAGTTTGGGTATCGTACCGATTCTTCATTCGATTTGAAGATGCGAGCGGACCAATTCATGCATATCGTCCATTCTTCTTCGTAACTGGATTACATAATCTTCTCCAGGTCGGCATCAAACACAAGGTCGCACGGTAGTTTCATCTCACGCCCAAACAGGACCTTTGCTGGTGTTTGGCCTGTTGATTCATTGACAGCTTGACAGCGGATCTATAAGCCATTGCAAAGAGCGAAAGATACTGATCCCAATCTCGCTGATGGTTTGAAACTACTTTTGACAGATATTTTCTAATGGTCTTATTCATTAGCTCTACCATTCTATCGGATTGTGGGTGCAATGCTGGGGTTCTGGTTTTCTTCATGCCTAGTCTGTCACAGATTCCACGGAAGAGTTGACTTTCAAAATTTCTGCCTTGGTCACTGTGGATGTCCAAGGGAACTCCTAATCGACAGATAACCTCTTTTATCAACACATCTGCAACAGTTGCGGCCTCTTGATTTGGAATGGCGTAGACTTCCACCCACTTCGTGAACTAATCCATAACCACCATTATTTATTATTACCATTCATGGAGAATGATCCAGCAATATCTAAGGCAATCCTCTCAAATGCGCTATCGACGTTGTACTGCTTCATAAGGGCCTTCATTTTTCGTTGGGGTCCGTTACTCATAGCACAGGTGGTACATTTATTACACCAGTCCTTTACATTATCGGAAATGTTTATCCAATTAAACCTTTCACGAACTCTCTGAAGGGCTTTCTTAACACCGAGATGTCCTCCTGATGGACTGTCGTGTAACTGACGAAGTACTTCGGCTACTCTATTCCTTGGAATGACCAACTGTCTTCTGTTCTCGGAACCATTATCATTTTCAAGTACTCGCTTTAATAAGCCATCTTCCAGTATAAAAGAGTCTCACTGAGCCAAATAAGAGAGATTAGATACTTCTTGCCAAGTAGGTTGACGATTTTCCTCTTTCCATTGTCGCATCTTATTTAAAACGGTATCGTTATTTTGTTCTTCCCTAATTTTAGCAGGGACCCACTCATCGTTGACTACAGTTGTTCTTAGTAGTCAAACTTTCTTTGGATTCCGCTTTGTTGCAGTGGGAGCACTCTGCTAGACAGGGTCTTCTAGAAAGATAATCGGCATTTCTGTGATTTATTCCGGCTCTATGTTCGATCTTAAAGTCGTACTCTTGAAGTCGTTCAATCCATCTGGCGATTTGACCCTCCGAGTTTTTGAACTGCATCAACCACTTAAGGGCGGCATGCTCGGTACGGATTAAGAATTTCCTTCCATATAGGTATTGGTAGAAGTGTTGTGACGCAGTAATTTCGCTCAGGTTTCGAGAGCACTTTACTAAAATAACCCAGTACTATTTCTTTTCCCACTTGAATCTGTGAAAGCACTCCTCCAATTCCTACATTACTGGCATCAGTATCCAGAATAAATTCTCCCTCTGGTAGTGGGTAGCCTACCTAGTATTGGCGCTGTTGTTAAATGCTTCTTTAGCGTTTCAAAGGCAGTTTGGCAGTCTTCATCCCAGCAGAATTCCGATTCTTCTGTGAGTCATGTTAATGGCTTAGCAATATCTGCAAACTTTCTGATGAACCTTCGGTAGTACTTACAAAGCCGAAGAAAACTTCTTATTTGGTGTTTATCCTTTGGTTGTGGCCACTCTTTGATAGAAGCGACTTTTTCCTAATCTACGGCCACGCCATCCTTGCTGACTACATGGTAATTAACTTTATTTTGAAATAGTTGGCACTTCTTGGGGTTTAGCATCAGTTGGGCAGCTTAGTCTTTTAAAAACATCTTTTAAGTTTTTTAGATGTTCATCAAATGTCTTCCCCAAGACTATGATGTCGTCTAAATACACCAGGCATGTTTTACAGGATAACCCTCTCAACACTTTTTCCATAAGTCTTTCAAATGTCGTGGGGGCATTACATAATCCAAATGGCATAACACTGAATTGCCACAATCCAGATCCGGTGGTTTCTTTGTCTACTGGGTCCATTTCCGCTTGCCAGTATCCAGACTTCAAGTCTATGGTAGAGAATAGTTTACTTCCGCCAATGTGTCCAAGGTATCGTCGATACGAGGAAGAGGGTAACTGTCTTTCTTGGTAACATTGTTCCAACTGACAGTAATCCACACAGAACCTCGTAGTTTCATCCTTTTTCTGGACCCGAAGAGACCCATGGGCTGGTAGAAGGTTCTATCACCCTGTATACCTTCATTTCCTGAACAATCCTTTCAGCTTCCTCGCTTTTGGCCTTAGATAATCTTCGAGCTGATTGACGAATCGGCCTGGCATCACCAGTGTCAATTTTGTGTTTTACAACAGAAGTTCTTCCTATTTTTCCTTCTTTTGGTACAAAAATGTCACGATATTGTCGAAGAAATTCCTTTATTTTCTTTTTCTCTAATTGATTCAGAGATTGACCAGCAACTGCAATCATTTGCTCAAATTTGTCGTTGGAATTATCAGAAGTTGTTGTCTGACGAATTATGGAAGTTACTGGTACACAAGTTCCGATTCTGGTCTCTTTCTTGATGGTATCATTAACGTTTATAAGACGAACTGGAATCTCTATAGCAGTCGTGACCAACCCCTCTCCGATCAGAATTACTCGTCCAACCTCTTCATCGTGGTTCCAAGGTTCCATTAAGACAGGTGTTCGTTCATCCATAGTTTTTTGTAGCCGTGCTACTATAACGGTTTCAATTCTGCCCACTGATCTGTATTATTTTACTGGATAGGATATAGGCTATATTTAACATACTAAAAAATCGTTCCACCAAGGAGACCGGAAGTGCAACAATGCTGGCCGATTTGGGCAAATTATGGTGGGTTCACAGAACTGAAATTTGGGATAATTTGACATACCTAACTTATAATTTGATTAGTTTTTCTTCTTATTCTTCTTCTATTCCTTTTGCGGGCGATGTCCTTTGGGAAATTTCACCCATGATTTGATTTTTTATGAAAGAAAATATAAAAATGGAATCGTGAAGCATATTGTGTCTTCAGGAATGAACGTTTATTGTTTATTTCATACTCTTTTTACTTTGTTTTCCACAATAAAAACATCTCATCGTAGCTTGTCGAGACAATTAAATGACAAATGTGATGACAAATGGAAGTAGAGGTTACGTTAAATAACATCCGGTCCGCCATATTATTTGACCAAATCGGCCAATTTTTCGGAACGTTTTTTAGGGGGCTATATCCTATCCAGTAAAATAATACAGATCAGTGATTCTGCCAGATACCACCGTATCCTCCTGTACAGCAACTGGCACGGTACTGTCCCCATATGGACGAGAAGTCCCTAGACGATGTGGAATGTCCTAGAATTCCATCTCTATGGCACCACGTCACGTACTGCTTATTCTGGTAGATTCTCAAGAAGGGGAGCGTTTGGCTATAATACGTCAGGGGTGTTTCGACCATGAGTCGAATGGCAGGCTAAAGGTCGCGCTTACAGGGACGGCTTAGGCATTCCCATGACAATATAAAAAATGTAATTTATGCTCATAACTATTATTAACTGGGGTTTATTTCAAAAAGGGGACACGAACGACAATTTTTTTTTTAACAAATTTTCGAGA
Organism: Psylliodes chrysocephalus; assembly: GCA_927349885.1. Classification (NCBI taxonomy): domain Eukaryota; kingdom Metazoa; phylum Arthropoda; class Insecta; order Coleoptera; family Chrysomelidae; genus Psylliodes; species Psylliodes chrysocephalus. The sequence continues at coordinate 61,981,122 of OV651818.1, forward strand.
AATTACCCATATAAAAAATGTAATTTATGCTCATTTTCGTGATTGGTAGTGCTAACTTTCCATCAAAATTAGCATTAACTGGGAGTTATTTCAAAAAGGGGACGAGCGACAACACTGTTTTTTCCACAACAATTTTACGACAAAAAAGCGGAAAATTATCCATATAATAAAAATGTAATTTTTATGCTCATTTTCGAGATATTGCTAACTTTCCATCCAATTTAGCATTAACTAGGATTTATTTAAAAAGAGAGATGAGCTATAAAATTGTTTTTTCCACAACAAATTTACGCCAAAAAAAGCGGCAATTTATCCATTTTCGTGATTGGTAGTGCTAATTTTCCATCAAAATTAGCATTAACTGAGGTTTATTTTAATATCACAATATTAATGTCTGGTTGTCACATAAAAAACACCTAAGTTACAAAAAACTAAAAGTAAATTTTAAAAATAGAAGTATTTGCTTCGGTTTTATTAATATTCTTTAGACGCCTATGTTTGTCTAGCTAGATCGATGATAAAAACTTAGCACTGATTGGAGAGTCACCTCATTTCAAAATACAACAATATGGTAAACAACCAAAAAGTAACGAACATTTTATATTTATCTCGACCCGGCATCTGACCTCGGCCATCTCTTTGGAAATGAACGGATTACCTTTGTCTGATATTCTTCAAATAATTAATGAATAAATAAAAAATAAGAAAACTAAAATGAATAGGTAATAATGGATGGAAAAACAAGGTAGATTTAATGCACTACAAAGTTTTAGATAAAAAAAAATAAAACTATTCAACAAATGCTTATAATTTTTATCTTTAAAATACAAAACTAAGTAAATTTTAATTAAATTTGTTCGTTATTTACTCATAAAGTCCGTTAAAGAAAACCACGCAAAACACTTTTTCTACTACTATTTCTACTACTCGTTTTTGTAATTGCAGCAATCATAAGCTTCATCAATGAATGAGAAACCTTCAATATACCTTTAGGCCTTGATACTCCACATTTTTTGTCAGTTGTTTTCCCAAAAATAGTACATTATATACCTAGGGTGAGAAGTGAGCTATTATTTACCGAGCACTTTTATATCCTGAGGCGCGTAGCGCCGAGGGATATAATGTGCGAGGTAAATAATAGCTTTCTCAGCCGAGGTATATATAGAATTTTTTTTACTACTAACATTAATGTATTAGCAATTTTAATTTTGACATAAGTAATTTCCTAACAATTTGTTAAATATTTCGAAATATCAAGCAGACTGGAGCGTGTTTCTAATCAGACTGGCTTTATTTACCTTCTTGCCAGACTAACGTAAGCGACATTTGTTCAAATGGCACTTACGAGTCTGGCAAAAAGGTATCGATATAATAGACTAATACAATAAAATTTCTGGTCATTATTTCAGACAATAATTATTAGAAATTTAAGAACCATATAAAATTGCTAAATAAAAAACTTTCTTAGGGATGTTTTGCAGTCAGAACTGTGGCTAAATAGTTTTTAAATTAGCTAAAAGTGTATATTACGCTCTAGTTAAGTTTCATTTAAGATATATGGAATTGAATTTTGGGGCGGTTGTAGCCGTGAGTTAGTCAATACTGTTTTTTGTCTGCAAAAAAGAGCAGTACAATTTTTATGTAGAGTGAATAATCTCGACACATTTTATCAATCTTCTTGAGTAAGAGAATAATGCCACCAATTACTGTCGAAAACATTGGATTGATAAAAAAATATGATATGGACGTCAATGCCATATGTTTATGTATGATGATGATTTTCAAGGAATAAAAGACTGCTTCCGACATTATCGTTCATTTCGGAAAATGTGGTGGCTTACATATTTGGTTTTTTTGCCAAAACTATAAAAAAACATGTTAAATGTTAAATTACATAGAGCTATTAGTTTGTTCTGATGGTACTGAGAGAAACAACCTTGCGCTCTTCAATATAAAAAATCGTGGTAGTTTGATAGCATCATCAAAAAAATATAATAAAAGCATTTACTTTTATCGAGAGAAAAATACATCAGACCCTTACTAAAAACATCCGGAACCAAATTTTATTGAAATTTTTAACAAACACATTAGTATTTCTTTATTTGAAAATGAATATGACGACCATTTATTCGGTTGATCTGTAGAAGAGAGCCATAGAAAAAAAAAATAATCAAGTTAATAACAAAAATTAATTGTTGAATTAGGTTTTTCGATGCAGCCGAAGCGCAAACTGAAATTGATAGGGGAACATCTGTCAGAAAAAAATTGTCTAAGCTGATTCTTTTCCATCACCAATAATGAACTTTAAAGTCGTGTAAGTATGTAATAAGTATAAGACGGGTGCAAAATAAATGGCGCAACTACACTGATAAATACCTATTGTATTTGCTTGTCCGTGTACATATTTTATCTGAAATCACTTAATTGAATAGTTATTTTTCAGTGCAGTTGCTTGATTTTCATTTTATTAAAAATTTGGTCACTGAGAAAATCTTGTAACGAACTCTTATACTAAAAGGTCGTTAAATAACTATTAAATTTCTTTATATACCTACATCTGTATTTTACTGATTAAAAGTATCTGTGAGACCAATGCTGAACGTAACATATGTTTGTGAAAATCAAAACTCGTGAATTATTTAAGCAAAATATAATTTCAACATTGAAAATAAATCCGGCCCTGTTTAATGATGTAGCATCGTCTGAAATGCGCATGCTTAATAGTGCTGCAATGTTTGTGCCAAAAGTGGATTATGATATCGGAGATATACTGGTTGCATATATATGGTATGTATCCACAAAAACGTAAAAACGGATAAATAGAACATCACCAAATTTCAAACTTGAATCCATCTTATGGTGAGCTTACAGAGCTGGGAGTATCTCAGAAAAAAAGATACTTTTCAGTATCTAAGATACAAGATAGTATCTTGTATCTAGATACTTTATCATGTGATGCAAAAGTATCTAAATTTACAGATACTTTTTAAAAGTATCTGTATCTTGTATCTATTTTTAAGTATCTAAGATACTTTATAAGTATATTAGATACTAAAAAGTATTTAAGATACTGTATAAGTATCTTAGATACTAAAAAGTATCGAAGATACTTTTCAAAAGTATCTAAGTTACTTTTCAAAAGTATCGTAAGATATTTTTAAAAGTAGTTAAGATACTTTGTGAAATAGATGTTTTTAGGTTACGCGAAGGTCGCAAAGTCTAGCCACATGTTCAGACCTGTCGATTATGCGCTGATCGGTGAGTTGCATTGCAGAGGATTTCATGCTGTCATTATACTAGAAGAAGAACAAATCTCTTTGTGAATTAGCTAGGTACTCTGTATTTACTAGGGTTGCCAGACTTGCTTGTACACTTTTTATGCAAATGCCACGCTTTTTAAAAGTCGCAGAGGAACCGGATTCATATAAAAATAGAGAAATGTCTGGGTAAAAGACCCTCGTTTTTACGAAAAATAAGCTGAGGAACTTTTTCTTTTTTTTTTTGTAACGGCAATAAACCATCTTTAATCAATATGCATTCTCAATATTAAACTTAAGGATGTAGAGTAGTCAAGCAAAACAAGAAGTTTTCTAGTTGTGGCATCTCACTGATGACCAAAATTTTCAAAGAAAATCTTCAGCATTGGCTGTCGCAGATATTTCATAAGTATCTTAGCCACTAAAAATATCTAAGATACCTTATAAGTATAAGTATTTTAGATACATTTAGAAGTATCTTAGGATACTTTTAGAAGTATCTTTTTAAAAAACCATCTTAGATACTTTCTTCGAAAGTATCTTAGATACTAGTATCTAAGATATTTTTAATACTTAGTATCTTTTTCTAAATGTATCTTAAGATACTTTTTACAAAAGTATCTGTATCTTGTATCTAGATACTTTTTAAAAGTATCTTTCCCAGCTCTGTGAACTTATTAGATTTTGGGCATAGTCGGAGCATCTGGGGTGGGTACTTTATACGGGGGAGTTTCTATTTCAAGATATATGTTATTTATGTATGGAAGAAATTTCTTTGAATAAAAGTTGTTTGTAAAGATTAATATATAATTAAGCTACCATAATCTGTAAAATGGGTTTCGACACGTAAATTAATAATAAATAAATAAATAAATAAATAATGGTTAAAGATATATCATATATTTTTTTTAATGTTATACAGATAGAGGGAATTTCCAAAAATGCATTGGAAAGATTGATTATTTGATTTTCAAAGTTCTATTGCATAAATGTTGATAGTTTACCATTTTAATCAGTACGTAAGTACTTATTTCTAATCATCTTCAAGTAAATACAATCAAAGAAATTGAAACTTATTAGAAGAAAAACAATGGCCCTTTGAAACCTACTAGCAGAATCTGCAGCATTGTCCATAAAGTTGAATTGGAAAATTGTTGACTATATTTGTTTGTTTTCATTATTTAACAACTTGGTTCTTGTTAGTGTCCTTGCAAAGAAGAAAAATGAATAACACAATCTTGTTTCTAACAAATTTAAGTAATATCAACCAATGATCTAGAAAAATGTTCAGACAATCTAAGTCTATTTATTTATTGAAGGGAAACCCCATTACCCCAAGTTTTCTGGTAATAGATGAGTGTTTGCCATAGTTTGTATAATACATAGGAATAAAAAATTAATAATTTGATCTTAGAAGTTTAGAAGGAATTCTGAAATATAACTATTTGCTCCAGAATGTTAAGACAGTTGTAAATTCCATTAATTATATTATACATTAAAGAGAGATCTAACATTAATCTTCTTTTCTCCAAATGATCTAGACTAGATTAATTAATTTACAATTTTTTAAATAATCGTATTAAACATTCAATCTAAAAGAACAATACTTTACAAATTTCTTTTGCGCCCTTTCTAATTGATTAATATAAATTTCATATTGAGGATTCCAGATTTCAAACAATTGTGAAATATTCTAAAATTGACTTAATCAGTAAGCAATAAACTGTTCTTAAAAACTGTACAGATAAATCCTTAGAGCCTCTCATTTAAAAACCTAACATTAGTATTCAGAGAGTCTTGGGGGTTCATAGAAGCTTATAACTAAAACAAAAGTGACAAGTAGATTTTTAATCAGAACTTGTGCAAAGCTCTTGTTATGGCAAATATTTCCTTAAAAAAGTTTCAAAACCTACATCTAAGAGGATCTATACAAAAATATTGCAATCACATTATTCCTGACGAATATACACTAAGAAAAATATATACATGCATTATATACAAATGTAACAGAAGAGATTAAAGTTTTACTGCAAGATGAAAATTTTTATATCATTGTTGATGTGATCGATATATTGTACATCTTATGATTGGAGCGTGAAGCAGGAAAATCGTATTTAATCGCTTCTGGAAAAACTAACAATGTGACTGTAACCCATTTATTCAACAATCTGAGAGTATTACAAGTGTCTATGATGTTTACAAATTTCCTATATATAGGTATTTCATGATCTTTAGTTTGTTGATACATATTATGTTTTCTTTTCTTTTCCCTAATACATACCTACATTTTTTTTTAGGTTTTGACTGAACCATTTAGGAAATATAGAAATAAATGATCCTATAATAGGAACAAAGAGCGATACAGCTGTAAATAGAATTTTATAAAAAAAGAGATACAGCAACATTGATATCAGATTGGTCAGGTATATTAAATAATTGAATTAAAGTAAGAAATGTAAATAATATTAACCAATGATCTAGGAAATTGTGGTTTGAGTAATAGAAAAAAAAATTAAGATAATCTAATTGTGAACTGTAATTTCTGTCAATTAAAGGACAAATTTTAGTTCTTCCAATAACATTATACTTATTGTCATGTCAACAAATGTTTTTTTCTTAAATATTCAAGGTTGGAGTTCACTTATCTCACTATATTGGTCTTTGATCACATCCAAAATGGAATAGTTTATTAAAATATTATTTATTACTTTTTGTTCCCAAACATTGTGTTAAATATAACTTTTTTTACTATTGACGATATATATATATAAATGGTAAAATAATTAAAAAAATTATCACATGCTTACTTTTTTTGGGATATTTTTCTTTTTCTACATTAAAAACTGACAAATTATAATAACACTAATATACTTTTTCCTATCTAAGTAATGGTTATTTTGTTCTTGCCTTTATCTACATTGATTTAAAAACATAAATATTCGAATTCAATAATAAATTATTTTTTAAATGATTTTAAAATGGCAGAACAACACAGAAATGTTACATGGTATTTATATTTACTAAAAAACGTTTTGGGCTAATTTATTAGTTATCTCACCTTGCACTTAAGAAAACAGCATCATATTTTAGTCTTAACAAGGACTCACAAGAATGACGTTCATCAAAATGTTCTTTTACTAATCACCTATCCTATCTGTATGGTGATTACCCCCTGAAGATATAAATATTTCTGGAAAAATTTACTTACTTTGATAGTTTCTCAACATCCAGATAGTTACTTAAGATTATTAAAAGTTCGTAAAATCATAACTTTTATTATAATTAATTATTTTTACGCGAATAAATAAACATTAACCCCACAATAACAAAACAAACTTCGACATTTGACAAAGCAATGGAAGAAACAGTTGTGCCACCACTCCAACAATGACCAATGACGTATGTAAACATTCAAGAATTTTATCAGTATAACCAACATTCGTACAGTATTATCCCCTCCTTTTAAATTGAATTCCCGATTATTCATCGTTTAAAATTTCCTAAAATGAATAAAACACTCTGCATGACTGCATGTATGTATTTGGTTTTGTATAATTTTAAATAAATGTTAACTGATGTCCGTGAATGAGTGACAGTGTGGAAAAGTGGAACCTTAACTACTTTTTATTCAGAGATAACAATCCGCTTAGATTTTTGGTTGATTAATTTATCTCTACCGAATTCCCTTTCCCTAATAAAATTCAAATTGTCATAATGTCTTGCTAGGAATGTCACCTCTACTACGCCACCTATCATTTCATCAACGAATCATGCAATTTAAAGAGAATCATTATGCATGAAGGAGGGATTGGTATATATACTGGGGAGGGATATTATGGTCTGCTACGGGCCGATTCCACCGTTTTGTTAAACGGAGATTAAAATGATAGTGTTAATGTAAAAATATCATTTTAAATTTCGTTTAACACAACGGTCGAATCGGACCTAAGGGATTCTATATTTTTGGACATTTTAAACTAGAAATCATTGTTTTAGATTGATTTCAAATTAACTAACTACATAAATAATAATTCAGCACCATCACTAATGCTGCGTTCGAGAATCCACATCGGATGCATCTGAGATGTAAAAAATCTTTGATCACGTGGTTCAGTATACGTAAATGTAATGGGACAGATGTGTCCGATGTGGATAAAAAAACGCTCGAGATGTAAAAAATGCATCCGATGTGGATTCTCAAACGCAGCAATAGAGAGTGGACCCCGATATTTAGCAGTTATCTAGATGTCAACCTCTCATTCTTTCTACAAGTAGGGAAACATTTAATAGAAAAATAAATATCGACGAAATTCGCTACAACACCCTAAACAATAAATTTCGTTCTTGATAATGAATAAGCAAGCCAAAACAATTTCAAAAGTATTTTTCGATGGTATTAACGGAAAAAAAGACTAAATTTATCAACATTCTTCATAGTTAGCATTCTTAATTTGATTTTAAACATTATACAAGGAAAGATAGATGACGCGTAACAAGTATATATCAAGCATTCGTAGTACTCTGCACCGATTATCGATTGGCCGCCATTATTTTGGTGCTAAGCATTTGATAATTAGTTTGTTACAATGGTTTATATTGTGTTGTATATCAGTGTAAAAGTCGTATAGTGTCAAGAAATAACCAGATCGTTTCACATGTAAATAATAAACATCAATCATTTATACTTTATATATTTTCTTATATTTTTCATTTTATTTCGTTATTATACGACTTGGTATTTATATATTGTACATGTTTCACTCCTGAGTAATAAATGTTACCAACTAAGTTTGTTTATTTTATGCTTTTCATTAATTTTTAAGCAATGGATATTCAAATTACCAAACCAGCTATTTTTCCAGTGGCGTGTCGTACAATTCTAAATATTAACTTTTATCACATACTATTTACTGATGAATCTATTTTCCATAATAACGGATTTGTGAATAGACATAATTTTTATTATTACAGCATCGAAAATAAACATGAATTTCATCAAAACCGATGGTCGTTAAACGTTTATGGTAGAACAGTTTTGAGGCCTTATTTTTTTGATGGCATTAAATGGAACATTTTTTAAAATGTTTGAAAAATATTTCTGAAACCTTCTTTTGGATATTAGACGTGTAGATGTGGCCGCAGCTAGATGGCGCTCCCGTCCATTTTTCTCATCCGGACATATTTAATCCAAAAATGTCCTGAAAAATGGATAAGAAGACTTTCTACTAATTTTCCCCTAGATCACCCGACAAACCACTCTAGATTTTTTTCATATAGGGATATGTTAAAAATGTAGTTTATCAAACTCAGACGACCACCGCCGAAGATATGAAAACACGCATTCGTGATGGATTTATTATTAATTTAGAGATTTTAAGTAATAGAACAAATAATTTTCAAAAGCGAATCAGAATATGCATTGACAATAATGGACATCATTTTTACTTTCCTATCTGTATACAGATATAAGGAAAGTATAGGAATCATGATTTTTTCGACCTTGAGTTTTCGACGGATTTTTACGTTTTGAGGTCCACTGAATCCGTTTTGACTATTTTTGCGATGATGTCTGTGTGTTTGTATCCACCATAACTCATGAACCGAAATTTTAAACTTAAGCTTTATTCCAGCGTCCAATGAATTGATTAGATCTTTTTAGATTTTGGGAAGAGTCGGAACATCTGGGGGGGTACTTTATAAGTGGTCATTTTTATATTTTATGGAATATATCTGTTATTTACGTTTGGAGAAGAAAATTATTCAAATAAAAGTTACTTCTAATATTATTATCTATAATTTTTGTTCTATACAAAATTTTCCTAAAATGGTCCGTATTCGAGAAATTTGACAAAATGTAAAAAAAATTAATTTTTTATAAAATTTGTTTAAATAAAAGTTGTTTGTAATATAATTCTCTATAATTTTTATCATATACATAATTTCTCTAAAATAGACCGTATTCAAGATATTTGAGAAAATGTGTAAATTTCGAATTTTGAAGAAAACTCAAAAACGGATAAAGAAAAAAACATTAAATTTTAAACTTAAGTTTTATTTCGGCCTGACGTGAAATGATTAGATTTTTGGATAAAGTCGGAACATCTGGGGGGGGGGTACTTTATAGGAGGCCGTTTTTATATTTTATGGAATATATCTGTTATTTATGTTTGGAGAAGAAAATTGCCTTATGTCAAAATTTCTTGAAATGGTCCGTATTCGAGAAATTTGACAAAATGTGCAAAATTCTATGAAAATTGTTGAACTAAAAGTTGTTTGCGATATCGATCTCTATAATTTTTGTTTTTACATGATTTTTCTAAAATGTACCGTAATGGAAAAATTGTACGAATGGTGCTAAATTTAAATTTTTCAGTATTTTCGTTTTCAATGAATATCTATAGAAAAATGTTTCGAGGTATATGTATGTGGTAAATGTATATATTTAGTTTATCCTCTAAACATTTATAGAGGTGCTGCAATAGGTTGTACAAAATAACCGGAAAAAGCCTATAACAACAAGATAGGAAAGTCATGTGTTGACTTTTGGAAAAAATAAAACGATCAGTAGATGTCTGAAATTTATTGATTCATTGAAACTATTGATAGTAGGTTTAAAAATAGTAGATATGGCTATAGGGAAGTTTATAGAACTTTTAACGAAAATAAAATTTCGACAGCACATTTTCAACAAATATCAACCAAATGGGAAATTATCAAAGACGGGAATAGGAACCTCTTTATTAAATTAAGATTATTTTTAAGAGTAGAACTTAATTAAAAGAAAATATAGGGTATTCCATTAAAAAATATATAACTTTATATTGGTATTCTGGTTTAGGACACCCAGTATGTATGAATCTAACTTTAATTTGTAGCCGCCGTTGAATTGTATATTTGTGCCAGATGAATTTTTAATATCGTTTGTAGTTTACCCACCAGGCTTCTTCCCGTTGAGCGTGGCGCACCTTGTATATATATTTTTCTTGTATCTTATTTATTGTTCCTCAGTTATTTTAATTTTTAAGCTTTGATTCCTTGTTTATATCGTGTTTTATACCTAAAAAGATCAATAAAGTACTAATAACATAAATAAAAGTTATTTCCAACATGTTACGCCTCTGGGCAAATATCATTGGTGGAACACGATTTCCTGCGACGCGCGACGTTACTAGTCCTCTCTTTTACTAGTCACATTATTTTATCCAACACTGTAAAATAATATTTACTCAGTGTCAGTTTTAATAGTTTAATAATGTATAATAAACATAGTATTAAATATAGTAGACAAGTATTCATTTATTTTTTTAAACGAATTTCCATCAAGTAAATAGACGGCCTAAACACGTCCAATACGGTTTGTCTTAAAGACGTGCAAAACTGGATTTCTTAAAGACGTACAAAATTGGATGTCCTAAACATCGTAAGAGCCCGAAAAAAACACTTTTTCATACATTGTTTTTTATTCGAATGTTAAAAAATATACAGAAAATTAAACCTGAAATGATATTATTTCCAATAATTTTTCCTTAACTGAGTTGGCTATGAGAACAATTTCTGTCGTGTCACTATGCTCACTTGTCAAATTAGTTTATTAAAAATAAGTTTTAAAAAAAATTACAAAAATGAGTAGTGACGAAGAATTCATTACGGGTGCTCCCCCAGAAATTAGAGACGCGGCAAATTTGGCGCCTTTGAATTTGATTTCAAAAAAATAAAAAATAGTATATGAAAGAACCTACCTTAGATTTGAGAATTCTAATCGGTATACCCTTAACTTTAGAGGCCATGGTCGATAAAGTACTTTATGAAGTATAGGAGTGCGTTTAGAAACCACGCACGGCGCGTCTGGACCCTATTCTAATGTATGTGGTCAGACGCGCCGTGCGTGGTTTCTAAACACACTCCTGCGCAAGTAAAAGTTGGACAGGCTTTTGGTAGGTAGAGGGGGTAAACGTCAAATCACGTCGGACGGCTTCGCAGTAATGTTTACCTGCCAGGTCGTTTCATAGAATAAGTAATTTTACATTGTTACCGGCGGAACCGAACAATCGCATGTATTTATGGACTATAAATAATTATTAAACATGTATTATAATATTCAAATCATAATTTTACAAAATAGCTATTCACAATTTATCAAACTATTTACTCGAAATTGTTATTAACATCTATAAAATAATTCTGTACGCCAATGTATCGCGTCCACTTCGGTGAAATCCGCCGCAAACCTGTCAATTTATGTGTATAAAGTGGGAGAACTGGCAAAAGCCTTTCCAACTTCTACTTCTGCTATATACATATATACAGTGAGCATCTTAAGTCTTACCCCCCCTAACTAATTCGTTACTGGGGTCTTGTTAGGAAAATCGCCGAGACAGGTCGATTTTTAATTTCTACAATGTACATTTTGCATGATTAGTTAACCCTTAATTTCATCCCTTACTGGAGGGTAAAAACCCTTTCGAAAAATTTAAATGGCATGGGGTGGTGAGTGATAGCTCATTTGAAAGGGGGTTTTATTCTCTATTCAACCGTGCAAAAAAATTTTGAAATTTGTATCATTACATGTTGATTTATTAATGTTTAAAAATAACAAAACCTCACAAAATAGGAAAGCAACTAGACTAACAGTGACCTTCTAATGGCAAACAGTCTTACTTCACGTCTGAACCAAAACCGAAGTCATGCAGGGCCGAATTTTAATTTTAAGGATGAGTGCGCTACGTTAATTTCCGTTATTCTGAAACAACAATTAGTCGAGAATTAATGAAGCAAATTTCAAATTTTTTTACACGGTTGAATAGAGAATAAAACCCTCTTTCAAATGAGCTATCACTCACCACCCCATGCCATTTAAATTTTTCGAAAGGGTTGCTCCCCTCCAGTAAGGGATGAAATTAAGGGTAAACTATTCATACAAAAATGTACATTGTAGAAATCAAAAATCGACCTGTCTCGGCGATTTTCCTAACAAGACTCCAGCAACGAGTTAGATAGGGGGGGTAAGACTTATGGTGCTCACTGTATATGTTTTTGACACATTCAAATAAAAACCTATTTAAGTAGGTAGAGCTTTTTTTATTTCATATCAGTAAAAAGAAACGCTAAAATGGTTTTTGCTTACTTTCTCATTATCAAGACCTAAATGAGAAATAAGTATTGAGTGTGTTGTAGCAAATTTCTGTAAACAAACAATTTTATTTTGATGTTAATTTTTGCAATAAATCGGAAAACATTTAATATTTGCGAGACAGTTAGGTATAGGACATAGTACATAAACTATGTCCAGAATCCAAAAATTGAAAAATTTACAGGGTGTTACATTTAAAATAAGAAAGATGGTATTGGCCACTGTTACATGACAAACCCTGCATAAACCTTTTTGTTAAAAAAATGCGCAACTAAAAATACCAATCGACGTGTCCGAGCGTTTTTCTGAACACGCCCCCATTTATTTATTACCGAATTTATTCCATTTGGCTGTTCCACACTATATTAAACTGGAAGTCCAAAACCGATCAACAAAATCGAGCCACATAGCATAGCGAGGTGATATTTGACAGGCTGGCACCCACAGAGGTGTGTATCCAAATGCACTAAAAGGTAACTCTAAAATGAAATTTAATACTTATTACATTCAACCAGGCGCGGCTCGTGGCATGGTCTACGAGGAGGCTACTTTTGAATAATATACTTAATACAAATATATATTTCTATTTAGAATGCAATATAATATTTCTGCATTTTGTATTATAATAGAAATATATATTTGTATTAAGAATATAGGGTGTGCCTTTCAAAAGTAGCCTATGTAGCCTCCTCGTAGACTAGGCCACGAGTCGCCTCTGCATTCAACTACACCTTTTAATTCAAGAAAATCACTTAAAAATTATCTTTAATTAATACGCAGCTAAAACGAATGTTTCAATAACAATAATAATTAATAAAAAGTAACTTATAACTTATAGTAGTACGCCCGTGGAAAACGCTAAAACACGTGAATTGATTTTACATTGGACGTACTTGTGGCCAATAAAATGAATTTTTTTTCTTCAACCCCTTAGCTGCAATCCTACCCATTTTTTTAATGCAGATAATTTTATTCCGGAATTTCGTGCAACTTTGTATATGTTCATCCATCTATACATTTATCCAACTGTGAAATTCGGCATTTTTTGCTCCCATTCTTAAACGGCACATAAATTATTTAAACACTGTATATATTTCTAAAATATTTGTATATAGGTAACCCAGCTAATAGATTATAGACACCACCCAATTACAGGCAATCACAAAATTCTACAAATATTTCTCTAGGCTTTTAGTTGGACATAATTCAGAAATCAGACATTATAACATAGAGACAAAATGTTTCATTCATAAATCCCATACAAATGCGGACTGTTATTGTTTTAAAATTGTTAGTGAGTGGAAGAGAGAAAGATAGATCTCTTAGGACCGGCTGGCAACGTTGTAAACAGTGTCCATAATATGATCGCCAGTGGAGTAGTTTTAAACTTACCAGTATTGTCAGAGTTGTATGTTAAAAAATTACGTAAATAAGTAGGTATATTTTTTTAGTAATATAATTACGATGATTTTTTCAAGTAGGTAAATTTAAGTACAAGTAAATTCAAATACAAGAGAATTCAAGTTACCTTCCGATTTTTAATATTTATTGATTTATAGTTTATTGGCATTTACTATATATTTGCCTGGTATGATGTTAACCAAAATTATTTAAAATTTTAAATTAACATTAAGTAGGTAGGGGTATCTAAATAAAACACTTCTAAAAATAATTTTTTAATTTTTAATTACAAAAAAATATGGTATGGCAAAAAATATTGTAAAAAAAAATGTAAAAATTTTTAAAATAACGTTTTAAATGTCTTAAATACCTTCATTTTATTAACTAAAATTTCATTTAATTTTTTTATGCTTAATTATTAGTGTGATTACTTGCTGCAATGTTGTTTTTTTTGCAGCAGGCGGTGTTCCAGATCCCATACATTAGATGTACATACATATAGGTAATAAATAATGTTTAGAGATAAACAAAAAATTAATATTTTGTATTTTTACCTGTTAGATAAGTCAACCAAAAATAGAAAGCCCTCACACCGTCTGGGGTTTGCATCTTATCTGATATATTTAGCACCATTTGCACGTATCAAAATATCTTCAGGAAAAAAGTGTTCTGAACACAACTCTGGATTTTTACGAAGGGGCTGATTTTCAAGGATCCCAAAGTTTTCTTTTCTCAGGATCTTGCGGAAACCTAAATAGAATATTAAAAAATATGTATAGGTGCCTAACAGGTAAATCATTTTTAAGGTATTCTACATTTTACGTTAAATTTTCTTTGCCACTATTCAATGATTATTTATTGGTATAAGAATAATTTACTAATTTATAAATGGAATATCACTTTAAAAACTGTTTTAGACTACACAAGTTTTTGATACAATTTCTTGTACTATTTAAATTGTATATTATCAAACCTGCAGTAAATTGTCTGAAAAATTAGATTGAATAATCATTTTTCAAACAATTTACTATGTGATCCTATACAATTTAAATTCTATAAGAAATTGTATCAAATCTTGTAAAAGAAATTGTATAGTCAAAACAATCTTAAGACGGGTGTCCTACTCCACTGTTTCAAATGAAAACAACATATCTTAACCTAAAAATACTTACCGATGAAAGGACAAATTTCGATTTAAATGATCTACCTTATTGGACACTACACATGTATGTACCGGAATTCTTTATATTTCTCACAAAAGTTCACAAAAATAGAAGTATTTTATAAATGAATAAATCAATAAGTCACACAGAAACTGTCAGAAACACAAAATAGCTGTTAGACCCGATTGGCAACGTTGCGGCTGGTTACTGAAACTACTTTTCATTCATAAAAACAGGTACTAGTTGTAAATTCGTAAAATAAGATATTCAGCGTTGCCGTATTTACGGAGTTGTTTGCAACCCTAATATTTTTTGTTTAGATTAATATTGATTTTTATTAAAAAATTTAGCTTATATTAAAACTTTAAAGAATAATTTTATTAAAAACATATTTTTTATTTATATAATATAAAATTATAGGATACATCAAATTTTATTTTTCGAAAGTAATTTCTCCAAATAATTTTTACAGACTGATAAAACTAGCAAAGACGCAATGAACGAGAATCTGGTGAGAATAATGATTTGCCACATAAAAATGTAAACAATTTGGTCTCTTAGTTGTAATGTCTTTGGGGTATTAATTCATATTCTAAAGGATATGTCTATTGTTAAGTAAAAGCGTAGTGGGGAGTGGAAAAGATTAAATATACTTTACTTCACATGTACTTTTTCAGAATTTTGTTAGCTGCCTCGTGGATTTTTTTTTCTTGCAGTTTCCGCCAAGTTAGAAGGCATATGATATTCAAGTAACGAAGTTGGGATAGTGGCTGATGGATGAGAAAAAAATTGCTAAGAGGTGCGGCTTACGGGGTTTGCGAGTCTTTTTCTGAACAGCAGAGTCAAACAACGGTTGGTGAACTGCAAGAGCATATCTGCTACATGTTGCATTAAAACCATATTATTATTGAAACAAACTAAAATACATTAAAAATGGTTTCATTTACTAAAAAAATATGTTGGGCTTTAATTTTTTATTTATTTATCAGTTATTATTGACTTATTGTTTCTGATTAATAGATTTGAAGGGTCCACTGCAAAAACCATCAAGGTCCATTTTAGGCGATTTTGAATTCTCAATGCCATCTGTTGGTGTTTAGGCAGCAATATCATGTGAGAAGACGAAGCCTTTCCTTTAAAATCGCATACAAAAGATCGGGCCATCGGGCATAAGTTTATTTTTGCTCTCATGGAACTTGATGGTTTCTGTTGTGAACCTTCCATTTGCTTTATACGTTTATTTTTATACTTATACTTACATTTCGCTGTAAAAACTAATTAGTGGGAACTGACAGTTTAGATATGCAACCTTGTGGGCATGTTGTCATTGATAGGGTCAATGCATGATACATTAGAAGGAACATCTCGTGCCGTGACGTCACTTATTAAAATGGCTTGTCTCTTTTGGAAATAAGTGGCTTGAGTTGAGAATTTAGATCTATTGCTCTCTGGGTTTATTATTATTCGATTGTATTTCAAGAAAAAAAAAAAAATGGGTGTGTCTTGTTTTAAATGCGAGAAAGTATTCTCCAGCCAGTCAACTTTTAATCGGCACAATATCGGCAAAATATCCTTTATAGGCACTGCATAATAATTAATTAAATTTAATATTGTTTAATTATCGCAATGCGACTGCTAGTGCTAGTAAACCTCTCATTGATTGGAGTTTTCTAGAACACAACTCAATAATAATATTGTATACATAGGCAGTAAAGTGACTGTTTTCCAGGCCGAGTAAAAATTTGGAAAGGCGAGGCGGAGCCGAGCCTGGACAATGTGAGTTCTGGAAAATCACTTTATGGCTGTGGTTTACATACTATTTTTTATCCTGACCCAATAAAAAACTTTATCCTACACTAAAATGAAAATAATTTATGTTCCACAAAAAAAATTGAATGAAGTACAGAAAGGTTAAAATTAAAATCAATGAGCAGCACGTCCGCGCATGTCCTATTATGAGTGACATCACGACAGAAGATGTTCTGTTTACCGCCTTCTGATACATTAGGTCTGTTCTGGTTTTGAGAAATAACGATCCACAACTGTCGGGCTCATGCGGCGCAGTAGTTAAAAAGTGTTCTGGTTTTTCGCGGACTCTTTTGGATTTCTCATTGCAGTGTTCTGGTTTCGTATTCGAAAGAATCCCTGATTGTTGTAAACAGTCAAAATGTGTTCATGCTTCGAAGTGTGGATCGACTCGGACTGTTTTGACGAAGCATGCGTTTTTGAAGTGTTATGCGAATACAGAACGTATACAATCCCAAATTGTTTATTTATGTGAGGACGAATGACTCTTATTCTTGTTTTATTTGTATTGAGGCAATTTTAAAATTATTAATTTTTTAATATTATTCTCCCGTTTTCTTTATTCCAATGAAATGTGATGAATATATACATGCAAATGTTATTTGAAGCTGAGATTTCAAAAGGAACTGCAATGCTATAATAAACAAAACACCTTTATGTGTGTTCTGGTTTTCCAACAATTTCAAACCGTTTTCATTTTGAAAACCAGAACAAACTTATATAAAAAGGCATTTTTCGCGACATAAACCAACATAATGTCTATAGACGTCTAAATAACAATCTATCAAAAACGTACATGTTGGTTTATGCTGCAAAAAATACCTTATAGTTAAATATGATGCGTTTGAATATCCACATCCGATGCATTTTTTACATCTCGTGCGTTTGTTTATCCACATCGGAGACATCTGTGATTGTTTATCCGAGATATAGCTGTCTACATTACATTTTTTACATCTCGACTTGAAATGAGATGTTCGTTCCATGACAGAAAGTAGATGTTCTGTGAAGCCAGTTCAGTTGGTACAGTTACAAAGTTTATCGATTTATCCTTTGCTTATGCTAGCGTGAATATAAAAGGATTTTCTAAACACCGAGATGTCCTCCTGATGGACTGTCGTGTAACTGAGGAAGTACTTTGGCTATTCTAGTCTTTGAAATGACCAACTGTCTTCTGTTTTCGGAACCATCATCATTCTCTAGTACTCGCTTTAATAAGCCTTCTTCTAGAATAAAAGTCACACTGTGCCTAATATGACGACTACTGGAGAGAGTTTTGATACTTCGTGCCAAGTAGGTCGGCGATTTTCATCTTTCCATTAGGGTTGCCACCTTTTTGAAAAGTGAATAAAAAGGACTATGATGCTGATAGGGGATCCGGTGTACAGAAGGTCCTCATCCTTCTACTGAACTTCTAAAAAAAAAAAAAGGTCGACGAGTGTGGTGTAACAAAAAAAGTCCTCGTCCCTTCTAGTTTCTAAAAAAAAAAAAAAAAAAAAAAAAATATTGTTGTACAAGCCAATTCCCTTTCAAAGATATCAAAGAGTAAAACAGGATATATGCCGTAAAAAAAGGACATTTTAAGCTTTAAAAAGTCGCAAAGACATTTTGCTTTCCATTGTCGTATCTGCTTTAATACGTGATCGTTTTCTTGTTCTTCCCAAAGTTTGGCAGGGGCCCACTCACGTTGACAATCTTTGTTCTTCGTACTGTAACTTCTTTAGCAGATGTAGCCAACCCCTTTCCAATCAGAGTTTCTTGGCCAACACCTTCATTGCGCTTCGAAGGTTCCACCATGACAGGCGTTGTTTTCTCTACAGTTCCTTGCAACCGCGTTACTATTATGGTTTCACATCTATCAGGCACCACCGTTCCTTCCTATACAGCCACCGACATGGTTTTTCGATACGTAGTGTTCTTTGGGCGTTTGCGCGAACTGTTTAATTTTCCACTTCACCGCAATTCCAGCACCTAATAGCCTTCTATTGCTTCTCAATAAGGCTATTTATCAT
This sequence comes from Psylliodes chrysocephalus, assembly GCA_927349885.1. Classification (NCBI taxonomy): domain Eukaryota; kingdom Metazoa; phylum Arthropoda; class Insecta; order Coleoptera; family Chrysomelidae; genus Psylliodes; species Psylliodes chrysocephalus. The sequence continues at coordinate 61,999,891 of OV651818.1, forward strand.
GTGAAACAATTGGTCGAATTTATTTCCCTTTTCTTCCTCTTTTACAGTTTTTACTTCATTGTATCTACCAGAAGCCAGCGTAGCCGCTTCATATTCAAGAGCAGCGGACAAAACATCGACCAATGTTTTGTGACGGGCTAAACGGAGTGTTCTTTGCATTATGGTCACGAAGTCCATCAACAAATGCTTGAACAGCCAAACATTCAATCATATATTCCGGAGCTGATGGATAGGCAAATCGCATCATCTTCGCCATATCTAATTCGAATTCTTGAAGGCTCTTGTCACGTTTCTGTTTGCGATTCTTCATCTGTAATCGGTACACCTGCTCCAAGAGTTCATGGCCATATTGCATGTTAAGTCTCTTTTTAAGTTGCTCAAAGTCATCGGTCTCTTCCACAGGTATAAACTGAAGGACATCTAAAGCATCTCCTCGAAGGGCTATGGTCAAAGTTACTGCCTTTTCTCTTTCTGTCATAATATTAGGAGAGATTAAAAAAGAATTGGGCAGTAGAAGAACCGATAATTGGAACAATCTCTTGGGGCTAAGACAGGCTAAGAATACTTCTGGGTGAATATAACCAGAAAAGATCGGAAGCCTGCATCTGCCTGAGCAAGAACAGCCTACGTATTGTAACAGGGATCCTTACCGGGCATTGCCGACTAAAAGGACACCTTAGTAAACTGAGAGCAGTAGAGGAGAGTGAGTGCAGATTCTGTGAGGAGGAGGAGGACGAAACCTCCATTCACATTCTAACTGAATGAGTAGCACTCTAGAATCCAAGGGCACTGATATCAAATAGAATAGGGAGATTTACCTAACTTGAAGCCACTCCAAATCCTACACTTCCTTGAGGAAATAGGATTGGAAGGGTCGTTATAGGCATTGAGACATTTCCTTGGTGCATTAGCGACAGAAGAGGGCACACTAGATATTTTAGGTCGCAGTGTATTAACACCCCATTCCCAACATAACATATAGGAAGGAAAATCAAAAATAAATACACATCTGGTGAAGATGAAATTCCAGCATGTATAATTAAAAAAAACTATAAATGTTATTAGTGATGTTTTAGCATATCTTATCAATAACTCAATGAAGGGTGGAGTATTTTCCACTCAATTAAAATTAGCTGTAGTTAAATCACTATATAAAAAGGTGAATCTCAGTTGTTAGAAAATTATCGATCGATAAGTATTTTACCTAGTTTCTCGAAGTTATTTGAAATAGCTATGTGCAATAGCATTTTTTGAAAAAATGTAATCTTTTTAGTGATAACCAACATGGTTATTAAGCAGAAAATCTACACAAACAGCAATATTTCAATTTACACAAAATATCATAAATTTAATGGAAGCATATCTAGCGCTTCGTATGTTTCTTGATATGTCGAAGGCATATGACTCTATTGACTACAAACTCCTGTTAATTAAATTGGATAAATATGGCTTAAGGGGAAACTATTTGAAATGGACAGAATTTTATCTAGAAAATAGACAGCAAAGAGGTTGCATTATCCATGATTTTCAAAAAACCAAATCAGATATAATCACAATAAATGTAGGAACACCACAGGGAAGTATTGTCGGGCCGTTATTATTTATTATATACATGAAGGACCTGTGTCAAAACAATTTTAACCTTTATCAATTTATAACTGTGTATGCAGATGACACTCACCTTCTGGCAAGTGGAGGAACATATCCTGAAGCGATAAAACACTAGTGATGTTTTCAGTAAAATAAACGAATGTCTTGCACAAAATAAAATGATCTTAAATGAAACCAAAACGAACACGATACTATTTAACAATACAGTTTTAAATGGAAAACCCGAAACAGTATATTCCGGAGCTGATGGATAGGCAAATTGCACCATCTTCGCAATATCTTATTCGAATTCTTGAAGGCTCTTGTCACGTTTCTGTTTGCGATTCTTCATCTGTAATCGGCACACCTGCTACAAGTGTTCATGGCCATATCGCATGTTAAGTCTCTTTTTAAGTTGCTCAAAGTCATCGGTCTCTTCCACAGGTATAAACTGAAGAACATCTAAAGCATCTCCTCGAAGGGCGATGGTCAAATTTACTGCTTTTTCTCTTTCAGTCTATTCGTTTGCTGTCGTGGCTGTTTCGAACTGTTTAAGGTAGTTGGTCCATGACATCTTCCCGTCGAAAGTTGGGGCTTTAACACGGGCAGAATTAACAACTACTCATGGCACTTTATTTCGCCGTCATTGGTCTGTTCTGTATGTTCCAGTTCTTATTTTTCTCCATCTGTTTAATTTTCTCCTCAGAAGACATTTTCTCCTCAACGGAAGTCATCTTATTTTCCACATCAGCAGAAATTTCATTTTTCAGAGAAGCCATTTTGTTTTCCAAATCAGGACTTTCGGTTTTTAAAGAAGATGTCAGAAGACACTTGTTCGTCTAAGGATGAAACTTTACTATCTAAGGAAGAAATGTCTGAAGAAACTTTACTTTCTAATGAGGAAATATCATTTATTATAGAAGAAATATCATTTATTATAGAAGAAATATCATTTATTATAGAAGAAACATCAGCAGTAAGTTCAGTTTTCATGAGATATTTCTGTTTCCATATCGGAAGAAATTGAAAAAATTATAGAAGAAGCATCATACGAAAATAGATACGTTTCCGGATCCAAACCTTTACTTTTTATTGCTTCTTTAAGTCGTTCTGCCAGCTCTGATTTCTTCCCTGTCGTCTCCAGCTCACGATCTTCTAATTCCCGACGTAACTCCGTCACTTTTAAATCACACAGTTTTTTAGCCATTTTTATCCACTATTTATTTAAAGTCCCACTTCTAACACCAATGTAACGTTTGTTTAATTTATTTATAGTTTATTTATTTAAAACACTTTATTTATAATTTACTTTGTCTTTTCTGTCCAACACTTAAATCTTCGTTATTTATATAAAGCCAGCTTTGTACCAGAACACTCTCGGCTTTCCAGAACGATCGATAACTGCCTCTTTATGATTCATACGCCGCAAAAAAGGGATCACTCCGACAGTTTTTCGAAGTGGTGCGTTTGTCTCTATATAGCCAGCGCTAGACTTCATACCGCGGGCAAGGAGCAAACAACGCACAGAGACGGTTCCGCGTCACAATATCTTGACAGAAAGGAACCAAATTGTAAAATTTTATAAGAAAGTCCCCCTTAAATGGTTATTAAAACACCCTGTTAAAAAATTAGAACATCATTATGAAGCGCCCTGTAGAATACTGTCATGTTCTGCAAAAATCGTACCTTAGTTGGTGAAACTTCATCAATCATGAATCATGAGCACTTTTTAAACCATTCTGATTTCTCCTAGAATAGCTGGCAGGAAAATTGAAATAAAACAAGACTATTTAGTACTCATTAGGAACAGTTTTAAATCCACAGCAACACATACCATCCAGGAAAAGATTCAACAGTAACAGGATAAACTGCTTCTCCTTTTTTAAACAAATTTATACACAATTTAAAAATAAGTATATTTGTATTATTTTTTTATACGCTAAAAGATTATTTTGTAAAATTTACCCAATGCGTTTAATAATTTATCTTATATGCTATATTAGTGATGACGTAATTTATGTTTCACTGACAGTAACAGTTGACTAAAGGTTATTTTATTTCTATTATTTTTAAGAGTATTAACATTAACACATTGACTGCCATGGCAATTTTCAGGAGTTTGGTCTAAAAAATTTAATTTTGTATATTATTAAAAACTGTTAATAATTAGTACATATCGACAAATAAAAGCATAGAGGTTTTTTTTAAACAAAGATCTCGTTAGTAGTAAATCACAAACAATAAAAATACTCTTTTCTTAATTTTAAATAAATTTTGTATGATTATTTCTATTATTACATTTTCTGTTCATGTAAGCCGGCCTTGATTTCCTGTTCTCTTTCCAGAAGCTATCTAGTCTTATTTACACTCATATACTACGAATTTAAACATAGCTACACGAATATGGCAAGTAAATAAATTACGAGATAAATCGTAGTAGGCGTACTAGCCAAGAACGCAAACTACTCGTATTTGGCAGCCGTGTTAAAAAAAACTAAAAACGTCACCCTAATATAGCCTATAGATTGATTCAAATTAGACAGAAACCGTTTCATCAAACTTCCATAGTGCTCAGTTATAATTTTACAAAATGCAAACATGGTTGAAATAACAAAACTAGATCTAACATATATATTGAAGTTAAAACAAAGAATTTACTGTTTTTATTATTATTATTTTTGGAAATATTAGGAATGTGATTGCTGTTCGACAGGTAAAAGATATGAATTTTGCCGTCCACCATTACTATTACAAGTGTATCCATTGTGAAACATATCGGGTATTTGTACTAATGTATCGCCTAGGGTATTTTCATCTAATAAAGAATCGAGTAGTCCTTGCGTTTGGCTTAATTTTTCTAAAGATTTTACGTCATTATCTACAGCTGCGAGCGCTTTTTCTAACTCTTCAGTTTCTTCTCTAGATGGTTCATATTCACCATTTTTATTTACTACAAAAAAAAACACACCAAACGTTTTTATTGAGAAATGAACAACAATTTTGAGTGTCCGTGCATAATATTTATGTTTGTTTGTCATTAGAAGATGCTTATTTTTGACATCCACTTTCTATAAGAGCTACTTTATTGTTTAATTTCGATTCAGTATACTTACCAGTAAAAAAGTCAGTAAATTCATCAACTTGTATTGTGTTAAGAACATTGCTAATGTCATTTTCTTCTAAAAGGTGTGGTTGTGTCGGTAATCCACTTCCGTTCAGATCGAGCACTTGATCAACTATCTGTATATCTTCAACTTCCAAATTTGATGAATCTGCAGTTATTTCGTCAACATCTAGAAGGGTATACAGTGTATAGCAATAAAACTACCAGGGCGAATATTTTGGAAAGGAACAGAGATTAATTCTGTAAAAGCTTTAGTTTTGGATACGAATTTATTCAAAAAAATACGGACTGGTGGTTTTGAGATTGTTTAACTATTGATTGACCTCCTAATACTGAAAATTGTATTTTGACAGAGCAATGTTTATCCGTGGAAACTCGCAGGCGGTTACATCTACTTAATGTACACATTGATTTTGATTTTTTGGTAAAAAATTATTGGATTTTCTTAAATTGAAAATTTAATATTTATACCAAATACAATTGAAACAAAATATTTTCAGTGATACCCGTTACGCCCACGGGTCCGGGTTATACATTTTGCTACCCGTTACCCGTTAGAAAACATTAGACCCGTTAAACCCCTCTATCTTTTTTATCTATAGAGCTTCAGACCTGCTTCATTTGTTTTTAATTCGAGGTAATAATTTCCGCAATCATTGAAAATAAATATTTAATTTCTATGAAGACACAAACGTAAATATAATATTCTACATCTATACAGTATACACAAAACAAACAAATCTAAGAAGTAAGAAGTACCCTAGTTATGTTATTTGCATTCTGCATACACTCGATTCCTGTTAACAAAAAGTAGTTTTGTAGAAAATTCGGGAATTAAACGAGCTCTATTTTTGGTAACGATTCGACCCGCGGCGGAAAAGTGACGCTCACTCGCAACTGAAGTGGCAGGTATTCCCAAATATCGTTTGGCTACAAAAGCTGTAGCCGGAAATTCCTTTTCATTCACTTGCCACCACGAAATGGGATCGTCGCCTCTTTTAATTTTCTTTGCCGCAAGAAACCGCTCGTATTCATCATCCTGTACCTGCTCTTCACTCTCTGAACTAGAACCTAAATAAGCGAAAGTACATATTAAATTAGTAATTCAACTGCATTAATAATTAAAAATTACCAAATAATTCCTGAAGTTCTTTTTTGTTGCTTTTTGTCTTCATTTTTTCTTCACACAGCTGTTTTTCTTTCTCCTCTTCCCCGACTTCTGCATTCTTGTATTCTGTGTCTAAATGTGGCTGTTCCCGATTTTTATTAGATTTAATTTCTTCGCATAAATTTTTTGACGCAACTCAAAAGTGACGAAGAAAAAATTGATATCTTTAAATCTCGGATCAACTGCCATGGCCTTTGGATATAGGTTATTACGTTCCTGAATTTTGTTTATAAAACGTGTATTTAATCCGGTTATTAAAGCATTTTTAAAGTCTTTTAAAACAGCGCTGTCGTCTTCAGAGTCGTTTGAAAATTTGTCAAAAAGTGCCACTACAATACTTAAAACATCCGATATGGTAACATACTTTTCTGCACAAAACTAATGTATTCGCGATTTTTAGGTTAAGCGTAGGTAAAATTTCTTCCATAAGCGACCACATTTCGTCCTTCAGGTCTAAGTGCATTGCGGATCGTTTTGTTACGTTACTATCACCAAGTACAGCACGCACGGACAATCTAAATTAAACAGAAGAAAAAAAAATTTTATTATAATTTTTACTTACTCTGTAAAGTTTAAACAAAATTTACCTCAATTTATGTAGTCTTTCCAGCATGTGGTATATAGAATTCCATCGTGTGCGACAGTACTGTATAAGTGACAAGGGTTCTTCTTCAACTCCCGTTTCATCTTTGGCGGATTCAAAATGTTTTTGTTTCTTCTTCAGTTCGGAAGTAGCTAAAGTGGCCCACAAGTCTAATGGCAGCATTCACTAACTTAGAAATTGGGGCCTGCGAATCAGTCTTATCTGTACCCATTGCTTTATTGATCACTAATTGCAATGTATGTGCTGCACAAGAAACATCTGTATATTCAGTGTTAACTATTTCTGCCACGTGGGCAATGTTTGCACCGGTATCATGTACTATCGCAGATATTTTGTCCGAAATATTCCATTCAGTAACTACATGTTCAATTTCTTCTGCCAGGTACTGGGCAGTATGTCGTTGCTGTAACTTTACAGTTGTTAAAATCGGCGTTCTGAGTTCCCAATTTTTGTTAAAGTAAGAGGCAGTAACAGCAAAAAATGCATCGTTTGAAATAGATGTCCATGCATCCGTAGTAATAGCAACATATCGGACAGATTTCATTTCTTTCCTGATTTCATTTTGTACATTATTAAATTTTGATTCAGTAATATTCCTAATGGTTTCTGCACAACGGTATTTATAGTTTGGTTCCACAAATGTCATGAACTCACGAAACGATTCTGACTCAGAGAAATGAATGGGTAAATTGTTTTCAATGATAACTGATACCAACTTGTCTGTTATCTGACCTTTTAGAGTGTTGTTACACGGCCGTCCAGTAGTTATCCCCATATCAGTGAGTTTTTGTCTTTTAGGTGTAGAATGAGATGAGCCCGAAGGCCCTGCGTTCTCGATGTCAACATCCTACAGTTGAAGATTTTTGTGCTGCGATCGTAAATGTTTCATCATTGATCTCGTCGATCCGTCATAATGCAAAGTACCGTCGCAATACTTGCACTGCACTTTAATTTCACTTTCGTGTTCGCCGACGAAGGTATTTTTTGTGAAGTGATCCCACACCAAAGACCTTTTAGCCCGCGCCCGCACCATAATAAATTACGCAAATTAATATAACCCGCACAAATAATGCGACAAAACTGCCGAATAAGTAGCGAATACGCAATGCGCCGGGCGTGCAACGTAAATCGTTAAAACATCCCTCCCCTCACATTCCATTTCAGTTTTTTGCACTAAGCTAGACACTTTTCTATTGCATGCTGGGCGAATGCGTATTTGGTGGGAGGACCAATAATTTCACTTTCAGACATCACCAGACAAATTCGTGGTGGTTTTTACGACGGAGTTTAACGGGTCTTAGCGGGTCTTAACGGGTCTCAACGGGTGTTAACGGGTCTCAACGAGCATTTGCAGGGTTAACGGGTATTGAAGTCGGGTACCCGGGTACAAAAATTAACGGGTATCGGGATTCCTACTAGCAACTGTACTTTAGTTGGGGTGGGTGGTCAAATTAATAAATACACGTTGTTTAATCGTTAAAGATACTTATATGGTGAATATATGAATGACAAAAAGATTATAAAGATCTTAATTGTAAATTATACTTTTTCTTAAATGTCAGTGGCGTACTCAATAATTTTTTTACCAGCTTCAAGCGGTAAAATAAAAATATTTTTCGCTGATTTCTATATTGTAATAGAAAAAATATTTATTAGAACTCGCTCGCGTCTGGAAAAATTTTGCGAGTAAATATAATGCGTCGCTCATGTCCTAGTCAAGCAAGTACAAAATTGCCAGTAAGACGCGCCCCATCTTAGATTGGAACCCAGGCTATTCTCATGAAAGGCAAGTGCTTTGATCTCACTATCACCAGGTGCTTAAAATTTCAAGGCGTTTAAAATTTTTTGCTTTAATACTCTTTATTAAATTGACTTCATAAAGTTTTATTAAAATTAACGAATTATTTAGAATTATAGACTAAATAAAAATGCTATTATTTATCAATTCTACACAAGAATAATTCATTTTAATGTATATTTATTCTCAATAACTAAAAAATATACTGACAATTAGTTTGACATAATTGTCACTTATTTAATATTTTAAAAATAATAGTTTTTGGGTGATCAGAATATGAACTGATTGGTGGATTTCATTTTTTGCAGTGTTCTCACTACCTAGAATGGATATGAAATATATTTGTTCAGTTTATTTTTTGATTTATTTTTACGAACTGTTCTACGGGAAATTCCCAATTACAGAACAGGCAAAATATGACAAAACAAATATCTTAGAAAAATACAATGTAAAATATGATAAAACAAAAAAATAAAGATTTAAGAAAAAAACAAACTATTTAAAACGATAAAATAATCAAAAAACAAATGTTTTATGTCCAAATTTCTACTGTTAAATATATCCAACTCAGAGTTAATGCTGTTGCAATTACTACACATGACATAATGAAGATTTGCTTTAAATGTTGGTGTGAGGAGTGGTCAAGTAAACAGTATCATTGCACTTTGAAGTTTGGCGGGGAGTCCTAAAATTTAACATATTATGCAGCAGGTCTTTACAATTTATTTTGTTGGTTATGACTTTATGCAGTGTAACCACTTGTTTCAAGACTTGAAAAACTACGTCTTACTAACAGTGCGTTATGTGGGATTGAACACAATGGCATACATTTTCTTTTTGTAGCCAATATCCATTTGGGTGTAGAAAAAATATATTTGAATCGCTTATTTCAGAAACAACCTAAGTCAGCTTTTGAGATTTCACAAGGTGAAAAAAAATGTTTTGAACTAGGACCAAGCTAAGGTTGTTTCAGAAATAAATGAATATTTTTAAATTGTCATAATTATAATCAAGAATGTTTAGGGGAATTAGGTTCTTTCTATGCTAAACTTGTGTTACTCCAAACTACAATGTTAATGTGATAAAAAACCTAATGTGGACAAAAAGTGACTTAGGTTGTTTCTGAAATAAGCGATTCATTTAGAGGTTTTGCTATATTATTTTCTTGATTAACACTGATGTACTGAGTCATTTGTACTAAAAATTGTATTTGGAATATCATGCTAAATATTGTTTTTTTTTTTGATAGAAAAATATATTTAGTTCTTAATAATTATCTTCTTGATTAAAACTAATCTACTGAATCATTTGTACTAAAATTTAAATCTATAATCCCGTGCAAAATATTGTATGCCTCAAAATTCAAGTATGATGCCAAGAAAAAAACTTTTAACAGTTTTTATCAGAAATCGATTTTTTGTCAGTTTCTAAAAATGCTTATATTTATGCTATTTTAAGATATTACAATAATTAATAAAGAAAACAATACAAGGATACTAAAAGCTTAAATTAAAAAAGAGAATATATGTAAGTTTCTAATTTGGTGCTCAAGACATTTTTGTAAGAGTTTCATTTTGTACATAGTCCATAGAGTGCTACAAAATATAAAATAATTCAGATATACAGGTCCTTCTGTTTGTGTTGTTAAAATGAATTAGCCTCAAGAAATAAGGACAGCAAATTGTACCATTCAGTAACTTGTAAAGAATGCAGATACCAATTGCGTTCTGAGATGCTCAAGAGAAACCTTAATATATTTAGATGACCTGAGGAAGTGTCTGCATGGGGTTGCATGTTTCTTCAGATGATGCTATACAGTAGTTTGTTGTAGAATTGAAAATTACTGAGAAGTGATGTTGGCTAGGAAATCTTATATTCATCTTGACAATTCAGAAATCTCTGACTATGTAAGCAATAGACTACTTGGAAGAGTGGCTGTGTGTAGAACAGGATTAGGCGGGTTCGAATTCCCCCGCGGACAGATTTTTTTCAATTTTTCATTAATTTGTTTTCTCCTTGGGGGTTCAAAAATAATTTTCATTATTTTGTAGGGATCATATTGGATCCGTTTGGGAATTTCCTGGGAATTTAAATTCTAATTAAGCCTTAACAAAATGTTGTCATAATTGTTACTTCCTGCAGAAAAACCCAGCTCATAATGCAGCATATTTAAAAAAATTATGTTTATATTGATTTTTTTAAAAATTATACAATAAGGACAAACACTGAGTACTCACCTGAATTGGAAGATTTGGTAGTAGTTTCTAATAATGACGCAGACATATTCAACCCATCAGATTTAAAAATTATTTTTCTTCTTTTCTTACTCCTCTTTTGAGGCCTAATCATCGCGGATACTTTCACTTTCTTTTTTATCTTTTTTGGTTTCTCTTCTTGAAATAAATTATAATTATCCTAAAATAAGTGGGTTTAAATAAAAGTTGAAATAGGATTTTATTAATTTCTTATAGAAATGGAGTTACCCTTTTTCTTGCATGTTCGGCACACAGAGGCAGTTCGTATGAAATGTCAAGAACAGGAGTTGAGCACTGTGTATTATCTGAAAACTTAGCTGTACAATATTCGAATAACACTTGTTCGGAGTTAAACATAATGTGAATGATGCACTGTTTGGTACAAGGCAGAGCCGGCCTAGAACATTTTTTTATTTCGCACATTTTTGGAGAAATGATTCCACTGCAATTTGTCCTATATTCACTTTTTAATAATGGAGAAACTTTTTTAATAAAATTGTCTGATATATTAAATACTACATTTGGTTTTCCTACATCGCTTCTGGTTAATTGATGAATGTGTCTTCTAAATTCATGTCTGGTTATTTCTATTTTTTCTTCTCTAGATCTATCTTCTAATTTAAATTTCTGAAAATTGATTTATCCAAAAACAAATATAAAAAATAGATTTTTTTTGGCTTACCTCAAGTCCTGCACTAAACCAATGTTGTTGGTAATAATTGTGGATATTGTTGTCTAAGTTCATGTTATGTAAGTCTTTTCAATCTCAATTTAAAAGTAATCATATATCTCTTCCAAATTAACTCTGCAAGAAAACAACTATTCTAGGTATTTAAATTCCTATAGGTACTCTAAATACTTTTAGGTCAAATTTAATACATTAAATATTGAAATGTACACTCTTACAATATTAAAGAAATCAGCTATTGCTAACTTTTTAAAGGATGTAAGTTTCAAAACAACTAATTTTGATTGTAACACTGAAATTCTAACATATTGTAAATGCTAATTAATAAGGGTCCCCGATTTATATTTTAGAGAGCACAATTTGAAATACATCTAAATGTTTCTCTAAATGAAACTAATAGTAATATATTCATTATGAATCATTGATAGAAAAGAATTATAACAAACTAAAAAATAGATATATTCAAAATCACTATTCTTCAAAAATACGATATTGATATAATGATGGCTTGCAATACTTACAATGTGTTTAATTTTATTTAAATATTTAATATTTATGTAGGTACTTTTTGTTTATCCAGATCATATTTTAACTAAAACTAAAAATTCAAATATAAACAACCATCTTCTCAATCTTGGTGACATTGACAGTTGACACTTTTGACAACAATCAGCGGCGAAATTACGGAACACAAGAATAAATGTCACGAATGTCTTTCCTTCAGTACATTAGGGCCCTATTCAGTAATTTATCGTTTATGGACGACATCGTTAAGCTAACGACAGTTCAACCAACGACTTTTATAACGATAATTTTTGAAACTCTATTCAATAACAAAGTCGTTACGTTGTTTCTAGTTACCAAATCTGAACGATGATTTCTAGTAAGTTGGTATTATAATTTAGTGTTTTGTGGTAAAAGAACGTATGTTGATGATTATACCGGGTGTTTAAATTAATTTTACAGTTAAATATCGCCAAAAATATGCATTTTATAAAAAAAAGTATCAGACAAAAGTTTTATAGTTTTTTAGGGGAAACATTTTGGCTAAATTAATTTTTTTATAGCTGACCATAATATGACCATATCGAGGTGGATTTTTTTTTTTTTCAAATTGGAACCCTATTTTTTACATAGGTATCCTTAGAGTTCATAAAAAATAAGAAACTTCTAAAGGAAACATTTTTTTATTGGATTTCTACTTATTGAGTAACATCTACTTGAAAATTTTGCTGCGCGAAAAAAAGTTGGCCATATATTATGGTTTGCTATAAAAAAACAATTTTAGCTAAAATGTTTTACCCAAAAAATTATTAAACTTTGATTTTTTTATAAAAGGCGGTATTTAACTGTAACCCTTTAATTTGAACACCCGGTATATTTGACATTTTTTTTGAACGTAAAATAAAAATTCTACCACACGATCAGGGGGTCGATTCTCGATTCGTAGGAATTCTGTTTCTCGCGGGCCATTTTTGCTGGTCATATTGTATGTAGGGTTTATTTAAATGAGTATGGATACATTAAAAAAAACAAAAAACAACTCGAGAACAGTACAAGTTGTATTTATTGGATTTGAAAAACAAACATCACTGTTAATAAGAATCCAATAGTAAATGATTGAATGGGCAATTCTAACTTTGAATCAGATTTATTTTTAAAATAATTAAATAAATTAGAAAAAAATTCCTTACAAATTTTACTTGCTGTATTAGGTATATGGCAATTTAGTTGTAAAATTTGTAAAAAAGTGTTTTTATTATTTAGAACATATCCTGATTCACAATAAAAAATGAGAGGGAATGCAAAAATCACTATAACGACACTTCATATTATTAACGACAGCTCTTTGGCTATCGTTGATGAACGACAATTTTACAACCATGTTTGTCTATTTTCAACGACAATCGTTGTCTACTGAATAAGAAAAGTCGTCTGTGAACGATTATCGTCTATTAACGACGTCGTTCAGAGTTACTGAATAGGCCCCTAGGACCGATTCCACCACAAAGCACATAGAGGTTCCACGTGAATGACCAAGGTCAAAACCGACAACTGACATTTTTTATGCTATTTGCTCCAAACTCTAGATGGGGCTACTGGTGAAATTATGATTTCTTACTCCATTTTTAAGCCTTATGGGAGAAAAACTCCAAAGATGTGACGTGTATTTATTTATGTTCTTGGTTAGTTTCATTTTTCCGTCTGATTTTAGTGATTTTTTGTTGGCTTTGGCTTTTGGTTTCTGTTTATAGTTTCGTCAGTTATTTGCAAAATTGTGATGTTTCGCTTTTTTATTTCCTACTGTGTTTTACAATAATTTTGGTGCTACGTTGAAAACTTCGAGAAAAACTTCATTGATTCACCATATATTCACCATGCATCTGCATCATAAAAAGACAAACGGGGACAACAACTAATTGATAATCAATTTATCACTGGACTAGATTCCGAAATCTGTATCACCATCTGTATTTGGAAGGAAAATACCTATTTATCATTGAATTAATAGTTAAAAGGATTCACCTTTTAATACAATACCTATATTACATTTGTCCTCAGTTAAAAAGACATTTATAAAATATATAACTTTAGTGTTAATAAAATGTAATATCCTAGTATCTACTTCACATTTAAATTATTGATAGGTATTTTAAAGATTTGAGATTATATTCCCAGACAGCACACCAAATCCTTTGGATATCTACTGAACATCCCAATATCCACTGAATGTCCAGTCCATGGTGGATATCTATTTTATATCCATGAAATGTAATTTATAGACATGCAAATGTCCATAAATAATTGTAATTATATAGCAAATTATTAAAAAATTACGCCATTGTACTCGCCATTGTGGCTAATAGTACCGTTGAGATATTTAAAATTAATTTTTTTTAAGGTGTATTCAATATCCCATGGACATCCACTATAAATATATCAAAGTCTAAGCGCGGACGCAAACCATCGTGGATATCTACTAGATGTAATTTTTGATTTTGCTTCCTAAGTATAGATGGCGATACCACTTTCGTATCTACTCATGCTTAACCCGCCGTAATTGAGTTTGATCGACATTGTTTCAGAAACAGACTTCATTAGAGACTGAAGTCGAGAAGTTCCATTTATTGCTGAAGATTCCTAATAAGGATGATTTTCTCCTTAGTAGGCAAAATCAAAGGCAGATTGTTGGGAATATTTTTTACCTCTATTTTCTTTCGACGTTATTTAATAACCATTGGTTACTTATGAACCTCTACTAAAAATAATTATAAAATATTTATCTGAATTTCTATATCCTGGGATATAGACGGACATTTGGTTGGATATCCACAAAATATATTCTATGGATATGTCTGGGGTTTCTTGTATTGTCTGGAGATACTCATTAGATATTTTGCTGAATATCCATAGGATATCTTCTATATTCTGGATATAGACGGACATTTGGATATCCATATTAGTTCCACGGAATATTTCTGATATCCTGTGGATATATTGGATATCCACAATATATATTCTGTGGATATCTCTGGGATTTGGTGTGTTGTCTGGGTATCTATTTGCTCCAAGTAAGTATTCGTTAAATATGTATTATTATTTGTATTTATTTTTATCTAATAATATTTATTTAAGTTATTAATAAACATATTTTAAAGAATGTTCTATTTTATTATTTATTGATATATCTTACATTTATTTAATAAAAATATGCTGAACCAACTCTCCACATTAGACCCCTTATAACAAATTAATTCTTCAAATTTGGTATAATCGACCTAAATTATTTTGTAAAATAAAAGTTTCGAACTTACTAGTTCCATACTTTATTTTATAAAATAATTTATGTGGAATCATTTAAAATTTAATTTAAAACTACTACCTACTCCTAAAAATTACAATTTGAATTTACCGCCATCTGTCAATTGTCATTTTAGTTCCAGCTCCAAACACAAGGTGGCGCTAATTTGGTTTAAAAGTTTAACATTGGCGTGGGGTCTCTAGAAGATACATGCTTTGTGGATTCCACCGTTGTGTTAAACGGAGTTTAAAATGACATTTTTACATTAACAATGTCATTTTAATCTCTGTTTAACACAACGGTGGAATCGGTCCTTAGGGGCCTATTCAGTAACTCTGAACGACGTCGTTAATAGACGATAATCGTTCACAGACGACTTTTCTTATTCAGTAGACAACGATTGTCGTTGAAAATAGACAAACATGGTTGTAAAATTGTCGTTCATCAACGATAGCCAAAGAGCTGTCGTTAATAATATGAAGTGTCGTTATAGTGATTTTTGCATTCCCTCTCATTTTTTATTGTGAATCAGGATATGTTCTAAATAATAAAAACACTTTTTTACAAATCTTACAACTAAATTGCCATATACCTAATACAGCAAGTAAAATTTGTAAGGAATTTTTTTCTAATTTATTTAATTATTTTAAAAATAAATCTGATTCAAAGTTAGAATTGCCCATTCAATCATTTACTATTGGATTCTTATTAACAGTGATGTTCCTAAAGTAGCACTGCGAAACTGTAACAAAACCTATATTATGGAAGTACCTATAATACTTCTCCGTAACCTACACAAATTTGGTTTGTTTTTCAAATCCAATAAAAAATACATCTTGTACTGTTCTCGAGTTGTTTTTTGTATTCTTTTGGAATAGTTCTCAGTTTTTTTTAATATATCCATACTCATTTTAATAAACCCTACATACAATACGACCCCCTGATCGTGTTGTAGGTTAAGAACAATAATTAATATATTCTGAAAAACAAATGAATATATCTACTGGTTGAATTTTTATTTTACGTTCCTAAAAAAATGTCAAATATACCGGGTGTTGAAATTAAAGGGTTACAGTTAAATACCGCCTTTTATAAAAAAAAAAAACAAAGTTTTATAGTTTTTTGGGTGTTACTCAATAAGTAGAAATCCAATAAAAAAATGTTTTATTTAGAAGTTTCTTATTTTTTTATGAACTCTAAGAATACCTATGTAAAAAAATAGAGGGTTCCAATTTGAAAAAAAATCCACCTCGATATGGCCATATTATGGTCAGCTATAAAAAAATTAATTTAGCCAAAATGTTTCCCCTAAAAAACTATAAAACTTTTGTCTGATACTTTTTTTATAAAATGCATATTTTTGGCGATATTTAACTGTAAAACTTTAATTTAAACACCCGGTATAATCATCAACATACGTTCTTTTATCACAAAACACTAAATTATAATACCAACTTACTAGAAATCATCGTTCAGATTTGGTAACTAGAAACAACGTAACGACTTTGTTATTGAATAGAATTTCAAAAATTATCGTTATAAAAGTCGTTGGTTGAACTGTCGTTAGCTTAACGATGTCGTCCATGAACGATAAATTACTGAATAGGGCCCTTAGTGTCGCTTCTTGGGTAGGTATTCTTTGGTATGAACTGGAACATTGAGATCAAAAGTGCCGACGCAGAGTGAGCGATCTGATTCTTTAGCTATAAACTGTGGCATAGGAATCAAAATGGCCGCGCCCTATGTTGGGCGTGTCCTTTGAATATAATTCAAAGGGCGTGTCAGACCTCTCTCTTGAACCGTATAGTAATCAAAGTATGTGGTTTATGCACATACTTCGATTTTCTCTTACTATACGGAGAATGGTCGCACTGCGCAGCTTTCCGAGTACCTTTTAAAAGGAGATAGAAAACTCCGCCATTTTGAACACTTATTACGTGTTGCCTACATCTTGGCGCAACAGTTTTAGTCACAAAGCACATAGAGGTTCCACGTGAATGACCAAGGTCAAAACCGACAACTGACATTTTTTATGCTATTTGCTCCAAACTCTAGATGGGGCTACTGGTGAAATTATGATTTCTTACTCCATTTTTAAGCCTTATGGGAGAAAAACTTAGCCAAAGACTCCAAAGATGTGACGTGTATTTATTTATGTTCTTGGTTAGTTTAATTTTTCCGTCTGATTTTAGTGATTTTTTGTTGGCTTTGGCTTTTGGTTTCTGTTTATAGTTTCGTCTTAGTTATTTGCAAAATTGTGATGTTTCGCTTTTTTATTTCCTACTGTGTTTTGCAATAATTTTGGTGCTACGTTGAAAACTTCGAGAAAAACTTCATTGATTCACCATATATTCACCATGCATCTGCATCATAAAAAGACAAACGGGGACAACTAATTGATAATCAATTTATCACTGGACTAGATTCCGAAATCATTTTTCACATAAGAGAGTAATACCACCATCTGTATTTGGAAGGAAAATACCTATTTATCATTGAATGAATAGTTAAAACGTTGTATGAATATCTTCATACAACGGTTAAAAGGATTCACCTTTTAATACAATACCTATATTACATTTGTCCTCAGTTAAAAAGACATTTATAAAATATATAACTTTAGTGTTAATAAAATGTAATATCCTAGTCTCTACTTCACATTTAAATTATTGATAGGTACCTATTTTAAAGATTTGCGATTATATATCTATTTGCTCCAAGTATTCGTTAAATATGTATTATTATTTGTATTTATTTTTATCTAATAATATTTATTTAAGTTTAATAAACATATTTTAAGAATGTTCTATTTTATTATTTATTGATATATCTTATATTTATTTAATAAAAATATGCAGAACCAACTCTCCACATTAGACCCCTTATAACAAATTAATATTTCAAATTTGGTATAATCGACCTAAATTATTTTGTAAAATAAAAGTTTCGAACTTACTAGTTCCATACTTTATTTTATAAAATAATTTATGTGGAAATCATTTAAAATTTAATTTAAAACTACTACCTACTCCTAAAAATTACAATTTGAATTTACCGCCATCTGTCAATTGTCATTTTAGTTCTAGCTCCAAACACAAGGTGGCGCTAATTTGGTTTAATAGTTTAACATTGGCGTGGGGTCTCTAGAAGATACATGCTTTGTGGTTTTAGTGGCTGTTATAAATATTTACCCAGATATGTTATTTACCAACCTACACTTTACAAAACCATTAACAAATAATAAATATTTTGAAAAACTTGCTTTACTTGGTGATTTTGTTAAATCTTTCCATTTGTAAGTAACAGTAACTACTTTAATTATGTTCCTATTGTTGTATTCTAAATGCTTTTTATTTTTCAGGTTTCCTAGGAATTTCGAGCACTTAACTTGAACAGTGTTTACAAACCATTAATCAAATTGCTTAGAAATTATTTTTAGCTAAATCCTGTTATGTCTGTACTCAGCATTTTGAGGAAAATGCGCTTATTGCTCTTATGTAAAAAAGGTATGTGATCAATCATGAAACAATTCTTTATAGAAGGCAAATACCAAGAAAATTGAAGCATTTACTTCAATAGATAGGAGCAGTATTAAAATCAAACGAAATAATATAAATGAACATGTAAGTAATATTTTTTACTTTTTGGAACGTTCATATTATAATAGTTATATAGTTTTTATTTATTTCAGGTTTACTACTTTTGGCTCATCTACACACCTGAAAGTAGAGGTAGCCCACAACCTCACTAAGAAAATAGCCCCCTCTGCTAAATAGTTTATCTGGAACAATTAGAAAATGACCTGTAATATTTAATTTTTTTATTTGGTACAGTAAACTGTGTAACAATTTCGGATAAATGGAAATTTCTGAGAAGCAAAAGCAGTGGCGTACTCAGGGGGGGGGGGGGGGGGCAAAGGGGACAATTGTCCCCCACCTAGAAAAGCAAGGAAAAATTAATTGACATTATACATAGGTATATAAAGTGACCAGACTACCAGTCGTCCTGCATTGCATTGAGCAGGACAGTCAAGCATTCATAGACTCTCTGTCCAGCGACTGTGGCGCTTCATTGAACCGAACAATAACTGGTCACTTTCGGTGAGCTCAGGACCGGAGCGAGCGGAGGGGAGAATTTTGGAAAAAAAAGAAGTGTTTTTTTTTGACGATTTTAACGACTTTTGGGTAAGAGGCAAGAGGGTGACGAAGGCGTGATTTTTTAACGATTGCTATACTTTACCTTTACCATATTGCCCCCCCCCCCCCCCCCAGCAATGAATCCTGGGTACGCCACTGAGCAAAAGTACCACTGATCCAGGGACATTGATTTTGTATGTAAGACATACACAGAGGAATCATAACATTACAATATAAAGTCGACGGACTAAAAAAAGCATAGCTAAACCATTGATTGCTATAGAAGCAGAAACTAGGGCAATCTAATGTTAATACAATTAACAAACTTGTGTTATCTTTGAAAACGAGAATATTGGTGGAGGTGGTGGCAGTAATATCCATAAGGATATGTTCTTGAATAGAAAATATTCAGCAATTTCTTACTGTGTAATAACTGAAAGAAGACTCATTTGTAGATGAACAATACATATGTTTTAGTTTAAAATTTAACAACTACATATAACTAATTTAAAAAAAAACAACTGTTAAAATTCAACGTGTCTGTCTCAGATAAATTATAAGATACAAACAATCCAAATATATTTTACAGCTTGCCTGCAAGAGTATACAGGGTGTTTCCGAACTTGGCGTCAAAATTTGTAGGGGTGGTAATTCGCATAATTTGAGAGCGATAGGCAGATTTCATTTTTCTAAAAAACTTATAATAAACGCAATAGAGCCATTATAAAAAAATCAAAGAGCAGGTCCTACCCTGAGCGCGTAGCGCAATTGTCCTCAAAAACAGATGCGATTTGCAATTTTGTCGATTCTAAGCGTAGCGCGCGCGAGTCGAGGCGCTCCTATCGCTGTGCAGGACCGTACTGGTTTATAATTTTTAATTATTTTTATTTTAAATATTTTGGAAAAATGAAATCTGCGAATCGGTCTCAAATTATGCGAACCTAAAATAGGTACTAATTATGTAATTTCGCGTAATATTCTAATTCAAATTTCACATTACTATCAAGTTTCAAAATTCCCTACTTCGATACGGTCAGATAAAACTTGATTATATTAATAAAAACTCTCAAAATATTACTTCTACAAATCTGTATTCCAATGAATAAGAATACAACTAAAAAAAAACAATATTGTTAAAATAAAAGCACAAGTGCCCGATGCTTTATAATAATCCAGAATACCATCGAGTTCCCAGACCTCGGCGAAGCATTCATTTACGCAAATAGTACCACTTGATTTTCATCCACAAAAGTCGTTAACAATTGAAGCCCTTAGGACCGATTCCACCGTTGCGTTAAACGAAGTTTAAACTGACATTTTTACATTAACAATGTCATTTTAATCTCCGTTTAACACAACGGTGGAATCGACCCTTCGTGTAAAAAGCCACAATTTGTCGTGAAGTGACTGTTTTAGCTCAAAACATCTGTTAACAAGGATATTACTAGCCGCACATATAAATTATTTTACCTCTAATCCGAAAGATGTGCTATTTTTCGTAATATTCATATTTGACAGAATTAAAACTTAATTTCTCAAAACTTACTTAATGTGGCATGTAACCAACCTTATTACGCCAAGGTCTTCAATTATTTAAATAATATATATATATTTTTTAATCCGGGCCCGAATTTTCCGTCGAATCTAACAGAGATAAGCACCATTCCGTCTTGCTTGGTTCTCGACCGCCAAATCAAAGGCGCCGACACGGAGTTGTATTGTATAAGCTGTGAAAATACCTCGGTATCATAAATAATCCAAATTTGAAATGGCCATTATATCCTACCTCTATTTTATATAATAAAAAAGTGCTTTGTATAAAAACATTATATTATCTGTCTTGCTGTTCTTTTATTTATGGAAAGCCTGAATTAAGATATTTATTATTTGCAATATCAAGAGAAGTACATTTTAAATAATTTGACATTTAAGAGCCATTTACATATCACAGTTGACATCTTGATACTTGAAAGGCACAGCCAAGAATAATTTTGATTTTTGTCAAATAAAATGGCCGGTTAATTATTCTATGGGGTTGCGTCAGAGAACTAGTAAATTTGATGGTGTTTTTGTGGCTAGGGGCGAAATAGTAGTACGCTTAATAGCACCACAATAAAAAGTCATTTTTAAGAAACTGCTTATATATTTTTCATAAATTGGCAGGCTTGGCAACTAATTTCCAATGAAAATAGCCTCCAAACTGGCTATATGGTTGCAAGTATGAGGGTCGCAACCCGCCTTAGAAATTTCGCCTTTACTATCAACAGCTGTTGTTTGACAGGTCGTTAGAGAATGTTTGCAATTTATGGAATGTGAAGAATGTTAGGAATATTGACGTTAGAAATAATTGAAATTCCTAAAATTGTCACATAAGGAATGCATAGGCGGATTTTAAGAAAATTGTTATTAAAGTAGTTAGGATAATTCTGAAAATCAATAGGGTTCTAAGTTAGAAGTAATTATTTAAGAAAATCAAAACCGCAAGTCAATCAGAACTTTCGTTCTAGAGTTATCGTGCCGGCATACATACATACAGACGACCAGACGAAACATTTTTTTTTTGGATTTACGGATTCAGAATGATCAGAAACATGAAAAAAAGTTTTAAAAAATGAGTCAGAAATTTTTTTCGTCTGCACGAATGCAATACTGAGGCCCCATAGGAAGGGCCTCAGTAAGAAATGAAAAACTAGGACATCTGGCTTTATAATTTAAATCATGCATAATTTTTAAATAGGGTTCGGCAGATGGTGTTTTGTCGAAATTAAAAACATTGTGATTTCATTTACCTGCAACCACTTTCATAGGATGATAAAGGTAAAATAATATTAGACACAAAAAATGTTTTTCATTAGTTTATTTATTTTAAATACAACAAATAATAAGATGAACAACTTTTTTTATTATAACCTGTAGGGGTTATATTATGATAAATAAAATGTATTTTAAATAGATAAACAGCAAGTCGTTTTTTTTGCATATTTTTTCCAAAATGAAAAAAATATTACTGCTTTTATCGGAATTGAACTCGGGTCGCAAAAACCAAAGTTAAGCGCTTAACGACCTGAGCCATGAAGGTTTAAGTCAAATTTGTGCCATTAGCATTTTCTTCAGCAGCTTTTTCAAGATACCGACATCGAACGCTTATCCGCCTGCTGCAAAGTATTTCCATCTTCTATAAGGCAAGAATGAACGATACATTTGCCAGTGCCCCTATGGGTCATCCCCTACCATAAAAATGTGAGAACAGATATGAATATTTCTGGAAAACTCTTTTAAATGTGACCTGCCAGTGCCACGTTCTCTTAATAAAAGAACTAAACTTTTACCTGGTTAAAATTTGGATTCATCTAAGAAGGAATAGAATAATCTTTTAGATGACGTACATAATATTTATCAAAACAGTTTTCCTCAAAATGTCTAGAACACAGTACACTCTTTATTTTGAAGGTTTCCATTCATACAAATGCAATCCATAAATCCCGCATTACAAAGTTCTTTGGAAATCTATAATTCATGACATTATATGTTTAACGTGTTGTAGAAATTAAAACAAGTCATTGGGAAATCTAAGTCAAGAATTGTATCTTTCGCGCTGTTAGAATTAAAAACAAATTTTTAAATGTACACGAATAACATAAAATATTATCTTTAAAGCACCAATGATTTATATAGGCAAAATTACTAACAAGTAAGATTGATTCACTTAGGACCGATTCCACCGTTGTGTTAAACGAAGTTTAAAATGACATTTTTACATTAACAATGTCATTTTAATCTCCGTTTAACACAATGGTGGAATCGGCCCTAAGGCCATTAAAAATGTAATTTTAAGCTTGGCTTATTTATTAACGACTATCGGAGAAAATGGCACTCATCTTATTAGAAACGTAATTTATGATTAAGAAACGAACATTGTAACAACAATCACGAATACGGTCCATGTAATTGTTTACAATAGGTCTTTTTGTTTGGATCGAAAGTGTAGCACCTTCTGAAAATATCGTCGTTTCATGTATACAATTTGTATAAATGGAACGATGTTTTTAGAAGTGGTGTAGCTCAGTGCTACACTTTCGATGCAAAGGAAAGGACCTAAAATTTTCAATAAATTCCGAAACCTACTCATGCTAGGTTGGAAGTGGCAACAGGGCTTACACCGGCATGGATAATTACGTTGTTTATTATAACCGCACAGCGTCTTACACATTTATTCATTAAAATAAGTTGTATCTCCGTAAAATTCTTCTCTTTATCCCCTTTCTTACTTTTCACCTTTCGTCTCGGCATCGTGAATATTACATTTTATCAATGAATGGTTATATCTCTGAGTAGGACAGATGTGTCCGATGTGGATAAACAAACGCTTGAGATGTAAATATTTTTTAATTAAAAAACCGACTTCAAAATCGTGCAGATGCCCTTAAAAATTGAGATTTTTTATTTTCTCTGAGATCATCAGATCCTGACTAATTGTATACGGAACTACCTCTGACGGCCTGAGGTATCCCCTTCCTAACAAAAAAAAAAAAGAATCATAGAAATCGAACAACCTGGTAAAGAATTAACGCTGAAAATACATAAAAAATGAAGAGTTTGATGATTTTCTCATAGACTCCCATCATTAGATCTTGACCAAATTTATATGGGACCACCCCCGAGGTATCCCCTTTCTAACAAATCAGACAACTTAGCAAAGAATTATCGCTGATAATACATAAAAAATATTCCAATGAATTAATTCTAAGTCTCTTCAGTATATTAATTGAAGCCCTTGGTGTAAAAAGGATGCAAGCCATAATTTGTCTTGAAGTGACTGTTTTAGCTCATAACATCTGTTAACAAGGATATTACTATATAGCCACATACAAATTATTTTACCTCTAATCTGAAAGACTATTTTTCGTAATATTTATATTTAAATAATTTTATTTATATTTGACAGATTTAAAACTCAATTTCTCAAAACTTTTTCACCTCTGAGTAAAGTTGAAAGTAACTACTTGCTGATTAGACTGTAGGGTTACTTGACAGATTAGCGAAATATAGCCAGTCTATAAACAGTCTAATGAACAAGTAGTTACTTTCTAGAGGTGAAAAGACTGGCATGTAACCTTATTACGCCAAGGTCTTCAATTGACGAAAATTTTACTGTTGGCGATTCAAGCTACAAATGGTGGGAAATTTTAAAACTATTTTTAATAGATTTTCTGAAAAATGTCGATGGAACTGCATGGCCATTCTTAACTGTTAAAAAGGAAAGAGCTTGTCAAATCGGCACCAATTTAAATATTACTACAAATGTCGGCCATTTTGAGCTACATTCCCATACAAACCTAACTGGCCTCTGGGGTTAAAATTCACTCATAAAAGAGTAAATTATGGAGAGTATTATGTAGTAATCAAAGTTTCAAAAGTAGGCCTTAAAAAAATTGACGCATGTCAAAGCATACAATTTCCATTTTTTAAGTGTCAGTTTGGATTTATTTCAGAGCCGTGCGCAGTTATGTATTTTTTAATCTCTTTTTACTTCGATAGTGTTGGTGTAAATTTTGTCGGGTTTGTAGGATTTGAAATAAAAAATTAATTGTAATGAAAATTTCTTTAAAGTACACATACAAAAAAAAACTATGTCACAGCAGGAGTAAAATGATAAAATGAATAAACTTAGCTATAGATCAAGGCGAACTAAATCATGATCATACCATTAGGGATCATTCAATAAAATTTAATTTATAATAATTAGATATCGATTAACAAATATAGACTTACAATCCTGCACAGGTAACAGCAACATAATCAATAAAGTAGTAGTAGTAATAAGCGGTACACAGCTTGTAAATGCTAGTTTATGTTTTAAAGCTTGAATCATACAGTATACAAGGTGGTCACTTATTCTAAATGAATCTATTTAAAAGTATATAGAATACACAAACAATTTGTCATAAAATGTACAAAAATTAAAAGTCTCCAAAAAGAAAAACAAACAAAAATGTGATGAGTTTCAGAAAAAGATAGAATACTAATATTTAAGTAAGATACCAATAGAAGCCCTGTGAAAAAGTGACCACCCTATATACAAAAATCCCACCGTTTTTAAAGCAGCAAATATATGAAGATTAACTCAAAATTAAAGTGAACTGTAAGCTGTTACATGTCTCTTACAATTACCCTAACTAATATAACTAAATATATCTTAGCTATATAGCTTATAAAGCTGTACACCTTAATGATCTTTGCTGCAACTCTGATGATAATATTAAGACAGAACTGAAAATGTTAGGTAGTAAAAATATCGACATATAGAAAAAAAGTTACAACAAAAGATAATGAGGATATTCGCTGACTTGACAATGAGGTTAGAAGCAACTACCCTCGGGCGGCTGTGTTAGCTTCATGTTTTCTTTTAATGTCATTAATCGACGTAATTCCTGTAAGACAGTTTTAATGGTATAATCTCTTTGCCACCTACACAATACTGGGACTTGCCTATTGTCAACCTAAAACAAAATAAGTTCATTCCATTACATCAAGTCTTGAAGGAATAGGGATCAATATATTTTAGAAGTTTAAAAATTGTACCTAAACTATTTTTAAGAAAAGAAGACAGTGAACGTCATTTCTCTTGTCGACGGATAAACACGAAAAAACTAAGAGCAAATTATTTAAACTTAACGTGCAGGGGAAACTAACTTTTAAAGGTTGACAACACGAGGTTGCCGATATGACAGCGAAAATACTTGATTCATCAATCAACATAAGTTTGCAGGTTAGGTCGTTTTGTTTGATTTGTTGTTTTCAGTTTTCTTTAAAATTTACAAGCAACAGTATTTTTCATTACTAATTGATTGTGTCAATTTTCAGTGTGAAAATTCAAAAACATTTTAAATGCCTAAACCTTTAACCAGCAAATGTCAAGAAATGGTAACAGCTCTGTTAAACTATTTTCATCGAGAATGTGAAAATGAAGAGCTTCCACTTACTTCCATAAGAGACGTAAGTAATCATACTTACATCCAATAATTTTTTTTAATATGTAATAACATGCTGAATGAAACTTGAGCACCTATGATATATAAAGTATATAAATATTATATATTTCAGAGAGTTGTAGATGTTGTACAACTAAGTCTTACAATGGTGAATCATATTGCAGCCAAGCATAACAGAGGTTAAGTTCCAAAAAGCCCACCAAAGAAGCGAACACATTCAAAAGCTATTGTTAGAATTGATGTCTGATCAAAATGCTTTCCGAAAAGTTATTTATGAAATGTACAGAAACAGTGTGTATCAAACATACTATAATCACATCATTTAACATAAATATTGTTTTCAGAGGAACACATAACCTTACAAATATTAAAACAAAAACTTCAGGAGCGTGAACTTTGAAAGGTTCTATATAATAACTATGGAGAATTAAAAAAAAAATTGGTTTTAAATACAATACATGTTGTGGTTTAATGGAGTTACCACATATTGCTTTTAAATGTATAGATTTTTTACACAAATATGTTAAAATCAAAAGGGAAGGCTTGTATCAGTTTGTTTTTTGGATGAGACATGGATATTTAAAGATGGGACAGTTGGACGTTCCTGGCAAAACTCTGATAAGAGAACTGTGAGGAAAACCAAAGTTGGTGGTGCAAGATACTTAAGCATAATTGACAAGCCACATTTTTTAAAATAAAGGCATTTTTACTTCATGACAATAATAAATAAGGTTACAAAAGCCATAAACTAAATGGAAATTTACCAACAAATACCATCATTAGCCGAAAAATGAATTTATTGCCTTTTAACAAAGTTGTAGTAGTTTTAGAAGTTTGTTTTAACTATTTAAGACATATTTGCTTAATAAATTAATGTTGTGACTTGTCATGTTATTATAATAAGACAGCCATTCAATTATATTTAAATCTAGTATTTAGTTTAAAATATGATTTTTCCATTTTTTTTTTAATTTAGTGATGGCATATTGTTAAATTTTTGGTACAAGGCTTTATTTTGTTATTTTAAGTATATAGTACTATATGCAGTTACATCTTCTGGATTTGTTTCTGGATCAGAGTTGGTATTTTCTACTAAGACACGAGATGGTGATTACCATGGTGAAATGAAAAGAGAAAACTTTTTTCATTGGTTTAAACATCAGATTTTAATGAACTTAGAAAACCCTTCTACAATTATTATGGATAGTACGGTGGTCAATAAAGTGCCGACAACAGCTGCCGAAAATGCTGATATAGAGAACTAGTTAACTTGGTCAAAACACTGTTATTAAATTTGGTACAAATGTAAGTTATCGTAAAAATTTCTAAGTGTATTATATTAATATTAAACTAATCCATATTAGAGTTTAAATCATTAAATTAATAACGTTAAAAAAGAAATTGAATAACAGAAAAACTCTACTTTTTCCAAACATTTTATAGCTGTTATTAAATCATTTACTGTAACAACAGGTGATAAGGTGTCCCCAAAAATAAAAAAAAATAAATGTTCTACAAAATTAAGCATTTGAAGAAACAAACCACCAGAAGTATATGAAGCTGATATATTATGGCAAAAAAGTATGGACATAAGGTACTTTGACTACCTCCGTACCATTGTATACTCAATTCTATTGAACATATTTGGGGCACAACTAAAAATTATTATAGCAATAATATTTTAGAAAAAGTACTCCTGATATTTGGCTAAGAACAGTTCAAGACACTGAAAAAATAACACAGGATTGGTGGGATAGGGAAGTGGTATTATTAATTTTGATGAGGATTCCCTAGAAGATTAGTGAGCATTCTATAAAAATCAGCTTTGAGAGAGCAAGAAAAGTTCATAATTATCATGTTCATTACTATCTCTTAGTTAGAAATAACCAAATATAACAATAACAGAGGCTGGCAGTCTCTACAGCATGTAACAAAATTATAATGTCAATCATGAGAAAATTGTATCTTGTTGGTAGTAAACCTGAGCCAAGCACCAAAAAAGCGATAATTAAAAAAATATATTAATTTTTTTTTTGAATAATCGAAAATTTTTAAATTGGTATGATTTCATATATTTAAATAAAAATTACAAAACTACATAACTATTAATTTTAATTTGAATCTTAAAATACTTTTCTTACTATTGAAAATAGTTTATAGTAAATATTTTATTGTTCTATAGACTAGCACTTTAAAGTTCATAGCACATTAAAAGTAAAAAAAAAAACAAAAGAAACGTTTGGTAGTAATAACCAAGAAAGACCATGGCATAACAACCCAGAAACGAATAATTATGCAGAAAGAACACTGCCACAATGTTATCTTTATTTGAAGAAAAAAAATTCTGATAATGCCACAGGTTTTTTATCAAGTGAAGTCTGCCATCTTATCATAAGAATACTTTATAAACATGATATCCTTTAAAATATGCTTCAGCAGAGGAAATTTTATCAGAAAGCCAGGTGTCAGTAATAATTAGTCCTTTTAGTTTTTGATTGGCCAACGTTTTGGTAAAAAACATGTAATTATGATAAAGTTACGTTTTATTAAAAAAAAAAAAAAATATATATATATAAAACTGACACCATAAATATAAGATATGACTAGTAAGAGCATAGAATATAGGTACTTAGTTCATCATTATATCTTAAATTATTGTAATTTGGTACTCAGTCGAGTAGAGATAAACTTCACCTAGGATTTAAAAATAAAGCTTTTATTATTATCATTAACAATTTTTAGAAACCTGTTGCCAGTTTCAATAAAAATCAAACTTATAATTCATACATAAAGTTTCAGTACCTATCAAAATAGAGAGTACTATATAAAAACTTACCACTCCAGTATTACTGTTGATACAATTAATATTAATTCTAGAAATGAATTTTGCTGTTGGTGCATCATCAGGGTACTTTTGGCCACATTCTATTTTAACAGAGTACATTCTATTTTCATACGGTGTACGAGGTGGGCCAATTATCATGCCCATCCAATGTGTGAGAGTCATATCATCATCGTTTTCTAATCCCCAACTGATTGTACCATCAGAAACACCCTTTTGGCCAGCTTCTAACTCCTCTAGCAATCGAAAATTTCTAGGAACGACTGTAAAACGTGATTATATCATTTAGAATGATGAAAATCGGCAAAACTTCGTGCACTTACCAACACCAGTTGACGGGGTCGCCATTATAAAATATTTACACAAAATTACTTTTCGAGAGTTTTCAAATATGTAGCCCACCTATTGTTTTCCAGATTATTAACAGAAAAAAAATTAAATATTATTTGAAGTTATTTAATGGAAAACACTACAATAAATGCACCAAATACCAAATATAAAGGCAAAATCTACAGCCTTCAAGAACAGATAATTGATGAGTGATAGAACATGAACAGAACAGAATTGACAATTGACAGAGTTACAGTTTTGCATCAAAAATTGTACTAAACTAGTTTTTTTAAACCAACTGGTTTTAATTTTACTAATCTAGGACGTTTCAAAAGAATCAAAATTATATTAATTTAGGCCTATTTTTGTTTAGGTTTGTTCTGATCTTCAAATAATATGTTTATTTTGCGAAAATATCAGATTACTTTAATAAAATCGTACTAGATTATGTTTTGAACAAACGCAATGACTTTGGACAACTCAACATAGCAATTTTTTTACAAGAGTCTTTTGAATCGATTATGTTCAAAAATCGAAATTATACCGATGACTCCAAAAATGCACAAGAAAATATTGTGAGGAGCCAATCCACAACAAGAAATCATTATTATCCTCTTATTTTTATTAAAGTATCGTTGAATCTGCAGAACTAGGAGTTAACTCGGGGTAAAGAATCAATCCGTTGAACAAATTTCATTTATTGTCAACTGTCACCTGTCAATGATCTGTCCTGTCATTTGTCATTCTCCTTTCTCGTTCATCGTGGATTCATGTTGATGTTCACTTTCACGAGTAATTTTTTTAATAATTCTAGACTGTTAATTTGTCATTTCGAAAATGGTCAGTTCATAAATATTCCTTTTTTCTTTCTTACCAATAAACTGTTTTTCATTTTAGCCTAAGCATAAAATTAATAAAAAAGAGGCAGTTACCTTTCAACTTGTCCATAGAAGTCAGCAGGATCCTTTAATTGCTGATGAAGATGCTCCACAAAGGGTACTTATACCGGTTAAACAAAACGAGACCAAAGGAAAAAGCAGACCTTCGGCGAAAAATGAATTTCCACAGGAAAATGAGGATTATTCTGACGAGGAAGACTTGAACCCTAAGAAATCAAAAGAAGTTAAATTTAAAGTGGAATTGCCATCTGTAGTATTTCCTTCTGAAGTTGAGGAAGAAGTGGGTATGCTAGGAAAAGCAGCTCCAGTCTCAGGTGAGTTTATTGTTATAACAAACCTGATACGCCACCTTTTATCCCTAAATTTCAAAAATGTATTAATCTAGTTAAAATATCTAAGGTACTGTCAGATTATCTATTAAAACAACTCCAGGACCAAATGGTATACCTAACATTTTCTTCAAAAATATATCTATACTCTGATTGAACCATCTTATATTTATTTATTTAACAGATTTGGATATACCATTTTATAAAAAAAAAGAATATGCATGAGAATATTAAAAGAGATAATATAGATATCAAACAGCATTGGATAATACAATAATTAATAAAGAAAACAAAAGGATACTAAAAGCTTAAATTAAAAAAGAAAATAATACATGTAAGTTTACTTAAAAATGTAAGTTTTCAATTTGGCACTTAAAACACATTGAAGACAAAGGCGAGTCAAATGTTTCTATGTTAGCACTTTGATTATTCGCAATCCTAAGTATTTTTCTAAGAGTATTTTGTGCATCCTCTGTAGAGTGGTACGAAATATAGGTAAAATATTTCAGATATACGTGTCCTGTTTATGTTAAAATTTACTATCCTCGACAAATCAGGACAGCAAATTGTACCATTTAGTAACTTGTGAAGAGAGCAGACAACTAATTTCGTTCTGCAATGCTCAAGAGAATTCAAATTAAGCCTTAACAAAACGTCATTATTGTTACTTGCTGCAGGAATACCCATCTTATATGCAGCATATTTAAACATTTATGTTGAACACTTTAAATTATATTAACAATATATTATTATATCAATTGAAAATGATTGGAAGATCTCTTGATGAAGCCTAACATGTTCAATGCCTTTGAATTAATTAAGGAATAATGAGATTGGAATGATATTTATTATCTAATGTAACACCAAGATCTTTAATAGTGTTTTCTGTATGAAGTGGATTTTTGTCTAGTGTGTAATTGAGCTGAACTGTATTGTTATTTCTGTGAAACGTGATTTAGTGACATTTCTTTGGGTTTAACCTAAGTAGATGTATTTTACACCATCTAATGAGGTTATCTATATCAAATTGAAGCAATCTGGCATCCTCAATGGTTTTTAAAGACCTATAAAGTTTAAAATTGGCTGCAAAAATTGCTTTATGTATAATTTAATGGAATCTGTAACTGTCCTAACATTCTGGAGCAAATATATCTCAGAATTCCTTCTAGGCTTTGAGAGCAAATAATTCGTTTTTTAACCCTATGTATTCTACAAACTACGACAAACACTCAGCTATTATCAGAACACTTAACATCCTAAATGATTGTAATAACATTGATATTTCCAATGACTCCTACAATTTGTATAAGGTTGGACTTTTTGACCAGCACTCCTAGGATAAATTTAGACATAAAATGAAACAACTGTAATTTTTTAAACTGTATTCCACTTTCTCATTAGTCATGTCTTATTTAACAATGTAATAAATAAACATTTTCACTAATTTTTAAAAATAAGATCAACTTTTTTTAATTTGAAATATATTTAAACTATATCTTCTCTCAGAGTTGTTATATTTCATTTTTCTTTAACAGGGTTACAGTTACATTTAGACCCTGATGTAGTAGCAGCCATGGATGAAGATTTCGATTACTCTGATCCTGAAAATGAGCTAGAAGATAATTTTATTGAATTAGCTAATGGAGTAGGCGATTCAACTGAAGAATTTGATGAAAATATTTTTACTGATTCAGAAGATGATAGTTTTGATGATGATGATGACAGGTGGACTTTCGATAAAGAGAAACCTAAATCTAGGTTTGCTCATACTATGGATTCAATTACAAGTTGTTCTACTATTAGAAGAAATGATAATTTGCGTCTGCTTGATGAAAAATTTGAGAAGGTAGTTGATTATATTGATAATAAAAAACTTAACTCACAAGTGTCTTATTTTAGATGTTTATTGGATATGAAGAAAACGAAATTGGTGCTTTAGATTTGGAAGAAATTGAAGGTGATGTATCATCAAATATACTACTCGATTCTGCTTTAGAAGAATTTAATAAAACCGAAACTAATTTCGAAAATGACAAAAATATAAATAAAAATTTAGCAGCAATAGAAGAAATTTCTGATGATGAAGATATTGATAAAAAATTGATGATAGTTCAGAGTTCGAAACGCAAATGGGATTGTGAAAGTATTTTAAGTACATATTCGAATATTTATAATCATCCTAAAAAAATAGTTGAAGGAAATGGTAATAAGATTCGTATAAACAAGAAAACAGGCATTCCGAGCAATGTATTTGATAAACACGGTCTAACAACTAAAACTTTAGACAAATTGAACCAACAAAATGAAGAAATTAAATCAAAATCGATACCAGATCATACGTCTCAATTGTCCATGTTATCACAACGCCCTAAAGATGAAACTGCAGAAGATAAAAGAATTAGAAAACAGAAACTCAAAGACTACAGAAAAGAAAGAAGGGTCGAAAAGAAAATTAACACTTTAGCTTTTAAAGACGAATCTAAAAAGCAAGTTAAAATAGCTATAAACAATAGAAATAATGTACAAGGAAATAAACTTTTATAAGAAATACAATTATTTTGTTGTTTATTTTGCTCTTTACAAATTTGTATTCCTTATTCTAAATTTTGTAACATTATGGCGCCCAACGTAAAATTAAGGGTAAATAATATTAGATTGACAAATCATGATACAATAAGTCATAGAATTCACTGTTAAGGTAGTTCACTCGCGACAGTGGTATACAAAATATCGCCCTATAGTGAATACCAACCGTTCGAGATTCTTAAATCTAAAGAAAGGCTATTTTTGTAACACAACACATGTGATCCTATATAGGTACAAATATGTCATATCGCGTAAAATCCATCCGGCAACGTCGTGAAACATCAACTGTATTCCTAAAGTGAAATAAATGTAAATATCAAAATGTTTCATTGGCAGGTTCAATTGCGAGATAAAGGAAAATTTGTTAAGCAGAACGTCCTCAACAAACGCAAAAAATCAATTTTGGCTATGAATAATGCCAAAAAATTGAGAAAGGAAACCCCCAAAAACCTGTGCGGTAGTCGACGCATCGTGGAATTACAGGATAACATTTAAAATGTTGCAGGTGTGAAAGAGTTCTTTTTATTGAAAATATTACAAATGAAACATGAAAGGGCCTTTATTCAATTTTAAATGTTAAACGTAATATTGAAACCATAGTACCTACGGGCAAAGTTCATAGAACAGAAAGTGAAGTTAAGCATTCAGATGTCAACACTAAAGCAGTTCTAGGTAAATTTAAAAAAAAATACATAAGTATTTGTTATGTTTATAATTTTTTATTATAATTAATATATTTTTATTTATTTAAAGGTGCTGTCCATTCAGGGTTTGGTCAAACTGCTTTAAATAAATTTCTTGCTGTCATGAACGTTCCTACGATATCATCAATACTACAGAAAATCATTACATTTATTTGTATTTTTTTATAACTTCCTCATATTAGTAAGTTAAAATTTTAAATTACTTTATATTCATTTTTTTTTTGTGTAACGAAGGCATGTTTAAATAAAATTATATTTATCTTTTGCATATTTATTTAATTTTGAAGACATGTTTAAATACAATTAAATTTAAATCGTTAAATCATATCAACCTAAAGTATAAACAACGTCCCTTCCCCAGAAGGCCTCGATAAAGTGATAAACTTGACCTGTCCGCGGCAATAAAAAGGTTGGGAAGCACTGATCTAACAGACATTTGAATTAGCGGGCGTTGAAATCGTACATCGTCTAACGTCGTTTCAGTTTGGCAGACTTCGGCACGGTGTTTGTGTGCGTGCGACTAGACGTATGCGTGTAGACTAGCTGCTAACTGATTCTATCTCTTTTAGACACAATTTCGGAAAAATTGAATTTGAAAATTAATAATGATTCACAAGAATCCACAACAAAATATGGGACCACCATTGACGCGGTATTTTTCAGATATTTAGAGGATATCAAGTCTCAAACTTATGTTTCTTATTTCAGTTACCATAAACCTATAGTTTCAATGATAAAAATTCCTGAATAACCTACATGTATTGTAAGATAATAAAAATATTTTAAACAATATTAACTTCTCATTTATTCAATAAGAGAAAAAAAATTGTTTTCTTATCGGTCACCACGCTCAAAAAGTGTAACTTGAATTAATATCAAAGAAAAAAAATACTGCATAAATAAAATAAATAAATAATTATAATTGCATAAGTTGATAAAGAATGCTATGCAATAGCTTTACCGCGGCAGTCCCCGAGTGCCACACGTATTTTTATTTTAAATTCACACTATTGTGATTTTATAAACCATTAGGAATACAAAGTGGGTTAAATGGGAAAAAAATATTCCAAATTTCTGCTGTTTCAAAATTAAAGAAATTTTATCCAGTTTCCAAGATATTTGAAAATTAACTTAAAATGAAAAAAATATATTATTACAAAATTTATTTTGTTTGCAAGTGCAATATAGATATATTTATGTTAATGGATTGTGGTGCATTGGATTATATTAATTTAATTAGCTTTCACATGAAGTATCGCACTTTGCAATACGTAACAGTTTTTATCCCACTAGTGGGCGCTAAAATCAGAGTTAACGCAATAGTCATTGCTGAATTTCTTGTGAAATTACTTTTTTGATATCATACTTCTTGAAACTTTAGTGAGAGGAGAATGCCATATGACAGTTAAGGATATGATAGAAAAGTGTCACCCTTGAAATAAAAATCGACCAGATTGTCTATTGTCTTTTTTTTTATTAAAGATATTTCGAGATACGGCTGCTGACAGCCCTTAATCAGACATTAGAAATCCATTATAGGCTTTAAAATTCAGATTACTTTTGTGGCTATTATTAGGTAATACCGTCGAGTGAAAGCCCACTCACGCGACATGTCGCGCGCGACTGATCGCGCGCGGCAATACTTTTGATGTTTTTAAATGACTCAAAGCCCATTAACGCGGTTCTGTCGCGTGGTCATTAACTGGTTGGTTTATCTATTAATAATTGAAAGAAATTGGAGTCAGCAAAAAATTGCATAAAATTACTTGTTGACGTGTCTGGAATACGAGTTATAAGCCAGCAAATATCGGGAAAATTAAAATCTCCAACTGCAATTGCATTTTGGAGTGTTGAAAAGTTATTAAGTTTATCAATTAATAGCTTAGTTGAATCTACGCAGGAATCACCAGGTCTATAGATACAGGCGAAATTAATATTGAAGAGACCTTTAGAAACGTTAAGCAGTAAAATATCTATACCTGCTATTTTTGGGATGTCAGTGGTAATTGAGAAATTTCGGATTATTTCTTCACAAATATATATACAAACTCCGCCACCTGTTTTCAATGGTCTATCAGATCGGAATATGGCGTATCCATGAATAGAAACAAGCGAGTCTGGATCTGATGGTTTTAGCCAGGTTTCCGTGATAAATATTAAATGCGGTTTGAGATCTTGAACATTACATAAAAACTCGTCAAATTTGGCCTCAAGAGAATCCAGGTTAGTATATAAAAATGACCAAGAAGTAATAGTGGCAGAGTTAGACTTGAAAGTTAAAGTTTTTAACAATTTTTGGCACATCTTGCAAATACTTAATGGTTATGTCTGTTTCTCCATTTTGCTTTCTGTTTTCTAGTTTGACCCGTAAATCTTTAATAACTTGAACTTGAATAGACGTTTGATCGGTGATTACTGAAAAGTTTTTAGTTGTGGGGTGTTCAAGTAGTTTCTTTTTATTTCTTAATACAGAGCGGGCATCATATTCATTGGGCAAGACAACTTTAATCATACGTGGGTACTTTGAGTTTGACTGGGGCTTGCCTAGTCGGAAAAACGCTACGGGAATGGAAGAGCAGCCAACAGATTGTAAAACTTGTTTAACTGCAACTTCGTTATGCTTCTTTTTAGTGTCGTTATCACCAGGTGCTTCAGTAATTCCATGCACTATAACATTCTTAGCTTGGTTCATTCTATCAAGTGCTTCATGAGCAATTTTATCGCAAATTGTGGGGTAGTTAAATGTTCAAAGTTGGATAGTTTTTGATTAATTTCACCGAATTTTATTTTCATTTCATCTAGTTCCTTGCTTAGGTCATTTTTAAAAGACGCTAGGAGGGTTTTAATATCCCCAAATTGATCCAGACTAGCGTTACATGCCGAACAAAATATTTTTAAACATTTCGCGCGGTTTCGCGTGACTCGATCTTCTGCTGATAGTCCAGTGCAGGCGAGGTGGATAGGCCGTTTATAGATACTATTTTCGTCCAATTCGCGCAGTTGACTGTGGGCATCGTGATAATAAGTAAACGATGAAATTGAAATAGATTTGTTAACAAATATCAGGTTTTTAG
Organism: Psylliodes chrysocephalus; assembly: GCA_927349885.1. Lineage (NCBI taxonomy): Eukaryota > Metazoa > Arthropoda > Insecta > Coleoptera > Chrysomelidae > Psylliodes > Psylliodes chrysocephalus. The sequence goes on from OV651818.1 coordinate 62,036,812, forward strand.
CACAAAAACTAAGATGTACACCTTACCAATTGCACTTTGTAGATGTTTGTAAAATTTGTTGGTAACACAAGACTATAGAACACAGTTCGCACTCACAACAAAAGTTTTTTTTGTTATGTAAGAATTTTCATTTCAATTTAAGTTGTGTGCAGGCCGTTGGAGTCTATGCCGGTCGGCGTAGCCAGGTATGGGTTGATATTTTTTGGTGCTTTTTCATCTTGTTGTATATTCACGGGCTGGCAGGCATGCTCGTGCGCATGAAATTTGTTACTATGAATACCGCTTTGTCTTGCAACAGGGCCTCGTTAGGGTCAATGATATATAGGGTGTACCAATAAAAACTCCCAGGCCGGATATTTTGGTAATATAGATATTTTAATTCTGTAAAAGCCAGTTCACAGAGCAAGAGAGCTTCAGTTTTATATAGATTTTATCAATCTATATAAACTATATATGTTTCATTGGCCCTTTTAAGACAACAGGCCCACAGGTTTGCCATATCATAATCTATCATTACCCACGGGCAGCATTTTGACAGGAGTTCGTTGGAATGCCTAATTGTACTTTTTTCTCCAAATATGACTTTACTAAAAAAAAGTAAATAAGGATATAATTTTTACATAAGAAAGTAAAAAGTTGTAATTATTTATTTATTATTGAAATTTGCTTTTATTTACATAAAGTTTCCTTTTAAATATTTTTTGGTTCACTTAATAGTACATTATTCTGAATCTAATTTATTTTTTTTTTATTTCCAGAGTGGTTTACCAAATCACAATAGTGCGCATTTAAATTATAAACACCCTTTATATACAGGGTGGGCCAACGAAAACTTTATACCCCTATTTTCCGGCTTTAAAACGAAAATCGGGAAAAAAGCTCGAACCCGTCGATTTTTAATTCGAGGGGGAACAACTTGTTTGGTTTTTTTATCCATGTAACTTTAACCCTCTAACAGGGGGAAGCACAACCCCCGGTTTTTGAAAAAGGGCGAGGGGTGTTGCAATACCTCATTTTGAAGATCTGATCGAGTACTATCTGACCCCAAAATTTCGCGTCAAAATTTTTATCGATAACAGCTAAAACAATGTGGAAAAAATGTCTACTTAATAACAAACAAAAAGAATACTTCTGTGATTAGTTTATTAAATGCTGGAAATGGTCACCATTCACTTCCATGCAGTAAAACAATTTTTGTTTACCTTAAGGATAATTATTCTTATCAGACTGGTATTTGAGAAGTATTTATTTTTTATTTTATGGATGCACCATTTACTCGATTTACCTCAGTTCATCGTCAATTTTTAAGAACGTTGCCATTTTTTAGTAGAATTAAAATGGTATATTCCGTGGGGGAAAGGGTGGAAATTATTAAATTGTTTATTAGAAATAACAAGCGACAGCGACCTTATTTAACGAACGTCATCCTGAAAAAAATGTCTCCGCTGCTTACGTTTTGCAACTAGTTTCCAAATTTGATGCCAACAAGATGATCGTACAACCTGTTCGTCAAATTTTGGATGAGAATTTTTCTCAAAGCTGGATTGGAAGAAGGGGGCATATTGAGTGGCCACCCAGGACACCTGATCTGAATCCACTGGACTTTTTTCTAAGGGGTTATCTAAAATCTAAGATTTACACTACCAAGTCCGAATCACTGGATGATTTGCGAAATCATATAATCAATGAATGTCGTCAAATTACACCCAACATGTTACGTAATGTACGGGAACGTTTTGAACAAAACTTATGTTACTGCATGGAAGTGAATGGTGACCAGTTCCAGCATTTAATAAACTAATCACAGAAGTAAGTATTTTTTTTTTTGTTTATTAAGTAGACATTTTTTCCATAATATCTCTTTCACTGTTTTAGCTGTTATCGATAAAAATTTTGACGCGAAATTTTGGGATCAGATAATACTCGATGAGATCTTCAAAATGAGGTATTGCTACACCCCTTACCCCTTTTCAAAAATAGGGTGTTGTGTTTCCCCTGTTAGAAGGTTGAAGTTACATGGATGAAAAAACCAAACAAGTTGTTCCCCCTCGAATCAAAAATCAACGGGTTCGAACTTTTTTCCGATTTTCATTTTAAAGCAGGTAAATTGGGGTGTAAAGTTTTCGTTGGCCCACCCTGTATGTACATGCTATTATCTCCATGGTACAGATTCAAGTTTCCATTTTTGATATCGGCTTCCATTGCATTCTGCCAATACCAATTCAGTTGCTGTATTGGTTTTCCTTTTTACATCCAAACACTTGTTGTTGCTGACGTGACGAATTTCTTGTTTCTAAAATAATCGAATTATTATTGAACAATAATATTTCTAGAGTCAACGTGCAAATTTGTAACTTATTTTCTTTTTGCATAATTCATTTTTAAAGTGTACAAATCCGCATGTTGGATCTTTACGACTATAAGTAACAAAACAAAATACAACAAAAACGAACATAAAAAAATATTTGTACTAAAAAATATATAATATACCCATCCGGCAGAATAAAGATGATATGTTTAATTATATTTGAATGTAAGACGGATAAAGAGATCAATAATTGATTTAACTACGCCCTTTCAATGACAAGGATAGGATATTGCATGTATCGGTCCTAAATTATTCTATTTCTCTCTAATCAATACTATTGTGTTTTTATATCGTTCTACGTTAACGTACTGCATACATATCTGTATCAGAGTCACAAAAATTTGGAAAGCATTACTCATATTTATTTTTTCAAATTCGTCATTACCTTTTGATCATATTCCCATTTCTGCCTTGGAAACTTATAGCATGGTAGTATTCGGACGCCTGAATGGTACGTGGTATTTCTATTTTGGGCATCTAAGCATAACGAATCATCTGTCATAATAAATCCATCGTTAGTCATAACGAACATCTGAATTTCTACAGCATCGCCTAGACATCTGAAATAATAAATAAATAAATAAATAAATAAATAAATAATAAAATATTGGTATATTCTCAAAACACATTAGTGCTAGAACGGTTCTGTCAAGTGAGCACTTTGAAAGCGTAGTCTTATATGGGTGAGCAATCTACATAACGCTAAAGTGAAATACTCCAAGCCCTCTGACAAAAACTCGCGTATCGGAGTCAACACTAATCATTTGTAATTGCTGTGGTGGGAGGTGTTTGTGTGAATGCGTCTTGTTTGTTTTCATTTACGCCGTGACTGGCAGTAGTATTTTATAAACCTTAGAAGTAAATTTCACATACATGAACAAATAATAATGCCGTGACAACAAGAAGAGAAGCAACGACTTCTCATAGGACACAGCTCACCTACTCTGTCAAAAGGAGACCGACTTCTCGTAGGGTGGCGGCTTCGCCGCCACCAGAAAATTTCAATCCATACCTGGCTACGCAGACCGGCATAAACACCAACGGCCTGGACACAGCTCACCTTCTCTGTCAAAAGGAGACCGATGTACAAATGAAACGCGTACGACATGCGCATTACAAATGATTAGTGTTGTCCCCGATACGCGAGTAGGAAGGGGAGGCAATTTTAAATTCAGGTCATATAGTTTTATACACTAAAAGTGAATTCAGTGATAAATACTTCTTATAAAAATATACTTACACATTTATTCTGGCAGTTCCTACCGGTTGATTAGAAAGATTTTTTCGATCAGGTTTTAATAAACACATATTTTTCCCAAGATTCCTTATTCGTCCAAAAAATCTGTCTTCTGTTGGAAAAAAATGTTGCGGCCATACGTTTTCCAAATACCAAGCGAAATTTTTGCAACGTAATTTTTTCTTCAACTCCAACCGTCGAGTGACATTCTGTCGTGATTTTACCAACCTGTTAAAATTCTATTATATATTGTGATAACTCAATTAATAGCTATTTATGTAATAAGAGCGAAAACTGATACTTTGTCGGTTGAGACAGAAAGTTGACCGCGCGACGCGTAGCGGAGCGCGGCAATCTGTCGAAAACGGCAACGAATTTTTCGCTCAAAATGCACACAATATTTTTTCTACGATCACATTATTTTAAGAAATTGATTTAAAAACTAAAAATTTGTCGTAAATAGTGTATAATGTATTGCCTATATATAAGTTAATCATGTAAAACGGAGTTGATATTCAAAGGCAATGTTAACTTGGATAATAAAACAAAAAAAAACATCAAACTACGTACAAATAACTTGAAAATCATTTATTAAAAAGTATTATTATTATTATATTATATCTGTAGTAATCATACAATTTATAGATTTTCGTAATTTTTATTACTGACAACCCTATTTTGATTAGTCATCAAAGTTCAAAAATAATATCCTACAGGGTGAAATTAAAAAGTAATATATACCACACTACTCCTCCCTTTAAAAATAAGTATTTTTCAACAAAAATTTAGCTTTTCGACCAAAACTGGTAACGTATTCTTCAGATTTATCTTGTTTTTTTGGGTTCGTCTTGAACGTTTGTACCAATATTTTGCGAATCTTCTTTAAAATTGTTCTCTATAAACGAAGGTTTCAGTCTTTCAATTATATTTTTTCTTTTGCATTTATTAGCGATGTAAAAACGCCATCTATTCTATTCAAAACCTTATGTGGTCCAATGTATGGTTTTTGTAAAGATTTTCTTACGGCCCTATACAAATGAAGCAACACACAATTCTTTTGGAATGAAAATTCTTCTTGAGGTGTGATTTGATGTTTCAGTGCTTTAATTTGATTCATGGTTTCTCTTAATTTGTTTAGGAATTCCACTTGATTTTCTTTGAAATCTATTTCATTTAAAATTAAGTCACTTGGTACTCTTAATGTGGTACCGTAAACTAATTCGCTACTGGATGCATTTAAATCTTCTTTAGGTGTAGTTCTTAAGCCGAATAAAACAGTTGGAAGCATTTCTGACCATTTTTCAGAAGAATTTAAAACACATTTAAAATAAAGTTTTAGTGTCCTATGAAATCTGTCAATCGTGCCATTAGATCGTGGATGATAGGGAGTTATTCTTAGATTATTAAATTCCATCAATTTAGAAAATTCTCTAAAAAGTTCAGATTCAAATTGTCTTTCTTGATTAGTAGTGACTTTTGAAGGAACTCCGAACCTACAAATTCATCCATTATAAAATTTACGAGCTACGGATTCTGCCGTTATATTGGTGAAAGGAAAAGGTTCAATCCACCTTAAAAATCTATCAATACATATTAAGCAATATATAAAACCATTTGAGGGTGGCAAAGGGCCTATTAAATCTATGTTAACATGTTCAAATCTATTATCTGGCATTTTAAATTCAGCTACAGAATTGATCTTCGATTTTTGGCAAGTTATGCACAATTTCGACCACTTTTTAATATCCATTTCCATTATTGGCCAAACGTATTTACTTTTGATTAATTTAATATTAGCTCTAATTCCTGGGTGTGACAAATTATGATATTTATTAAAAATTTACCTTCTAAAACTAAGTGGAACAAAAGGTCTGACGTTTTTAGTTGATAGATCACAATAAATGTTTTTATTACTATTCGGAATTTGAATTTTTTTTTAAATCTAAAAATGTACTCTCTTTTAATAGCTTTTGCAAATCTTGATCTGCATTTTGTTTTTTCTCCCAATTTTCTAGATTTTCGTGATTATTTAAGTTAATCTCTGATATCCTAGAGAGCGCATCAGCTACTATATTTTGCGATCCCGAAATGTGCCTAATGTTGTTGCAAAATTGACTGATATAATCTATTAATTAGACTTTCTAATTTATTAAAACGTTCATTACTAGCTTCCATGATCGACATTAAACGATTGCATACATTTTCTATATTTTGTATTTAATTTTCTAATATTTTAGTTTCTAAATCCTCATTTGCTGGTAGTTCTAACATTTTCAAAAGTTCTGTGAAGTCGTAGTCGAAAGGATTAATCTTATTTTAATCATACCTTTTTACTATTTCTCTTTCTAACGTTATTTTCATATCCGAAGTAGTCCCACATGTAATTATTCAAAAGTGAACAAGTATTTTGCTTAACTGCTCCTTTGTCAAATTCTGCAGACATTTGACCATGCTTAATGTACAGTATTTTTCCAGTCGGGGTCACCAATTATTATAGAAATCACACAATTTATAGATTTTCGTAATTTTTATTACTGACAACCCTATTTTGATTAGTCATCAAAGTCCAAAAATAATATCCTGCAGAATGAAATTAAAACGTAAGATATTGAAATCACCACATATCTAATTTAAATTAGGCGAGCAACAAAGCTGTCAAGTTTTCCTCTCTTCGCGAGCGACATAGCTGTTACTTAATGTCAGTTCGCGGAAAACGTCAACTTTGCGGTTTTATTTCGAAGCCTACTTTGGAAAGTGATCGTAGAAAATAGTAGTTTATTACAAACTTACCTAGGTTGTTCATTAAATTTGAAAAAGAAAGCTGCCCAATCGTCGAGCCATACCAACGCAACTCTAGCCAAATTCGAAAATAACGTCCTATCCAATCCTCCTGGAAACCCGTAAGGCGACGATTTTCTAAAAATATGACCTACACGCGAACACGGCGATATTTTAATTTTTCCGCCGCATTGCCATATTCTGAAGGACATTTCTAGATTTTCTCCGCCCCAAATTAGCATATCCTCATCGTAGGAACCCATTTCAAAGAAAAAACGTTTGTCTATGGCGAATAATCCGCCGGCCATTACCGGCGAATGAAATGGTTGAGTGATGTTTCGTTTTCTTAATTTTATTTCGCTTTCTCCTAAAGTATACCACCTAAAATAAGAATTATTAAGTACAGCTACATTGAAAATAAAGCAAGTATAAAGCAAATTGTTAGAAAGGGGTTCCGCAAGGATCGGTGTTGGATTCTCTGTCTTCTCCTCTTTATACTTTATATAAATGATCTTTCAAATGCTTTTAGCAATCCTGATGAATTAACACAATGAAGAGGCAGGGCCCAATACAGCTATTTGCCAAAATTACAAATTAAGCCTATAATCTACAAGAAGGAGGTAGCTCCATAAATCAAAATTGTTAAGAAATTAAGAAAAACTATTTTTCGTGAAAATTGTTTTCTTTTTCTGGTTATCTTTTCCGTACTTGCTTTGTGGAAACCCATATGATTATTTATAAGTTTTTATTGTGGAGTTACCTCCTTCTTGCCACCAACAAGAAAAAAAAGTACACAAATTATTTGCTTCTTGCATTTATTGTAAATAAAATACACAACATTAATCATTATTTTAATCTCCAATATCCTCATCCGTCATGTCTGTATTGTTACCATTGCATTGGCTGGATCTTCAGAAACCTGTGGAACATATTGCTTAGCCAACTGCATAACGTTAGAATATTTGGCTTTCTTCAGTCTTAGTTTGGATTGATACCGATTTTGTGGTATTTGAAACTGAAAATTATAACGCTGTATGTTGAAATTCAAATAAACTGGAAAATGTGTAGTTTCGCTACACTGTATTTCATCCATGTGGGCTTCATAGATAAAGATTTTATATTTTGTTATAAAAAAATTTTCTCTTCTCTTGCCAACAACATTTTTTTTAAAATACTGTTGGAAATAGTCCACAAAATTAAATATCATTTGTTGTGTCACTTCAACAGTTTGAAACTTCCGCCTACTTTTTCCATACAGACGAATGTATTCTGAAGGGGTATTATATATTCGTTCCACTTTCCTCAGATGTTTTTCCACTACACCAAATGCTCGGTCGCATGGTAAAAACGAATGGCCTGGCTCAGGAAACCTGTGGATAATTTTTTCAAAACGTCCCATTTTGACAAGGGTAAACAAATACTGCACCATGGTGTGGTTCTCGTTCTGAGCATCGCGGTTATCAGAAAATAAGTACAGAATCTTTACTTCCTTGGACAGAACATTATCAAAGTAGTAGTTTGGAAGGCTTACAGTTTCATTTAGTGTCTTTCGACCTGTCTTCGTCAAACATAAAAAATGGGAGATTTCAGATTTTGAAGAATAAACACAAAAGTTGTAGACCCACAGCTGGCGCATGTCGATAACATCTCCAGAAGGTATTTTTGGCAGCGGTGCATTCTGCTGGTAGTCAAAACATAGTGTTTCAATGGCTGAGTTATTTTTTTGCTTCATCAGACCTAACCTTGCTTAAATGTAGGTCATGCTGTACTTTTTTACGTGTTTTTTCTTCTTCGTCCACAACAACTTTCTTTTCGGTGCTAAACAAGTCACAAATTTTGCACGTATCAGATCTTGAGCTTCCAAATGAGAGATTGAATGCATCCTTCAAGTATCTAAAATAAAAATCGTAGGTCACTTTTGGCTTAAACTCTGCTTTCTTTTCCTTCATGCCAAAAATTCGGAACATTTCTTTTTCATATTTATCTAAATAAAGCTCATACATTTTTCTTATATTTAATTCTGATCATAAGTAATACTTTTTGTGATTTTTGTTCCTACTGTAGTGCGACGTTCGTCGCGGAACTCTTTATGTGGGAATCAACTTGCTGGACAATTTTAGGTGGAATTGCATTTACTCTATTATGGTATTTGCCTCGCTTTTATTTCGGAGATGTTAAACAGTCATCCTGTTTTAGGCACATCGCTAGGCGTTCCACTCTTTTTGTCGAAATGCCATGCAAAGCACAAAAAGCCTTTTTGCATACTATATTTGACTGTTTACCAAGGCGCACCTGTAAATAAAAGTAAAATGCAGAATAAATAAAAAAAGATAAAAGAAAAAGGTTTTATGAAACTTACAGTATACTTGTTGCTGACTGTCCTTGAATGACCGCTGCCATCCTTTGTCCGTACTCTAGATACCGGAAATACTGAAATTAAACCCGAAAGATACGTATCTTGTAGGATTTTATCACCAATTTCATTGAACTTTTTGAATATACATGCTCTGTCCTCTTCTGTCACCCTTTCAAAATACTTGTACTTGAATTTGCAGTCGTTTCCTGTCTTCCGAGCCTCCTTCATTTTTTTAAACACTATTTAAATGCTTTTCTACCTTAGCTAACATACTTTTGCGTTTATTTCTCTGCCACTGTGAACTATCCACGACTCGTCTATTCTTTTTAACCCCAGTTCTAGGTGCATTTTCTGCTTCAATTGCATCATTTTCGTCACTTTCTGTAATTTGTAATCATCACTTGATCCACTGCTAAATGGCTTATCAATTTCACTTGTGTCACTCATGTTTATGAACCACATACTTTGATTTTCTTTTACTATACGGAGAATGGTCGCACTGCGCAGCTTTCTGAGTGCCTTTTAAAAGGAGATAGAAAACTCCGCCATTTTGAACCCTTATTACGTGTTGCCTTCATCTTGGCGCAATATTTTTAATAGGTGCGTTTTAATCATCCGCTTCTGCTTCGGAATTGTCGGTTTTCTTGTTTTAATCTGACAGGTTAAAACGACTAAACCGACAATTCCGGAAGCAGAAGCGGATGATTAAAACGCACCTTATATTTTGCTTGCTGCTGTCAGTGTCAGTAAATATTATTGTTGAAGTCACAGTTTATTGCTAAAGAATCAGTTAGCTCACTCGGACCAGTTGAAAATTCCAAAATAACATCCACTCCAGGGATACAAATTCAGGATACGCAGAAGACTGCTGTTTTATTATAGGCGGTTGTCATATATTGTATTATCCGAGTTGCACAGTGTATAAACTGAAACATTGAGATCCAAAGTGCCGACGCAGAGTGAGCGATCTGATTCTTTAGCTGTAAACTGTGTCACAGGGTTCAAAATGGCCGCGCCCTATGTTGGGCGTGTCGGACACATACTTTGATTACTATACGGGACAAGAGAGAGGTCCGACACGCCCAACATAGGGTGCGGCCATTTTGAACCCTATGACACAGTTTATAGCTAAAGAATCAGATCGCTCACTCTGCGTCGGCACTTTTTATCTCAATGTTCCAGTTTATACACTGCGCAACTCAGATAATACAATATATGACAACCGCCTATAATAAAACAGCAGTCTTCTGCGTATCCTGAATTTGTATCCCTGGAGTGGATGTTATTTTGGAACTTTCAACTGGTCCGAGTGAGCTAACTGATTCTTTAGCAATAAACTGTGACTCCAAAAATAATATTCACTGACTCTGACAGCAGCAAGCAAAATATCAGGTGCGTTTTAATCATCCGCTTCTGCTTCCGGAATTGTCGGTTCAGTCGTTCTAACCTGTCAGATTAAAACAAGAAAACCGACAATTCCGAAGCAGAAGCGGATGATTAAAACGCACCTATTAAAAATATTGCGCCAAGATGTAGGCAACACGTAATAAGGGTTGAAAATGGCGGAGTTTTCTATCTCCTTTTAAAAGGCACTCAGAAAGCTGCGCAGTGCGACCATTCTCCGTATAGTAAAAGAAAATCAAAGTATGTGGTGTCGGACCTCTCTCTTGCCTCGTATAGTAATCAAAGTATGTGTTATGAACTAATAATTTATAACAAATGATAATTATTCACTGTGAAATTATGGTCTGAAAACTAACCACGTGCCACCTGCCAGATAATAACTTTTAGGTTAGGTGAAATATACTGTTGTCAAAACGGTTTGAACTGCTTGTTTGGTGCAAGAAAGTGGCAGCTACAGGAGCTACCGCTTTGTTGCACCAAACTATTGCGGAGGTAAGTCCAAAACTAGACATGCTGCAACCATTTATACAGTTAGAAGCCTCCTTCTTGCACCAATCGAAAGAACTTCGAAAATTGCATAAGGTAGCAACATAACCAATTTGGAGCTACCTCCTTCTTGCAGCAAGATCCTCAATTGGTTTGTTACAAATCAGATTGTACAAAATAAAACCGAATCAAACTATATCTTATTTAATACTAGCCCTTTTAATAACAAGTTCTTAGGTGTAAATAGATGCCAAGTTTCTCTGGAATAAACATATAAACCAGCTTTAATCCAGGCTAAATTCAGTAGTTGGTATTTGTAAAATAAAAATTATTAAATAATTGAGCTAATTAATGTCATATTTAAGAAACAGGAAAGAATTATTGTCAAAGGAAAAGAAGCTCGTTTAAATGAAAGTAATGTAGATACCGATTTCTGCAGGGAAACGTATTGGCACCACTGATATTTTTTGTATTCATAAATGATTTTACCAAAATACATAGATTCAGATTAAATTGTTCTATGGGCAGATTATCTTTCAAAAAAAATTGAATTTTCATTACGAAATGACTTAATATTAAATTCTAACAAATCGTATTACTGAAATTTAACATTACAAATAACATTGAGGAAATAATAACAGGGACAACAGATATTCTAAATACGACATTATCAGAGTCTACAAATTTTCTGGGTATATTTCTTGATAAAAATTACGAAAAATATATAGGTCGAAAGGTCGAATTTGAGGAATTTTAACAGAAAAAAATCTTTCTTTTTTATCTAAACAAAAATTCTCTAATTTGCATATTGTGGAAGATATTGGCGGGAAACCAGTTTTAGGGACCATTTTGGGCCCTTTCCGATGCAGCAGAGTTGGTAAAAGTTTTCGCCCTTGAAAGCAACCGTCAAGACCTAAGAATTGAGCCACAAAGGAAATCTGGACCGACTTAATGACAGCTTTGCATATTTTCAGGTCTTAAGTTACTGGACTATTATTTAAAAAAGGCTACTCATAATTTTTTTACCTGAATTGAAGATTCCAATTGAAAGCTCCCCAATGGAGTTCGAAACTTTTGACGTACGCGAAAGTATCGTCATTGATAATATCTATGGTAGGACAAATTACAGTTCTCTTATCATTATTTATCACAGATAGAAGCGGTTCTAACCAACCGATCGTACATTCGCAGTGCGCGTCTAAAAAAGTAAGCACTTCTCCCTTGGCCAGTGCGGCACCCTTTAATCTGGCTTTGATCAACCCTATTCTAACGCTGCTTCTTATTATTAACACGTTTACGGGCAGGCTTCTGATGTAATCTTCCAAAGGTTTCTTCAGAAAATCTGAAATGTACAATAATTTATGATAACTGTGTGTAAACCATCTGTCAAGTCGATTATTAAATTTACATAAAATTTTTACATTTTAGGCTCAGGCCCCTTTTGAGAAATGTTTCTGGGACGTTTCGTAATATTTATACATTACAAATATTTCAATGTAACATTTTTGAAATATTTCCGAAATATTTTTGAGCTGTACGGCTATTAGAATCATACATCTAGTATGTTGTGTTATGTTGGGAATGGGGTGTTAATAGACTGCGACCTAAAAGATCTATTATGTCCCCTTCTGTTGCTAATCAGCAAGGAAATGTCTCAAAGCCTATAACGACCCATCTAATCTTCTTCTTCCATTTGATATGCTCCTAGGTATAGCGCCCTTGGATTATGGAGTGCTACACATTCAATCCGAATGTGAATGGAGGTTTCGTCCTTCTCCTCACAGAATCTACTACTCTCAGTTTACTAGGTTGTCCTTTGAGTCGGCAATGCCCAGTAAGGATCCGTGTTACAATACGTACCCTGTTCTTGCTCAGGCAGATACAGGTTGCCGATCTTTTCTGGTTATATTTACCCCGAAGTATCTTAGTCTATCTTAGCCCCAAGAGATTGTTCCAATTATCGGTTCGTCTACTGCCCAATTCTCTCCTAATATTGTGCTACTGCTGATACCGCAGAACGGCCTAGGTCCCACAAAGACCGTTTGAGTCGCTTTCCTTGCGAGACTGACTGCAATCTCGTTACCCCGTTATGTCTTAGGACCCAAATGAGAGTAACTGTATTTTCTTCGCCTAGCTCATTAACAAATTGTTAAATAGTAGTCGAACGCATAGAGCGATTGCAGGCGTCGAACGTTAACCGAGGTGTCGTGGATTCGATTCTCGGTTAGATCAAGCTATTTTAAATTAATAAAAAATAATGGTGTATGGCCGGTTGTGAAATAAATAAATGAATTATTAATAATCTGAAATGATGTGTGGCGAGTTGTGGTTGTGCATTGGAGATATAGTAATGTCAAAAGATCTGATTGTCAATTTTCACCATATTTTGAGCCATTCGAATAAAAAATTGGTAATTAATAGAAGTGTGAAAAAAAATATTTTTAATTTAATTCTAGGAATAATAAAAATATCGCGAAGAACTTATAGATCAAAAGAGGGGAGTAAAAAACTAACCTCTCTCACTTGCGTCATCCACTAATATTATTTCTTCTATTAATTCTTTGGGTGACCTATTTATAACACTCCATACTGTTCTTAATAATGTAGACCAAGCTTCATTATGAAAAACGATTATGATGCTAGTCTTCGGGTATTCAACATAATCTTTAAATAATGAAGTACACCTAAAAAAACAATAAAGCTAGGCATAATAATTTTTCGGCAATTGGATAAGATTTCGTTAGGACTGGGGACCATGTGCAATAGTAAAATGGATAAATTCGTGGGAATTCCAAATAAAAATACGAAATACTGAAAATCATTTTTGAACATCCAAGGCATAATTATTTTTCTCCACGGCCATTACTGGATGTAGTTCTTCCGAAACCACTTATAATAACAGAAAGAAAACATTATCGCTCTTGAGATTAGCATGTCCCTTTTTAGCATTATTTTTTTTTTTAAATAAAAGCCTCATGGATTGTGTTTCAAAACCGTTTGAAACATATCAAAGACGGTCCTGTGCTCGAGAACCCAGGTGTTCATTATTAGCAGCTGTAAACAAATAGGTACGTGACAGTGGTCGCGTTCGTCAAGCGACATCGGCGCGAGACACTCAAGACTAACTAGCTTAGATCACGTAGTCATCTCTTTCTTTAAAACGATACAAAACTGCAGACAAGTCTGTGCTTCGATAGAAGACAGATGTGCTCTCATTAACATCATGACAATTCTTGTCTGTTATATAAATCACTTAATTTCTCTCTAAGAATACATAAAATAAAATGTGAAATCCTAATGCAGTGTTAAGCATGTAGGTAGTAGTTAAATAACAATAATGTAAATATGTACAGATTTAAAAGTTGTCATGCAGCGTTCTGGCACAATAAATTGTTTTTTACAAAGTGTTGGAATTTCATTGTCCATATGGAGATGGTTGCAGCTAGCACCGAGAGGAGACAGTTCATTTGGTAAGCGCGCCTTAGGGCCGTATTTATAATTTGTGTTGGGTTCAACTTTTAATGATCTACAAATCCAACACAATTTTTGGTCCTTCGAGCCGGATGTAAATATTTTCTTCATGGTCCAGTAAATAAAACCTAATAACTATAGTGAGTTATTTTCAGTGAAAAAATAATAATAATTATTCGTATTTATAATTTGTGTTGGGTTCAAGTTTTGATGACCTACAAATCCAACAGATTGCAAGAATGTCATCTCAGAGGGGGGGTCATGGATGCATGTGTCCGAATCCCTCCGTAAACAAAATTTTATATTAAATTTGTTTTCATCTTGGATATTCAAAAATTGGTTTCATTGTTACCTAAAAAATCTGGCAATAAGGAACTATCACCTTCTCGGGTTTTTATCATATGAATCATTAAAGATGAAAAAACCGTGGAGTGCTATTAAATTAGACTGCATTATTTCTCAAACTTTTTTTGGTGACAAAACCCTTTTGAAAAGCCAAATATTTACGGAGCCCTAATTTTACAGCGACGCATTTCTAAAAAAAGGCCTCAAAAGCACAATTAGATTCTTAATGAAATAAAAAAAAAGCTCCTCCCTTTTGTGGGTGCGAACTTCCTCATTAGTATTTTTTTATTATGACTAATATTTTCGCGGAGCCCCCACAGAGGCTTAGTTTTCTAGATATAATTTAAATAATGTAAGGGTTGTATCTTCATCCCTATCCAATTTTTATCCTCTAATTCAATAGCACTCCGCGGTTTTATAATTTTTAATAACCATTTGAACGATTCATGAGATATAAACCCATGAAGATGATCGTTAGTTTCTGTATGACATAATCAATAGCCTATAGGGGTGATTTTGGGATTTGTTTAGGGATTTCCAAGGAATTTAACAAAATATTTAATTCATATACACAATTTTATGCTTACATTTTTCGTCTGTAATCGGGCAAACTTCTATTCAAGGGTATTTTATCACTGGCTACTAAATTAAATTGGTTTATTTGGTACAGCTGCTGCATTTTTATGAAATCTTTGGGTGGTATAACAACCGGTTGTCCATTTTTCCCGGCATTGGGATCGGGAGAGAAATTATTGAAGTTTAAAGTATCGTTGGATAATTTCGATTTATCGTAACCAAGATTTCCAACGTAATGGCCCACAATGACGCTTATGCCGTTTTTATCGACGTAATCACTCTTGAATTTTTTTCTAAAATAAAATTATTTTTCTGTCTCTCAAAACGCAGTCAATACAATTACCTTAGACTAGATTTCGAATTCGTTTCATAACCCTTTTTGGAATAGGATACTCTTAAAAATAGTAAAATCACAATCGTTGTAATAAAGACTAAAATGAGAAATATTTTTTTACATCTTCTTATAGCTCCACATACCATGCTTCTCCTGGAAAATAATTTAATCATGAATAGTTAATTTATTTAGATTGAATACTAATAATATTCTACATATTTAAAGAAACAAACGTTTTTATAGTGTCCCAGATTTAAACGGACTTTGGGGTCTATTCTGTAACAATTCCTTTATATTTAACGGCCTTTAAAAATATGTTCGTATTCGTTAATTTACTTCTATCATTATTTAAACAGTTTTCTTTAAGATAGTCCTCTAATGTATTTTAAAGATCCGTTTAAATAATGACAGAAGTAAAGAAGAAAATATTTTTAAAGGCCGTTAAATATAAAGGAATTGTTACAGAATAGACCCCATTGGGTGATATGATTGAACGTTTACGTTATCCGTAACGTACATGTTAGGCCGAGTTTTAACATTAACGAGACAAGTTCGTATGATGGAAAACTTTTTCCAACACATTACTGTTATTTTCCGCTTATTATGTTCTAATTTAACAGTTTTCCATCACACAAACTTGCCTCGTTACTGTTAAAACTCGGTCTAACATGTACGTTACGGATAACGTAAACGTTCAATCATAGCACCCATTGACAGTTTAATGGGAGGAAGAGGGTACTTATCCGAGTTCAAAATGCTTCCATTATTTATATATAATTTTTCGGGTTGGCTCAGTGATTAGGATTCCCCACTCGACCATACACTCGATCAGTAGCAAAGTTACAGGTGCTTCAAAATTGATTGTCGCACGATACTGAAATTTGTTTTTTTTTTATTAGTTATCTAACTTTTACATCTCTTCTGTATCTGTAACGTGTGGAGGATGAGTTACCCCAACGGCACTTAGGCCTCACTAGGCCCATTGTGCATCCTCCTGAGACGATAGGTACCTCCTAGCTCGTGAGCCAGCCTACAGATTTATTGTAGTTAACAAAGTCGCCAAGATGTGTTTCTCTTATATCGGCCGGTGTTAGCCGATACTCGCCGAACACTAATCTCCTAATAAATGAGAGCGTCGAGCAATCGTAGAAGATATGGTCTATCGATGATATCATCTTCTTGTTCTCACCCTCTGCAGAGTGCGAATTCTGACAGCCCCATGATATGGAGATGAGTCCGTACTTAGCAGTGACCAGTCAGAATGCCTGTGACTAGGCGCAGATTCTGTCTAGTTATAGTCAACTATTTGTTTACTGCAGTGTTGTCAGGATATCTTAAAAGCTCCCTGGCAACTCTGCAGTTTCTTATTTTATCTCATCTTTCCTTGAATTTCACAACGGAACGTTGTTTAATTAGGTCTGTTACTACCAATTTTGTCAGGCTAATAGAAGGCCAGGTCCAAAACGTATTTGGTTGGCTGCTTTCTTGGCTAGTGAATCCGCAAGACGGGGGCATGAACTTTGATCCATCTTAAGGTAACCACGTTGTTGATGGATACTTCGGTCAAAACTTCGTGATATTCTAGTAGGTACTAACCATGAATACATTCGTGGTCTATTCAGGGTGAGTAGTGCTTGCCTGCTATCTGTATAGCTGAGCATGTTCCTTCCAGTAATATTGTTTCCGGTGATTTCTTCTGCTGCTATGAGAATCCCCGTGAGCACTATTGCTCACAGCCAATTTTATCTTAAGGTTAAAGGATCTAGAGTATATTCCACATCCTGAGCCTTGTTTTGTTTTAGAACCGTCGGTGTAGATATGAATCGGACCTGCCACTTCCGACTCTTCTATTTGTTTTGTTACAACTTTATATGGTTTATGTAAGATATATATCGGTGAGATGGAGTCCATGTTCCATGCCAAAAGCCACATTTTGCCTCACTAGATCCTACATCAGGTTTTATTCCAACCGTGCGGAGGCGTGCCATTGTCGTCAAAGCAACATCCTTGATGTAAATATCACGGGGAGTGAGAATAAGAATGACTTCCATGGCCCTGGCCGGTGTTGTTTTCATGGCTCCAGTTATGTTGAGACATGGTGTTCTTTGAATTTGTTCTAGTTTACGGATAGCTGTCAATTTTTGGGTTTTCAGTACCAAGACAACTGCACCGTTGTTAGCATAGGTCTTATGATAGCAGTGTAAGTCCATGCCCACGACTTTGGAGGAGACACCCCAGGTGCGCCCCAGGGTTCGGCGGAATTGTTTATAAACAATGTATGCTCTTTTGACTCTGTTTTCTAAATGCGAGTTCCATGTTAACTTGCTGTCAAAGGTGAGACCCAAGTACTTCAACTTTGTTGCAAAGTTTAGTTTTGTGTTTAGGAGTTCTGGAGGTTTTAATTCCATTTTTATCCTTTTCCTTGTGAAAAGGACCATTTTAGTCTTCTTAGGATTGATAGACAGTGAATGGTTCTTACACCATTGTTATAAATCTGAGAGCTACTTGCATTCTTTCGCAGAGTATGTTCTCAAAATTGCCTGTTTGCAGAATGACCAGGTCGTGTCTTGACTTTTGAACGAATTTTAATCCATGTTTACGTAAATTAAAATTAAAGAAACACTTTAACCACCTGTAACCCTGTTAATAAGAACTTTTTTGCTTAAAATTATGAAATCTATAAACTGTTTCAGTTGAATCCGTACAGTTTGGTACACCTGTATAAAACATCAGAAATATAATAGTTTATACAGGGTGTTAAAAAAAAGTGTCACAAAATAAAACGGGGGGTAGTATGGGCCAAAATATGCAGAAAAGTCTTAATAAACATATGTCCGCAAATGAATGGTTTCAGAGTGTTTTGTGTTTTGTATCATTTTTTGATTATCTTTTTTCATTCTCAAAAACTTGCTTTTCTTATCGGAGTCTACCGATGTTTTTTCATAGATACTATTTGCAGTTATTATTTTGTTGTGGGTGAATAATTTTATAAATTTTCGTTGTGCCTGTTTACACTAATATTGAATTAGCTGATATGCATTTTATGTACGGTCGTGCAAATGGCAATGCGAGGGAAGCGCTACGTCAGTATTTGAACATCTCATTTAACTCTATGTTGTTATTGATTGTTTATAAATATCATTGTTTTTTAATAATAATAAAAAATTGTTATAAACACAAAATGGTCCGTATCTCCGAAACCGTTAATTTGCGGTCATATATTTATTAAGACTTTTCTGCTTATTTTGGATCATACTATTCACCATTTCATTTTGTGACACTTTTTTTTGACACCCTGTATACAAACAAATTAAGACCCGGTTGTAATAATAATATGGGCTGGGAGAATGCCGTAGCCAGATCCAATTTGTAAATAAGGCATTTAAAATTTGAAATCGGGAATCTAAAATTTGAAATAGGACACAACATCGTCTAGTTGGGTCGATGGTATGGGGTAGTCAGAAAAGTAGGTGAAGAGCGGGTCGAAAATAAGTTTTTCATAAAGCTATTTGTAAAATAAGTTTGCATGTCGCGTTATAAAAAACATTTTTTAAATAAATGAACTGACACCGGTTTTCAAATACTTCCATAAAAATTAAAAATAGAAAAATTAAATATATAATGAAAATATTTAGAATATCTAGTTGATGCCTTCGATTTGCCATTTTGTAGAATTTTCTTTGTAATTCATCTATTTTTTCGATTATCTTTCTTTTAAATGCAAGTAACAACAGACCTGTCATTTTTTATCACAGATAATGTCGGAAAGTTAGACTTGCATGAAGTAGTCCTGCAGTTAAATGCTGTAAAGAGATTATACGTATCTCTCAAGGCTTTCTCTATTGTTGATAAATAATTTGAGCTATATCATCAGGAATTCCACAAAAAGTAGAAGGTCTAGAAGATCATTTGTATCTTAACTGTTTTTTGTAAAAAGTTTGATTTTTTTTCAACTTCCTTATTAAGTCGCGACTTTTTTATTTTCCAAGATAGCTTCTATATTCATAGTTATATGACGTGAATTTTGAAAGATGTGGTTTGCCATACGGATAAATAATTTCCAGTATATGATAGAAAAAAATACCCTTTACTTAATGAAACTGTTTATGTCGCTCGTATTCATCCAGATTTTTGCTATAGCAATGACTTCCAAATCGAACGTATATTTTATGTCTGCGTAAAATTTTGTTTTGTTTTGAAATAAACTGAAATCCGAAGGGACTAAGTTGGGCGAGTAGAGTGCATGGGGTAGTAATTCAAAGCCTAATTCATCAATTATAGCCATCAAAATAATGTACTTGTGACATTGCGTATTCTAATGATGGAACAAATCTTGTCTTTTTGATAATCCCAGACTTTGCTTCATAATTTTTTGTTGCAGCTGACCAAGAAGCAAGTTAGCATACTATTGTCTATTTATTGTTTTGCCCTTTTCAAGATAGTAAATAAAAATAATGCTTTTTGCATCCCAAAATACCGACGCTCTAACCTTTCCGGTCGATGAGACCATTTTCATCTTCTTTGGAACAGATTCGCCTTTCGGGATCAAAATGATTGCCCACTATAGGGTCAGGCTGCAAATTACCTATTCATCACATTCACGTATGTGAGTAAGGTGAATTTAACAGAAATAGAAAAAGAAATGTCCTTTAAATCTTACAATGTTATCTATGTGTTAATGTCTCAATGTTATTCTTACAATGTTAATTTATCAATGTTAATGTTAATCTCACAATGTTATTTAAAGGACGTTTTCTTTTCCTGTTAAATAACATAATTTACATAATACTTAGTTAACAGTTACAAAATTCATAATTAGGATAACAAACCAAGAAACAAGGCACGCTGAGAACACGGATGTGATAGCCCAAGAGCCCACTGCAAATTTTTACCGTCATCTGATAACGAAATGAAATATACCCCAAAAGCATGGAAAAACATTGTACTTTACCAAATGGCACCTGTGCCAATCTCAATCCTGAGCAAAGTGGCTTGAAACAATTATTTTATATTAAAAAAATCACAAAAGGCATGACAGCGCTAATTTTGTTTGCCCTTAGAGTTTTCCAGAAAATGACATTCAAATATATCTTGACATATATTATTAAAGGGAAATATTTTCTTCCTCTTAACATCGCCTAAAAACATCTATCCACGATTAGTAGGTAAATATCATTAAAAATATGAATCAATGTTTGCTGATTTAAAAATGTATTTGTATGCCTATTGTTGTGATTCATTTTTACAGGTTTCCATAGATACGACAAAAAAACTACTATGATTATGGTTTAAAATAATTGTCTATCAAGAGTTTATAATTATTATTGACTATCTCTGCAAATGGTTTATACAATGCCATCCTTCTTCCTTTCATACATAAACATGGTTTAATAGGTAAATAAAAATATTAATAATTCAGGTTCAAAAGCTAGGTTCACAATGAATTAGGATTGTTATTTTCAGGGAAAACATAATTGTCGCTGTCATGTTTTATGTGATTTTTTGAATATAAAATAATTTTTTTTAACCACTTTGCTCAGGATAGGGATTGGCACAGGTGCAATTTGGTAAAGTACAATGTTGTTATATGCCTTTGAAGCATATTTCATTTCGTTATCAGATGACGGTCGAAATTTGCAGTGGGCTCTCATACTATGAATGTGCACAGATAAATAAATAAAAATGATGTGATGTGCAATACCGACTGGCTATTTTTAAGGTAAGGCACTACAATTTTAAGGTAGGGTATTGTCCCTATGTGCCCACCTCTGGGTACGGCCATGGGCTGGGCTAGTGTCGTAGTGCGATAGAGATAGATACATGTTTACAATCATAGATGTAACTAAGATGGGATATACAAAGCGATGCGGAAGGAGACATCATTAGTCGACGGTAAATCAGGGAAGGTGAACCGTATTATTTTATTTTTTATAATAATTGCTATAAGTTGAGTATCAATTGACGGAAAAATATGGTTGATCTTATGATTTACACACATTTTAGAAACTTTTATAAAGAGTGACTTATTTTGTTTTAAAGGCTTGTTTATCTTATTTCGTATTGTAAACAAAAAGTACAAAATTTTTCGCACTTTTTTTTCTAAGATAAAACTGAGAAAATCGCATATTTAGTTATTTTGAGCCGTATGCCCCAATGGTCTTTTAAATGTTTAAAATAATATATTTACGTAACTTGTAAAAGGACTTTTTAGATTTTGCGGTTATATTGTAGTGCACGTTACGCTCTATGCAATGGAACCGATATCTCGCGTTTTGAAAATAGTCCCCTTCTGAACCGTCTAATTTTGAATTTTCTCCGTTTTAAGAATCTCCAAAATATTAGTTTTCAATAAACTAACAATTTAGCTCAGCCCCCCCACAGAACCCAGTCCTGTACAGATAATTAATTTCTTATTAAATAATATAGATCAAACAAATTAAAATAGGTGTTAAAAGTGGATTGCAATATTAAATGTAAGTATTTATTTATAATTTTAAAAATTTACTTTAAGAAAGTCATGAACGTGCAATCTAATTATTTAATTATTTTAATATTAACATGTAGTAAAAAACGATATATTAAAATACAGTGTCGCGCGAAGCCGACTCTGTTCTTTGTTTACTACCTTACCCGTGATATGAAGTCTAGCGCTCGTTCGGGAAATTACCAGAGACACCGTTGCCCGCCGGCTGACTCATAAAGGAAGAATTCTCAGACATTCTAGATCGCCGAGAAACTACTAGTGCTGAGCTGGCTTTATATAAATAGTGCGAGTTTGTCGGAAGACGTTAAGTTTCAATAAAAGTGTTGGATAGTAAAGACAAATTGTAGTAAATAAATTAGACTTGTGAGTTACAATAGGTAGTGCCTAAGTATTAAATAAATTAAGTACTACGTTATAAATAAATTATAAATAAACTGTTTTTAATAAATAAACTATTTTTAAATTAAACAATCTTTACAATAGGTTTGATTAACCTAAGGAAATGTAACTTTCCTATAAAATTTTATCGAAAAAATGGCCAACTATAATTTTGGTGGACAATTATCTTAGAAACGATTAAGATTTAATGCTAAGTATGGAGGTGTTTTGAACTCGGATAAGTGTGATCCTAATAAACTATATCTGTTTAAATCTCCGACCCCCTCTGTTTAGAATTTCGGAAATATAATATTACACAATCTCAAGTGAGATAAGTATGTTTTTTTAGCCTGCCTCCAAATAGTATAATATAAATAATCCAACACAGTTTATAATAATATTGTTTACGGTATTTATCTTATTTGTGATTTTTTATTATTAAAAATATATACTTTATAGATCAAATGTTTGTAGTGTTCTTCTGACCAAATACAACGGATTTTGTTTCATGTAGTTTCGGTAAGATTATTATTATCCCTCCTGTATTTAATGTGCACCTATTTGATCACAACGTACTAATATGAAAAACAGGATTTACTCATTATTACAATATGCAAATACATATGCCAATTAATTTTTATATGTAAAATTATAGTACCTATTATAAAATTATAGTTTTCCGTAATTTTCTTCTTACTTATTTTATATAACTTGAAATAATAATGCAGGTAGGTATAGGTTATGTTGCTGTAATTATAATGACACATATGTTTAAATATAAGGTATGAATATACCTACACTATTTATATAAATAAATTACATATTACCCAAGGATTTTTTACTTGTATTAATTATTATCATCAGCTGTGAGGATTCATACAGAAATTAGTCAATTTAAATTCACAATTACGCTAATATTTTCAGTAAAAATTCTACAATTCAAAAAGAATAAGTAATATCGTACTTACGTAATAAATTAAACTATACCATCAAAATTATATACAGGTAAAATTGTTGCAAACTAAGAACCCACACTTCTTGGTACCAAACGACCGTGAACTCTCTTCTGACGATGCCTCTCTAACATACCTACTTCTTGCTTCTCGGTACGATGGTTAGCTTTTTCTTAAACGCAATACCTATCTACCGTATACAAAAGAATTAATTGGAGAACATCCATTGAAAGAGAAAATAAAATGTTTGGTTATATCTATAAAATTATAAACAATTAAGATACACATAAATGGGTTATGGTATATAAGTATTCTTGTATTTAATGTGACAAAATGTTTATATATTTTAAATTTGTAAATAGTTTGACACATTTGAAGTAATAGAATAAGCATAAGAAAGGAATAGTAATAATCTTCTGATTAAGTTCAAAATAAAAAATAATTTTCTTACGAATATTTAAAAAAGTAGCTACAATTCCAATTTTCAAGTTCCTACCTTTAAAAATTAAAAAAATCAAATTTTCATGTTTTTAACTTCAAAGAACAAAGAATTTCATACAAAGTTACCCCCTTCCATTTCTCCCTTTAAAGTTGAAATTTCCAGAAATCCTTTATTAGTTGATGCTTACGTTATGAAATAACGTATATTTTCCACCTTATACTATGGACTTGTTCGTATTTGAGGTTGGAAATAGCAAAATTGCCAATATATTTTGGGAACACAACCTGCCACACTGGTCCCACGCGCCAACACTTAGGAAATAGCTAGTTAGGTTACAATGTAAACCACCCTGAAAAGAAAGAGAAGAACTCCTATAGCAGAAAATTAGGAAAATATCATAGAAAAATGTAGAAACTTATGAAACAGTCAACTAAGAAATAAACCTGCGTGCCAAATTTCAGCTTTCTAGACTTAGTAGTTTTGGCTGTGCGTTGATAGATCAGTCAGTCAGGAAAAACGATTTTATATACAGTGCTTCTCAAAAGTCCCCTCCCCTCTTTTTTCTTTTGAACGGTGATACTTAGACTGATGAAATTTGAAAGGTGAAAATGAACTATTACAAGCTCTTCTACTAATGGTAACAGTTGACGTAATAGTTATCGATGCCGTCACAAGGCGACTAGAACCAATAGTATTAAATGAGACTTTATGGCAAATGACACCTTGTTCGAACGATATTTAGAATACCTATTCAGTCATAATAATTATGTTTAGATTTATGGAGATTTTGTTGGATAAATTAAATAAACACTAAACTTTCAGTTTCGCTTTTAATTAATAAGAACCAGTTGTTATAATAATTTTTCAAAATGTGCTCCATTTACTTCCTGTCAGTAAAATACGATCCCATTATTAAATTCTTGTCGGACTTGTTCAAATGTGTCAGGGGAAATTGCTCTACATTTTTCAACACATGTTTTAAAACATTAATTCTGCTAGGAGCTGTAGCGTAAACCTTAGATTTAAGATATCCCTACACAAAAAAATCTAAAGTTGTTAGGTCCGGGGACCAAGGTGGCCAATTCATTAGATATTCTCAATGGATTTGTTGACTTCTTCAAACAGTCATATATTACCTTTAGCCCGTTTATTGCTAATTCAAATTCACGACTCAATGTTTCTTTCCTTAATGTCAATAGTTTTATCGAAAAAGGTGTATGAAGCTCTAAAGTCTATTAAACCTAAAAAGATAACTAGTCCAGACCATATTCCAGCTTTTATTTTAATGGATTGTGCCTTTCATCTTGCCCCTCCGTTAGCCACCCTTATAAATATATGCTTCAGGACATCAACTTTTCCAGATATTTGAAAGACCTCAAAAGTATGTCCAGTTTTCAAAAAGGGGGATAAAAAAGATTTAACCAATTACAGACCAATATCTATAATAAGCAATTTCTCCAAAATATTTGAAATTTTATTGGAGAAGACCTTATATCATTATGTTAGTAAAATGCTATCAGTCAATCAATATGGGTTTATGAAAGGTCGCTCAACAGTCACCAACCTGGTTACCGTCACACAATACATTGCTGAATCTATTGATGAGCGCGCCCAGACGGATGTCATCTACACAGATTTCTCCAAGGCATTTGACAGACTTGACCACGGTATTCTTCTTGGAAAACTTACAGGGTTTGGGTTGTCCCCCCCTTTGATAAATCTCTTTCAGTGCTAATTAGTAAATCTTACTCAGTTTGTACAGCTTAATGGGTTTAAGTCTGTCAAATTTGCAACAACATCTGGAGTTCCTCAGGGTTCCATTCTGGGCCCGTTACTACTTAATATTTTCATCAATGATATCTCGAGTGTAATTAAAGAGCAGTTTCTACTGTATGCAGATGATTTAAAATTATACAAGCGTGTGACAAGTATTGGCTACTGTGAACAACTTCACATGAACTTAAATCTAGTGGTTGAATAGTGTAATAATAATAAACTTTAACTTAAATGTAAAGTTTCCTTTTACTTTAAAAACCGACCAAATAAAAATAATTATTTAATAGATAATGTCTCACTTCAGCGACCAGATACTTTTTGATCTCGGATTGACCTTTATATGTCACATTGATAAACTTATTGAAATATCGTATGTATGGTTTTATAACTTGCTGTACCAGGAATTTCAAAGATGTAGCCACATGAAAAACGTTATATTACTCTCTAATAAGAGTATGCGTCTGGAGTCTGTTTTACCAATTTCACACGGATCGAATTGAAGCAGTTCAAAGGCGGTTACTAAAATTACTGTGTTTAAAGTAGGATGGTGTTTATCCGCCAATTGAAGTACCACACCAAAATCTTCTTCAAAGATATCACTTTTTAAGCCTCATAAAAAGATGTGAATACCAGTTTTATATGTTAGGTTTCAAAATTGTTAACGGTTTAATTGAGTCTCCTGAATTGTTGAGAAAAATTGATATTTGCATTCCGAGAGTATCTTCTAGAAATTCTGACATATTTCACATATCTGTACCTCGCAAAAATGTTCTGAAAAATTCTCCATTTCATAGATACTATTAGCCGCGTTGTGAATAGTGTGAGTAGTGACATTGACATCTTCTTTTGCAAACTTAGGAAAATAAAATATAATTTCATAACCTAAAAAAAAAAAAATAGAATTGTATTGTAGTGTACTGTATTTTACCTACTGGCTGATTACAAATTTTTGTATATTTTGTTCCACTTAGTCTACATCAAGGGCGGCACCAAGCCATTCTCTTTAGCCATTCCCTTTATAGCTATTCCCTATAGTCATTCTCTTTAGCCATTCCCTTTAGCCATTCTCTTTAGCCATTCCCTTTTTAGCATATTTTTTTGAATAAAAGGCCCAAGAATTTTAATCTCCGGGGGAGGGATGGCACCTGAGGCTCCCCTGGAGTCGCCCTTGGTCTACATAATGTATGTGTTCTTTTATTCCTGCTCTGTAATTGGGATTGCCTGTAGAGCATTATAATAAATAACTAAATTAACGGTTCAGTTGCGTTTTCTAACATCTCCAGATATACTTCACCGGTAAAGTGAGAATTCAAAAAAATAGGCCTTACTACGTGGCTTTCCAAAATACTTTCCCAGACATTTATTTTTTATAAAAACTGTCGTATGTTTTTCACGAAACGTGTGAGGATTTATGTCACTCTAATACCTCACATTTTAGTATTAACATTTCCATTAAAGAAGAAAGTCACTAAAACAAATTGTTTTTACATAGTCTAGCTGTTGAACAATTTTAGTGGACATATTTTCACTGAATGCCATTCTTCGGTCGGGGTCGTCATTTGAAAGCTTGATGGACCATTAAACTGTATTAACTGTTGCTATGGGTCAGGGCCGGCTGCGATACAATGTAGACTAGACTGCGAACCACTACTGTTTTAGTCTGCTTATACGTTATACGTAGTTTTGGAATCACTACTTTTAAGTTTTTTGTTAACCAAAAGTTCTGGTCTAGTCTGGTTCTTCAAAATATGTTCTAGAACTATCCGAGTATCTACTAGATGACCAGTGGAAAGTTGAAAAGTTTTACGAAACGTATATAATTTGATATTCAGCTGTTCTACTGGATCTCGGACGGTTTGCAGTACATTTTGAAAAACCAGAACAAGCCTAAATGTAATTTTTTATATCTTATTGGTTGCCTTGCCTTATTTCAGGAGATCTATTTTGCTAGAATTTTTATATTATCACAGTTGTTTTATAGTGTCACTTTATATGTCAAAATTAGAAAAAATAATTTATAACTAGATGAATATCTTGTGGAAAGTTATTATAAATCGATTCTTCATAATAATTACTAATTTTTAATTATATTTAATCTCAATAACTTTTGACAATTAGTTTGACAGAATTGTCATTTATTAAAAATAAAAAAAAATAATAGTAATACGATGCCTAAATATGAACTGTGATTGGTGAATTTCATATTCGCACACTGTCCTTACTAGAATGGATATGAAATTATATCCGTTCAGTAGAATACAACGGCCTACTATTTGGTTCTGTAGTCTGTACGTTAGCATAATTTATAATATTCGTGTGAAACATTTTTTAAAATTGTTTTACAGATTGGATACTTGTTTTTCTTCGATCTTACTCCAGATGAGGTTTATGTCGATATACTTACCTCTTATTTGAAATAACCAGATTAATTTTATCACAAGTTTTAAAAAACTTTCGAGTTTATTAAAAAAGGAGTAACAAACTGAAAAACTAACAAAAATATTACAGGCACTTAGATATTTTAAAAACTGGAATAACACTGGTATCTCTTTATAAATTACAAGATATAAAAAATATTTGAAATTAGTAAAATAGAAAAATAAATTTTTAACAGAAAACATAAGGTGACTTATTAATGTGACTGTATGATTTGGACATACCTATTTACATTTTTTTTATTTAATTGGCACTTTGTCTCATAAATAAATCACCAAATATGTATAATACATTACATATCACAAATTTATTTACAACATTGATTTTTTTTAATAAAAATTAAAAAAATTAACTACGGCCCACTTGATCGATTTGAGTTTGAAGATTATTCACGACTTCTGGAGGAAATTGATCTCCTAAAATTTCAAATAGGTTGATTTTTTGATTTCCGGGAATGCTTTCGTATGCTCCAATTTCAATGCCTTCTTGTACCTGAAAGTTTAAAGAAAAAACAGTCAGAATTTATTGAAACAGAAACCTCAAAAATATGTAATGTAATAAATGTTTGCACCAAATTTCACGTAAATTCAGCCATAATATTAGTAGTACAATTGTAATTTTTTAAATGATCACCCTGTAGATAAGTAGATGTATTGAAGTTAGTAAACAGACATTCTAGAGATTGTGTAGAAAATAATCGTTTTCTTTTTACAGGTATACTTGACTAACTAAAAGTTAGATTCTGATCTAAGCTAAATTGTAAAAAGAACGCGAATTTTGGTTGACAGGTGACGTGTCCCATGTCATATGTTTAAAAACAATCGATATTTTTATCAAATTTTATAATTTCTTCATCATTCAACACTACGATCTTACCGCCTGTTATCATAGTCTTTCAATCTCTCTAAAATAATGAATTCATAGGATATGTTTGTTCGTATGATGCATAGAATACTCACTTTCTGTTATGGTTTATGGTTGACGTCAAGATCCGTGTACCTTAGCATCGGTAAGGGGGGAAGAAAGATTATGACTTACCATCACAAAAAGAACGTACAACTAAGCTTAGTCGATGTAAGTTAGCTCAAATTAGTTGTAAAAAGAAAACGACTAATACATGAAGAAGAAATTGCAAAACCCATCAAATCATAATCAGATGATGCACTGGCTCATCTCACCCTCGCTTCAATCTCTATCTCTTTAGTCAGGAGGATTAAAACAGGTAGATTGGCGCAAAATTACATACAAATAACGAATTAGTAGTGAAGAGTTTATGATCTCTTATTAATTGCATTCTTTTTGTATAAATAGGCATCGAAATCATTTTGTCACTTAGTTATAATTAACTTTTTAGTTTGATATATAATATATTCGATTTTCTTGTGTATTTTTATTGTTTTTACTAAATATTTGTTTTAAAATGTGACGTCATTGGTTCGAAAATAATACTGAAGCAGAAGAACACTCCAATAAAAATTTAGATGCAGAGCACGTGAAACATCAGAGAAGTGTTACGATCTTTCGGATGATGCCAAAAATATCGTAAAAAATGTTTATGAAGGATGTGTTTAGCACTTTCTACATCAGATGCAATTATAATCGTAACGTCTACATCAAGAACAAAAAGAAAAACATATCGCAAACTCTAAAATCATTTAATCCATCCAATTATCAACATAGTCTATGAAATGTATGCAGTCAATATTTTTCCAACGTTGGAAAATCTTCACTGCGAGTTAATTCGAAAAGAAATGCTTTCTTATTCGGAAACAACTCTTCGGAATTTCCTTGAATCCAAGAATTTTGAATATGAAATCATAAATAAGCGTCAGACGTTCATGGAAAGTAGCCGAATCATTTATTTGGACGAAACCTGGTTAAATACTCACGATACTGTGATAAAAGACTGGACAAATTATAGTAAAGAATATTTAACTATAGTACCTCTCAATAAAGGAAAAGCAATAATATTTTTTTTCCTACGACCACTCAGGAAAGTAACACCTATCGCACTGTTTAGTCTTATGGAAAGTGCACTATATTACACGCGTGTAGATAAATCTACTTTCCAACCGTGTGTAAATATGTATCTACTTTCCGAATAAACTGTCAAATGTGTCAGACGTCTAATTTCTTTTTTGATTAATGTAATGTCCATTTTTAGAGTAAGTTGAATTAGCATATACCGTATCTTAGACGTGAGTCTACTTATCCAAAATACACCATAACTAATTGACGAACTTCAAGTATAGACCGTAAATTCATGAAAAGAAACTTTAGCGAATTAATATTTTTAACAGTCCTCTACATTGGTCTTTCCAATCAAGGTATTGATCTATTTGGATTTCTAGAAAGCGAATGCTATCATTCCCATCATTAAGAAGGACATTTTCAAAACTAATCTCTAGGGACTCAACGTTATGTTGCCTGTTATGAAATCTAAGTACCTCAGTCTTATTAGCATTGAAAATAAAACAAGACTATTAAAGTAACTTGACATTTTTTGAGCGATGTTGGAGCTCTCTCTGTTTAGTAGATCCGTATTTTTAACTGAAATTATAGCCGAGAAATCATCTACATAGCTTACATAATGATTATCACCTATGAATGAGTCAATATTGTTTACATACAGTATGAACAATATGGGTCACAAAATTGAACCCTGAGGAAGTCCCATATTAATATCTAGTGTATCAGAATTAATAGTATTGGTTTTGTTGGCGTTTTGTACTTTTAAAAAAATATATTGCTTCCTAACACGTAAAAAGGTTAAGATTCAATTTAAAACAGTGCTTCTGATTCCATATTTCTCCAATATATTTAATAGCAACTTATGGTTGACACAATCGAATGCTTTACTGAGATCACAAGAGATAGCAGCTGGGCATTCAGATTCCTCCAAATGGTGAATAATTTTATTGTAAAATGAAAGCATAGCAGGTGTTGTTGATTTTTCAGCACAGAATCCATGCTCATTTTCTGTTATAATGTTGTACCATTTCAAGAAAGACGGAAGACGATCAAGAAAGGCATATTTAAAGATTTTAGATAGACCACATAGGTCTATAGTTTTCTATTTGTCTACGATCATTGTTCTTGTGCAATGGTAAAACTTTCCCAAGTTTTAAAGCTTGAGGAAAACTGCCCATCTCAAATGATAAGTTTACAAAATATGTTAAAGGTTCAGAGAGAACATCTAATACTTGTTTTAGTATAAAACATGGTACGTCATCGGCTCCAGAAGATCTTTTGTTTTTAATAATTTTACTAAGTAATAAATTTAATAATTCTGTGTGAGAAAATGGAGTGAGGAAGAAAGAATCTTTATTTGATGTGATTTCTTCGATGTAGTAGACTTTGTCATTATTTTGTCGACCAAATGACCAGGTGCATATTAGAAAAAATAACTATTAAACTCTGCAGTTACCTCCCGTGGATCATCCAGTAACATCCCGTCCTTTTCTATGACAATAGTTGGGACAGATCTTTGCCTATTCGTAATTTCTGATACAACATTCCAACAAGCCTTAATAGTATTGTCTGATCTTAGAATACGTGTTTGATATAAAAAGGTCTTTTAGTGATCGACTTGATATATATCTTAGATATGACTTTTTAACAAATTATTAAACAAAATTTAAACTACTACCTGCATTATTTTTGCCTTTTCCTAGTTCATGTACATATTTAATTAGATAAGTCAAATGACAGAATCGTAATAGAGCAGATTGTATAGTGTCTTACTTGTTCAAATCGTCATTTCGCAACTATTTCGTGACGGCTGCTGGTTCAATTCCCGGTGAATTATCTTTTTTTTTAGTTTTTTTTTAATGAAAATTGGAAAAATACGATTATTGTTGTTCATTCATTTAAAATACGTGTTATTTATCATAATATAACCCCTACAATAAATTATTTGTTAAAAAATAAACTAATGAAAAAAATTAATGAATTCTAATATTTTTTGTACCTAATATTATTTTATCTTTATCATCTTATGAAATTATTTGTAAATGAAATGACACTATTTTGAATTTTGACAAAACACTATCTGTGAAATTATTCAATAAGGCATACAAAAAACAAACCTAAAACCAACCACATGTTGATGGCCAGATTTCCTAGTTTTACAATTTTGATAAAATTATTTTGTGGTGGTAGGAAAAATATTATTATCGAATAAAAATTATTTTTCACACTCGTCATGTAATATACTATAACATTGTGGTGGGGAAAATGGATGGATCGATCATGGTTATTGCTATCGTCTAAAAATATTAAAATGCATCATTATACTATCACAATGATATGAAGAGAATTCTTTTTGAGTTCCTACATCGATAGTAGCAAAACCAGACGACAGAAAATACTTGCAGAAGAATTTTTTTATTTTTATAGACGTCTCGAAGCAAATTATTTCATCGAAAACAAATAACGAAAAACTCCATCGATGAGAAATATTATTTTGAATTTGACAGGACATAGTACATATTGTTCACCTCCCTCCTCTGTACCTAACTACAAATAGCAAGCAAAAAACACGACATGCCATATTTTGCAGCCAAATAAGGGACTGTATGATTTAAAACGACCCATTGGGTCTTTTTAACAATGTTGCCAAACTTACCTTTATCTTTTTCGGTGTAAATTTTCTCACCGAATTCGGAGGCAACTATACTCTTTTCATAGAAAATAATTTAAATATAATTTTAAACAACTATATACTTACTTTCTGTATTTGGGCATCTTTCGGAATTAAAAACGTATTTTGCGCCTGCCTAATGGCTTCTTGCGTATAGGCACTACCTTCTTTTTGCGGGAAAGCGGCCACAACGCCCATGAAAATAAGAAAAACGACAAACTTCATTGTCCAATCTGAAAAATAAACGAAAATATCAAAATAAATGAAATTGCTTTTAAGGTTTACATTCTCGTTAATTTAATCTAATGCGCAATTATTTAATATAAGTTTTTAAAATTTTGAGAAATTGTGATTGTTGCACTAAAAAAATACATACAGGGTGATTCCAAAAATGACTACCATTTCTTAAAAAAATTAAAGGATCCCATGCATATTGGAATAAATTTTAGGTACAATAGGTATATGTATTATCAAGACATTAATACTTTCTACAGAATACAGAGTGATTTATTCGTATAATTCGTTATTCATATAGTAATCTTTAAAAAAATATTTTTTTTTAGCAGCTGTGCATTTTCGATTTGATCTGTCAAAAATTGTCATTTAGTTTTCTGGTAATTAGCTTGAATAAGTTAATAACTCGATATACAGGGTGTCTCGAAACAATTTGTATCTTCCAAATTTATATTTCCACAAACAAATACTAAGAAAGAAAAAGTTTTAAAATAGATGTGTAATTCTAGTGTTGTTCCGTTTTTGGCTAAATATTTCTGGGGGTTAAAGGGGCGTTGACCCCCTCTGAAAACCCACATAAAATGAAAATAAATGAATGCGGCTACTGCGTGCATGCATAATTAATGTTAAACCGTTTTAGAGCAACTTTAAAAAATTTGATTTAAATTTTCAAATTAACTTTTTGGTTCAATTGACCTATTTTTGACCCCAGAAAATGTAGTTTCGGGAAATATTGCGTTGGAGTGGGGAACATGGCACGAGGTTCGAAAAATAATTGAAGGGGACTCTTGACGTGTTGCAATATATCCTGAAACTATTCTATAATTTATGACCAATCTTTTCGATACACATCGGTCTTATTAACTATAATACTTGTTAAGTTATTTATTATAAATTAAAAAAAGTAGTTTTTGCAACAAGAGTGGATATGAACAATCCACTCGAGTTGTACTGTATTCTTCGACGACCCACTAACGAAAATCTACAATTTAAAAAATTATTTTAGGTTATTAAGGGAAAATAATTTTAAAATAGTTTATGACTTTTACTAATTTATAAAAAAAAATCAATTTAATTAGTTCTCAGCCCAGATTTGAACCAGAGCCTCTCGCGTGGAATACAAACGCCGTGTCATCACCTCCATCGCCCCACTTACGATTTTAGTTTTAATACTCGAAATTAAATTAGTTTCATATAGTTTGATTAAAATTTTAGAGTTATTTGTAAATGTGGACGAAATAAAAATAGAAATGCTATTATTTATCGATTCTACACAAGAATAACTCATTTTTACGTATATATAATCTCAATAACTAAAATATATACTGACAATTAGTTTGACAGAATTAAAAAATATTAGTAGTCAGGTGACCAAAATATGAACTGTGATTGATGGATTTCATTTTTTGCATTGTTCTTACTTGGTACAATGGATATAAAATATTTTATTCGTTCAGTTGAACGCAATGGCATACTTTTTCGTTTTGTAGTAATTCTTTATAATTTTTTTTGTTTGTTAAATAAATACGATTCAAATTGAAGAACTTCGATTTGGTTAAAAATTCAACAATTGTAGATTTGCAAAATTAAAAATATTTGATTAATTTTTGGAAGCGCTACAATAAAAAAAACTTAATTTGGCTTTTCGATTTCTCCTTACTTCTTCATTTGGGTGCTTGAAAAAAAATTTATTAAAATATTTTATTTAACAATTATTGTATTTTTTATTGCACAAGTTTCTCTGAACCGTATTTTTTTAACAAGAATAAGAAATTATGAAGAATTACTTTTTGTACAGTTAAGTTCATTTATGGACATACTGAATTTTCATTATTTTGACCAATTTTTAAGAAACATGCTGCTAAATTTAAAAATTACTTTTTTTGAAAGCATATTATATAAAGCTAAGAACTTTTTTATTTTTATTGAAATAGTAGTTTATGGAC
This sequence comes from Psylliodes chrysocephalus, assembly GCA_927349885.1. NCBI lineage: Eukaryota > Metazoa > Arthropoda > Insecta > Coleoptera > Chrysomelidae > Psylliodes > Psylliodes chrysocephalus. The sequence continues at coordinate 62,071,458 of OV651818.1, forward strand.
GATGTACAGTATATTTTTCTGAGAATTTAGATGCTTATCTACTAATGCCAAAACATCAACAGTTACCAATCTTTGCATTTTTAGTGAATATGTGACTTCTCAAATTGACCATTGTCAAATTGGCACAATATACAATGATCTAATAAGGCAAATCGTAATCTTTTATTAAGAAAACAAAAAAGTTATGGTTTCAGTGAAAATTTAATAAATTTTATGAACTCATATCAAACTAATCATAATAATATTGTTAAATATAACAATTTAGTGACAAACACATTTACAAATACTTCAATAGTACTCCAGGGATCCATACTAGGACCTCTACTTTTCATCGTGTTTATAAGTAATATCAATGAATACATTAAATCATCGAAATTTTTACTTTTTGCAGATGGAATAAAACTATTTAAAAAAAATCAGTTCTCATATGGATATAGATGTTCTATTAATAACATCTGTAAATATTATAAACTTAATGATTGTCCTTAATCGAATTATAATATATACTAGAAAAAATGAACATATTAGAGGTAAGTATACAATTAACTCGAAGCATTAAATACCATTAGGATGTAGGTGTTGTGATCAATAGGAAACTATTTTCATTGATCACAATAAACATTCGAGTGTGATTTGTACTAAGGACTTGTCTCGACTTTACTTATCAGATAACTATTTTGCTTTTTAATTCCTTTATCAGATCGAAACTAGAATACTGCAGTTCCATATGGAACCCTCAAATAGTTTCTGCATGAGAAATGTTGGAAAAAATTCAAAAAATACTTTTAAGAGCAATGCACTGTAAAAAATTATGTATTATATCTATATCTTGAAGTATTTGGCCTCATTTTTGATTGCATGCATCTTTGTATTTCTGAATTTTAAACTGTCTGTAAAAAGTTTTCTTATGTAACTTTTTAATATTTGCAATTTTCTTAACATGTTATTGTCTGTTATTATATATAACTGTTTACATTATAAATTGAACCTGTTCTGTATACCTACTGACGTATAAAATGAAAAGTAAATAAATTTATATCTTGTAAGAAGCAATAGTTTAATTGGATTCTTAAACAACATCGGCATATGCTATGGAACAATGAGGGCTAAGTATATACTACCCGAATTACTACTCATAACATAATTAAGTAAATCCGCTACGTTAGGGCCCCAAAACTATTTTATTGCCTGATGAAGTTTTCTGCTAGATTCATCTATTCTTTTATCTACGGCAAATGTGTTTGCTTTCAGATTTTGTTTTTTTTGGTATATCGGAGTTAGAGAACTGGCCCCGGGACACTTCCTTGAGATACCCCTTCTTTTATTCATGTTTTACTCTGAATATTCTTTCCGTAGGATTTTAATATGTCACAATATTATGATATCTACTTTCTTTATCGTCCACACCTATCATTTACAAAATATTTATGAAAGTAAGGGAATATACACTTGAACCTTGACTTGAACTTTGTTTAAATGCGTCACGTATTTATATCTAACCTTTCTTTAAACCTTGCATGTGGTGTATGTATATAGACAATTGAAACTTTCCCGCCATTTATAGAAAATGGAAAATGTAATAGCGTATGTTATTTTGTAGCAGGAAAGAGTTTTGTGAAAAGGATGTATTTTTTTTTTTTTTTGAATCAAGGGTTGGTGTCAAAATAAACTACTCATCCTTTATCATCATTTTTCGTGGCATTTATGCCAAAAAATGTTTTAAATAAAAATTGTGTGGCTATGACTGAATTTTGTTAAAATGCCATAAAAAATAATAAAACATCATTTTTTAAATATATCATAAAATTTTTGGAAAGTCCTTATAATATGTCAAATTTAATGATATAATGATTTATTAAACTTCATTCTCGGAAGGTATTTAATATAAATTTTATATGATCAGTTTCTGTGTTGATTTCTACACCTTGTATATTTATGTGGTAAAGCTGGAAAGTTAAAATCGTGTGGCCTCTATTTTAGTTTCGAAGCGTCCATGGTACTTTCATAATGTAGGAAGTCATTAATATTAATATTATTTGTTCAACTTTTCATCTTTATTTAAATAAATAAGATCAGCTAGTTTATTGATTATTTATGGAAAGTAAAATATTGATTGTATGATATAACGCTGACGAAAGAGAGAACTTCCTAAATTTGCCAAGAAAGTGTTTTATTTATAAAATAAATTATGTATATGGAAAGTTTTTGTTAAATTTATAAAATAAATTACTATTATTATACTCTTCACACATTATTATAGGTTTACTTTCGAAAACCAGAATCGTTAATATTGATCCAAATTTAAAAATCCTTGTCATTAAATTTTAAATAACTTTTAAAAATGTCCGTCCGATGTCACGTTTTTTCCTCACTATAACTCAAAAACGAAATATGATATCAACTCGAAATTTTTAGGAAAAAAAAACAAGCTCTATAAGTGGACAAATTCTATTGATTCTGGAACAATCTGTATAAAAAGGTTAAGAGAGAGTTGAAATATTAAAACAAATCCTAATTCAAAAACGAAAAATAATATCAACCTGACATTTTTATTAAAAATCAAGCTCTATAAGGGGACAAAGCCCATTGATTTTAAAAATTTGATTAAAATTTCAGGTTAAGGGGGGGGGGGGGGGGGGGGGGGGGGGTTGAAACAAAAAAAAAGAAAACCAAAAGCGATACTAAAATGAAATGTTGAAATATTGAAAAAAATCCTAACTCAGAAACAAAAAACGATATCAAATTGAAATCTTCCTTTATAAGGGTAAATATTAATAATTACGGTTTGACTGCTAAAATACACTTTTTGAAAAAAAATATACTATATAGTGAGTAATTTTTTAATTCAAAGTAAAGAAACTTCATAAAAATCGTTTAACACCTAAAATAATTATTATAAATTCATTATTTAAGCTGTGCTAGCCAAAAGTCCCCTTCCCCTGTATATTTTGAACGGTTATACTTAAACTAATAAAATTTTGAATGTGAAAATGAATGTAGATAAATTCCTTTTGTAGTGGTAACTAGTAACGTTATCATCACAGATGGCGCCACAGTGTTAGTGTGACGAATAATTTTAAATAGGATCCTATTGCGAGGACACCTCGTTTGAAAGTTATTTAAAACTGTCACAATTTTGTTGGGGTTTAATTTTGTTTTGACGTATTAAATAAATAAATTCTAAAATTTCAATATAGCTCATAATTAATACAGACTTAAAAGTTCGATTCTGTTTGATTGTCAAAAAAGACCTGCTTTACTTTGTGCTTTTTCAAGTCTTTATTTCATAATAAATTTGGAATGGAAGTATTAAAAATAGTAGTATTGTGGAATTTAGAAAAAATAGGCTTTTAAATTTTGATATAAAATTATACCTTTCATGTAAAGTAGTGGGAGTAAAAAATAAATTATTGAAAAAAGTAGAAAACAAAAAATCAATCTATCCGAACTTTACCTCCGAAAATAATTAACTCGTAAGATAAGGGAGTGTTTCCACCCACACTTTATAATCGCACTGTATATAATTCAGCAATTTGCCGTAAAAAATGGGACATTTATTTTAAGGGTTTGTAATAATATCGTTTTTTTTTTTTCGGAAATATAATTTAAAAAAATAGATGTACTTTTTCCTAAAAAATTTCTCCACCTGAGGCACTTCTATTTTTATTCACAACAATAAACAATCACAGGACCTTAACCATTTAAAAATAGGAATTTAATTTAATAAATAATAAAAACCTTTCACATCTATATTACAAACCGAATATTATAAACAAATTTAATATAGACCTATTATTTAGATTTAAAAATAAATTTCTAAAAATATATTGCAATATATCATTTGATTGATACCCAAAGTTAAATTTAGTAAAGGCTGTCACGGATAATGAAATGAGGAACCTGTAAACACAGACAAATTTAAAAAAATATAAAAACTCTAGATATCTTATGAAAATTGCTACATTGAAAATCTACTTAACTGACTTTCTGTCAAGTGATTTATGGTAATGACAATAATAGTAGAAGTATTCAAAAAGTCTTTGTAGCTATTTATCAACATGTGGTTGAGTGAAACGAAAATAATTGAAATTATAATAATGATTAGCTGTGGATATAAAACGAGGACTTGCGTTCTTCTTCTTAAATCAGCTAAATCACGTGAATTAGTTTTGTATAGCTTATTTTTCAAATATCCCCATAAGAAAAGGTCTATTCGCGTAAGATCGGGTGATAGTGCTGGCCATTCCATCGATCCTCCCCTTCCTATTTACTGATTTGGAAATATTTGGTCGAGATACTGCCGGAAGTTGTTTTGGTAATGTGATGGTGCTCCATACTGCTGGAACCATATCACATTCGCTTAAACTTGTGGGTCTGCTTGACGGGGATATAAATTAGCCAAAGTGTGCACCACATTATTTTGGAGCAGTGTTAAATAATTATCTCCATTCAAATTGCTATCGATGAAAAATGGACTAATGGCAAACATTATTTCTAATTATTCTTGTCCAAATATTAATCTTTTCAGGGTATTGTGTGTGTTCTTCTCTCATCCAGTGAAGATTTTCATAAGACCAGTAGCGACAATTTTGACGATTTGTATGGCCGTGAAGTGTAAAATGCATCTGTCGGAGAACACATGTTCTAGTTAAATAACATTGTTATCTAACATTTTCATCATTCGTTTACAAAAATGCGTTCTATTAAAATCGTTTCCTTGAGCTTTGGTATCAATTTATAGGGATGCATTTTAGTTTATTTTATTATTCGAGTGATAGATGTATGGATAACACCATCTAATATTACAGCTGCTTGTCGACTTGAAGTATGTGGGTTCTCCTTAAATTCAAGCATTATGTCCAATTTTGTATCATTACTCAGTAAATTCGAATTTTTTTTATCTGCCTTACATGTCCAAGCTCTCGAAATTGTTTTTATATATTGTCTTTGCTGACTACTTAGGTAAAACTCAACTAATATTTTTGGGGACAGCAGCAAAACGTAATAAAGAAAAATCTTTAAAGATGATTCAAGCTTTCGGAAGTCAATATGTCAAATTGGGACATTTTTCTTGAACTTCGATCTCCGTTACAAATAATTCGTAAAACTGTTATTTTATGCATTTCTGTTAAATAAATCGTTACTATATTCAAATGTTACGTAAAGCACTGACAGCTGATAGCAATTAATGTTATGAAGTTACAATCACTCAGCAAGTTGCTTTTTTTATTAAAAATAATTGTCAGTAGAAATTTAGAATTTAGAGTTGTAGAATTATCGATAAGATAGAAAAATTATAAAATATATAAATTGAATTAAAATGGTTTAATAAGTTGAATTAAATTGAAACAAAAAAGTATTAAAATAGAAAGAATGAACATAATTTAAAAAAGGTAACAAGGAGATGAATATAAAAGGATCAAAATAGAGTAATTTTTTAAAAAGCAAGTGAGAGGGATCAGGAGAAAATGACAAAGCAATAGTTGGAGCAGATTTTGGAGAAACGGTAACATAAAAGGAAATTATTTTATTTCTTTTTTGATATTGAAGGAAATTGTATTTCTATTTTGGTATTAATTTTTTTTATATTTTGTAGGAAGCCAAAGGAGCCATAACATTAAAGCTCTGGGAGATTGAAATATTTTAACTTCTATGAGGTGGAACCATTATAATATATACAAAAATTTCAAAAAAAAAAAATAATTTTAGAAAAATAAGACTTTCATTTTAATATTTTCAAAAAAAAATGTGAAAATATTCTTTTTCGGAAATAAAATTTAAAATAACAGATGATCCTTTTCCTGAAAAATTACTCTACCTTTAACATCCCAATTTTCATCCACAGGACGGCACCCCCTTTAAAAAGGTTCGATTTAACTTTCTTAAAATCAATTTAATTTAATTAATAAATATAAAAAACGTTTCACATCCTTATTACGAAACGAATAGTAGGCAGGTATTTAAATTATTACGACAGCGATGTCACTGATGGGTTTAGAAATAAAAAATTCACTTTTAACTTTCACTCACACACAGAACAAACAACTTACCTTTTCGTTATAAGTGTATGGCGGAAAATGCGATTATAAATTTCGAGTTAATTGTGAAATGTTGGCTTTATATAAGCAATGTCCGACAGACGTGAACTCTGTAGAAGAAGGGGAATGGAGAAGATTATAGACGTGTGGTATGACCCACTTAAATTTATATTCTTCAGAAGATAATGTATATAATCGATTGGTTTTTGTTGTCTGCACCAAGAAATATTTGTTTTTTCGAGGTATGGGTGTATAATATATATAGTAAAATCTAGTATTATCCGTTTCAATGGGAGCGTATTATTTATCCTAGATTCATAATTTTTTTTGTATTATACATTTTGGCGATATATTTAAGATGCAGATTTTAAAACATTGATTGCGTATATTGTAATTTTCTTTCTAGCTACATAGGTACACTCTACTTTTTACTATAGTATATTTCAAGAATAACGTAGAATAAATTCTCTCCGAAACCTCTAAATACATAGGCGTGCATAATTTATAAATTAATGCTACGTTTTATTTAATTAAGTATATATATATTTTTAATAGGTACATACGAACGCACCTAATCTTACAAGATTAATCAGCATTTTTATAATAACCTAATTAACTACTAAATTTTATATCGTGATTTCACCAGTGTTCAATACTAGTTATTAATATATTCTGTACACTTCGATATTGTGTCTCATAGCACTAACTCTGCTTTAACACGATCATCAAGATCATTTCACTTATACAAGCTCAAAAGTTTTGACTCTTAAGTCTACGCACTAAATAGTTCCTAATTATTGTCTAAAACGATGATATCCAAAGTGGTTTATATGGCCTACTACAAGGGATCCATATAAGCGAAAAACGGAATTGAGGATCTATGAGATGTAAACGATTGATAGTCGATCTCATCAAGCAGATCGCGACTTTAATTTTGACTTTCCATTAATGCAGTAGACGGCAGCTCATTGGTCAACAGAGCCAAATAGCAACAGTAAAACGACTGAAATTTCTTTTGAGAGACACATTTTTTAAATTTAAACTATATAGATAAGTACATTGTTGTTGGCTTAATAAGGGTAGTTCTAAGCTGACCTTTGCTAAAAACATCCTCAATCTGATTGAGGTACGTTCGCTGAGGTCGATTTTTTCCAACTCTCCCATCCACACTCGTCTTGTAAACTTGTTTCATCTATTTCCTATCGTTCATTCTCTTTATACAGATTAGGAAAAAACTATACGAGCACCTTTTCACCAATAATTGTTATGCGCTTCAGATTGTAATTTTATTTTTTTTTTTTTGAAAATTGGTGAATAAAGTTTATTTATTATTATTATATTATAGGCTATAGGCACTGCGAGTGAACATCCATCTCTATATATTTTATATACAACGACTACTACCTCTCCTGTGACCTGCGAGCGTCCGAACTCATAAAAAGTTCCAATTTAGTAATGAATGAGGCATGAACTATTGTGAAATATAGTTCTCTCTAATTAAATAAATACAATATTTACGTAATTCTCTGATTCTAGAATTACGAATTATATGCAATTGAATAAATAATAACTTGATTTTGAATGAAATCTTAATATTTTTGACCATTAAGTTTACCATCAATGAAAAAGGGCCAATAATTTGGTACCTTAAAATACCAGTGAAAACATTTAATTTCTGAGCATACTGTGTGCATGTCGAATACTTAAATTTTGCCGAGCACAATTTCTCTGGATTTTTCTTTGTGCAATAAAAAAGTTGACTTGTCGGTAAATAAAATGTATTTAAAAAAGTTTTCATTTTCACTGCTGATTCGTTATACATTCGCAAAACTATAATAATTAAAAAAAAGTAACAAAATTTTGCTTTTATTGTAACAAGTAACGAATATGTTTGTCTATCTTGATGCTTATTATACACACGGAAAAAAATGTGACTAGAAAATTTTACTACAATGTTGTAGTAGTAGACTTGTAGAAAAATACTTAACAATTTGTAGAAAATTTTACTACAATTTATAGTTAAAAACTATTAATTATTGTAGCAATTGAATTGTCGAATAAAATGCTACAACAATAGGAAAGAAGTCCACAATGTTTAGTATATTTTACTATTGTTTGTAGAAGTAGAAATTTATTACAATTATCGTAATTACTACTACTAACTTCTGTAAAAATTTGTACAAATATTAATAATTATCTCTACAAAAAATAGTAATTTTCTCTACAAAAAATAGTAATACTTTACATCCCTTCTTATAATAAACATTCAATTTTGTTAAAAAATATTCTACAATATTGTATAAATTCTTAGTCATGTGAACAAAACAAAATTCTGCTATTGGCCAACGTTTTCTGACGTCGATCATGAACGGCCAGACAGCAGTAGCCGTTCGCCATGTTCACATAACAAAGCATGGTACATATACGAGTACCTATAACACATTATTATATTATAAGCACCGATGCGTTTGAGAAAATTTTAATAATAAATTCTATTAGTGGTAAGTACATTTAATATTGTTTCTGAATAATTTACCTTTAGATAACTAATTTAAATAACCTTAGTAGATTATTTTAAAAAAATAGTTGTGGCCAACGATCGAATGTTGTGCCCAACGATCGAATTTTGTGCCAAATTCAATGATATTTTTTTGTCTTAATTGTGACATACCTACTTTTTCATTTTTGTTAGTTATCTGACTTAGTCATTTAATATCCAAATCAGTGCAAAGGTGATAAATATCCCCGTTTTAAGGGTATGAACAGTTCAATTGGTATTAATTTTTATTTCATATTTTTCAGGTTCAGAAAAGCCAACTGAGACTGAGGGCGCTATTATTACTGTTATTTATTATATAATGTAATTAAGAATTTGTATCTTTTATATTAAAACAACAAGTATTACGAATTAAAAATCAGATGCCATCACCACATCTTAGCCAAATTCATATGGGACCACCCCTGAGGTACCCCCTTACTAACAAAAAAAATCGTATAAATCGGACAAGGTGGTAAAGCATTATCTCTAAACATACATAAAAAATGAAGAGTTTGAGGATTTTCTCATTATTCCAATTATTAGATTTTGACCAAATTTATATGGGACCACCACTAAAGTAGCCCCTTTCTAACAAAAAAAGAATTATTGAAATCGGACACCGTGTTAAAAAATTATCGCTGAACATACATAAAAAATGAAGAGTTTGAGGATTTTCTCATGGACCCAATTATTAGATTTTGACTAAATTTATATGGGACCACCCCTGAAATACCCCCTTTCTAACAAAAAAAAGAATCATTGAAATCGGACACCGTGTTAAAGAATAATCGCTGAACATACATAAAAAAAAAAAAAAAAAATATCGCGACGAATTGATAACCTCCTCCTTTTTTGAAGTCGGTTAATAAATTGAATATTTTATTAAGGAACATTTTTTTCTAGGTTATAATTATAATAATTATGGAATACTACTACAAATTTTATTAAAATTTACTACAATTTGTATGAATTTTTACTATTTATTGTGTAAAATTTTCGTATTTATTTTCATAAAACGCAATACATTTTTAATATAAATTCATACAATGAATAGCAAAAATTATAACAATTTGTAGAACAATTCTTATGATGCATTTGGATATTTTTACTAAATATTGTAGATAATAACTCTACAATACATTCTCCACAAATATTTGGAAATTTTTACTACAAATTGTCCCTGTCCCTATATGTACTATTTAGTCCCTGTCCCTATATGTACTATTTATTGTAGAGAAAAAATCTACAATTGTAGAAATTTGTTCTACAATTTTTTTTCCGTGCATGTTAACCGATTTGATGACGAAGCTCTCCGACGTTTTACAATGGCCTGCATTTAATAGAGATCGACGTACTTACACCGTATGGCTCGTATAATTTTTTACAAACCTGTATATTCTCAACATATCTTCCTAATATACCAAGACCTTTATATAAAGTTAGCTATTTTTGTTGCGTCAAAATCTCGAGAATATTTTAATGACAATTTGATGAGACATAATTTTGGCTTTATCGGATTAGAGCCCGAAAGCTTAAGCTCGAGGTTTTTAATCCTGTAATTATTATTGCCAAAATAATATCGAATCAAATTGTGTAGTATTTGAGAAATTTAGCCACAACAAAAATAACAAAATATTAATCAAGGTCATGTTATATTTGAGACTACTATTTTACTAGACCAAATATTGACTATTTCTCTAGAGAAATAGTCGGTGATATTTGGTAATATACCAAGACCTTGATAATAGTCAGCTATTTTTGTTGAATCTAAAGTTCAAGAATATTTTAATATCAATTTGATGAAACATAATTTTAGGCATTAATAATCTGATCCCCTTTCCATTTCCATTTAAGATTTTAGGGATGGTGCCACCCCGCCTAGGGGGCTGCACGTGATTTTTTGCCAATTTTGTGTCCCACTCGAAAACAAAATCGACGGGTCTGTGCGTTTTTACAAAAAATCTGATGTGTCCAACACATGACTTTCCTATCTAGTTATTACGGGCTTTTTTCGGTTATTTTGTACAACCTATTGTAGCACCTCTGTAAATATTTAGAGGTTAACTTAATATACACATTTTCCACATACATCTAACCCGAAAATTCTGAAAAATTTAAATTTTATAATTTTACTCTAGTTTTTCCATTATGGCCCATTTTAGAGAAATCATGTAAAAAAAAACAAAAATTATAAAGATCGATATAGCAAACATCTTTTAATTCAACAATTTTCTTAAGAATCATAATTTTTTACATTTTGTAAAATTTCTCGAATACGGACCATTTTAGGAAAATTTTGCATAAAACAAAAATTATAGAAAATAATATTAGAAGTAACTTTTATTTAAAAAATTTTTTTCTCCAAACGTAAATAACAGATATATTTCACAAAATATAAAAACGGCCTCCCATAAAGTACCCCCCAGATGTTCCGCCTTCGTCCAAAATCTAATCATTTCACTTCAGGCCGAAATAAAACTTAAGATTAAAATTTAATGTTTTTTCCTTTATCCGTTTTTGAGTTTTTTCAAAATTCTAAATTTACACATTTTCTAAAATATCTTGAATACGGTCCATTTTAGAGAAATTATGTATGAATTATAGAGAATTATATTACAAACAACTTTTATTTAAACAAATTTTATAAAAAATTATTTTTTTTACATTTTGTCAAATTTCTCTAATACGGACCATATTAGGAAAACTTTGTATAGAACAAAAATTATAGATAATAATATTATAAGTAACTTTTATTTAAAGAATTTTCTTCTCCAAATGTAAATAACGGACATATTCCATAACAGACACACACAGACAGACACACACAGACAGACACACACACACAGACACACACAGACAGACACACACACACAGACACACACACACACACACACACACACACACACACACACACACAGACACACACACACACACACACACACACACACACACACACACACACACACAGACAGACAGACAGACAGACAGACAGACAGACAGACAGACAGACAGACAGACAGACAGACAGACAGACAGACAGACAGACAGACAGACAGACAGACAGACAGACAGACAGACAGACAGACAGACAGACAGACAGACAGACAGACAGACAGACAGACAGACAGACAGACAGACAGACAGACAGACAGACAGACAGACAGACAGACAGACAGACAGACAGACAGACAGACAGACAGACAGACAGACACACACACACACACACACACACACACACACACACACACACACACACACACACACACACACACACACACACACACACACACACACACACACACACACACACACACACACACACACACACACACACACACACACACACACACACACACACACACACACACACACACACACACACACACACACACACACACAC